>CM046838.1:34968787-35351287 GCA_025618425.1 Heliocidaris tuberculata | reverse complement strand
TTTATATGTTGGTTTTTTCACTGAAAGAAAAATGTATAAAGATAAAAAGGAGAAGGAAAAAAAAAGGGGGAAATGAAAAATGAGATAGAGAAGGGAAAAAAAGAGAGACAGAGAAACATACCCGCATATCCAAACACAATACCTCACCCCTTCCAGTCCCCCACCCCCCCCCCCCTTCCCCACCCCAATCCCTGAGCGCTCCTCTCTGCACTCCGTGACTTGCAATAAGCGTAAGAATCTGCAGACAACCAATAACAAAAATTAAAGCAAAGTCCCCTGATAGGGATGGAAGTGCAATCCATTTATAGTTCTTAATTAACATATTTTATCTATTGCACTTCACATCCAAAAGACTCCTTCCTTCATCCGAAATCAAAAGTTTCCTATTTCTTTAAGCGTAATGACAGGGTGTTACGATCTAGTGCTATCTTTTTTTCTTCAACTTGATTTCCTACCAATATTTCTCTCACTTCTTTGCTGTTAGGAGGTATATTTCTCTTCCTACATTGAAATATCAAATATTTTATGATTGTGATATAGTTTAGAAATGGCTTTTTAAAGGGTCCCCCCCCCAAAAAAAAAAAATCATTCTTTTTGCTTTGCTCCTTATTATACATGTATAGGCCTTTAAGTTATTTTGCCCTGAATATAGGATAAAGCTAAAATAGCACTTTGATTTGATTTGATTTGATTTTATTTGTTTCCACGATCGCTTTACATTTGTACATGAGAAAGCAAAATATAAGTATATAAATCAAATGGCATAATACAAAGGATAATACATAATAACAGCTCAGTATAATAAACATCTTCCAGTAGAGGTAATAAACGCATACAGTATATACACTTGTGGGGGAACCTATTAAAAGCGAAGCTTGTCGAGTTAGGTCCCCATTTAACAAAGAAAAGGAGCTGGAAAGTAGAATTGCAAAGGTTGAAAAAAATCTTTACTTTCGTTTGCCTTACTCTCCTGAATTTGACGCCCTATTGGCAAAACCATTAATCAGTGTTCATAATTCGAAACTCTAGCGCTTGATTGCAGTGCTCCTTTGCAAATTTTCTTAGGTAAGGTGCATAGGAATTGCATTTTTGAGGATTAAAAATGCAAAAAAATCTACTGCTCGGTTGCTTTGCTCAATTGCTTTGCTCCCTCGCTTGTAAAGTTACACATATACGTGTATACATTTTTTTTTTGGGGGGGGGGGAGGGGCAATTTCATTATTTACTCTGAGCTTCATAATCCCGAGATATAGAGTACTGGTTGCTATGCAACCTCGAATGAGACCCCACATTCACTTTTTTGGCAAGAGGTCTGGAGAAAAGGGGCATTGTGGGTTTGAGAGCAGTGACATATCATATTGGTTAAATTCTAAGATTTTTAAGGAAGAGCACTCTAAAAAAAAAATGGAAGACCCTCTTTATTAGTTAGCTAAATTCGCTTGCTCACTAAATAATAACCCGTTAATTATCAGATATTTATATCCAGGAAGATAACAATACATGTACAAAAGGTAGGCTGTGAAAAGGGGGTCATGGAAATTAATATATATTTTTCCACAAGGTCTTTGTAGGCATCCCCTTTTCCTAAAAGGTGTCTTTTTGCAATGACCCCCCCCCCCCACTGAAAAATGTTCAGCCACCCCTGCTTTCATTTGGCTTTTGAAAACATTGCCTACTTCTTTTCTTTGTGTGCGTGAGTGTGTGTCAGCCTCCGTCTTTGTATGTTCCATTTCCCCTTCTTTCTTTGTTATACTAGTATGCCTTGGTCTTGGCCTTGAGGTTTCAAGCCTTGATCTTAGCCTTGGCCTTGAGGGTTTGGGCATTGACTATACAACACTGACCCGTCCACATTAAATTTTGCAATGCGATGGGGGAGAGGGGTGGGGGGAAGGAACCTATATGAAGATGATAGGACTCTTCCCCGGTAAGCACCCCTCCCCCGCCCCCTGATCGGCTCATTTCACCCCGGAACCAGTCCAAAGCAGATCAGGCTTTAGTGTAGCCCCCCCCCCCCCCCGAATTTTGGAATTTTTCTAACCAACCAACAAATGCCTCCTCGTATTATTCGGGCAGCTAGGTGGTCTACATTGACTTGTATACCCATTGTTTTTTTTTAAAGGGGAATTACCATTCATGGATTGAATAGAAGTAGAAGGCAGAAAAGGAGTAGAATGAAAGTTTGAGAATGACAAACATGCCGTGGAATTGACCCTGTTTAAGGATATTGGAACACTTACATCATTCAGATTTTCAGATTCAGATTAAAAACACATTTATTTCCTTTAAAATAATTATACTCGATTAAATACGAAACTGAAATCTTATCAATGTGGGCATTTTATTTTGAAAATTATTTTCTGAAAATATGGTGGAAAGGAGGCGAGGTCCCAGGAAGCACATCAGGGGCCGCCGAGCGTTTTTGAAAGTGGGGGCTGAGTTTGATTACACTTGAATAATGACAATTTTCGAACCCCTTTTCCATGATTTTTATGAGACGAGTCTTCTCAAAAAAGTGGAGGGGGGGGGGGGGGCTACAGCTGCCCTCCCGCCCAGTTCCGCGGCCCATGACTTGCACATGACTTGTGTTGGAGCAATTTTTTTAGAAAGATAAAAAATAAATCTGCAATATATATATATACGCAGCTGTTCTGTGTCTAGGAATCATCACAGTAGTTCCTGGGGATGACACTGTAGCAATATTCTCACCATCCGAAAAAAGGAGAACGTACCAGGCCGGTGACCAAAACGTGTCCGCCCCACTGCTTATCCGGACAACTACCCCCTGGACAATTACCCCCCCCCCCCGGATGATTACCCAGGACGATTGCTCCCAGGAATTTTAGGGGTCCACTCGCTATTCATGAGGACCGCTATTCATAGAAAACCGCTATTCATTTAGTCACGCGTTATGAATAGCGGTCTTTATGACTATAGAGAGGCCTTACCCCGAATCCCCCCCCCCCCCCCCCCCCCACCAGTAATTGGGGTACAATCGTCCTTCCGGGTAGTTTCTGTCTCCGGGTAATTGTCCTGTGGTTGTCCTAGAATCCTCCATTGGCTTTTGAGAACCTTCTTTTGCGATTATGAAACAGGGTCGAACTCAACGTGAAATTGCAAACAAAGCTGCCCCACTCCTTAATTTTTAGTAAATAAACAAATAGATATGTCTAAATGAAAACAGAAAAAACAGCAAAAAAGTAAAACAGAAACAAAAACAAAAACAAAGAAAGAAGAATTGTGAGAATTATCCATGGCGTTGTGGATCAACGATCGGCCCGGGCCTACTTCCCTTGGGCTATATTTAAATTTAGGCACTGATATTTCAGACTTCGGCGGATCCAAGAGGGGCTGTATAAAGAGAGAGACAGAGAGAGAGATGTGTGTGTGTGTGTGTGTGTGTGTGTGTGTGTGTGTGTGTGTGTGTGTGTGTGTGTGAGAAGAGAGAGAGAGAAAAAAAGGTGCCAAGACTATTTCACTGTAATGTCACCGGCCCTTGGCGCGCGAAGTTTTGCTTCATATGCCTGTCAAGAATAATTAAGCCTTCCCTACACCTTGGGTGGGGACAATCCTGGATCTGCCCCTAGCTGATTCAAAGAAAAATCGATGGAGTGAGGGGGTAATTGTTATTCTATTTTCTATTCGGCACCACATATCAGCAGTGAACCACGTAGCAAACAATGAAAAATACCATAAATTATGCATGATCTTTACAGCAGTTCTAAGATCGAGTGCTAGGTGGCCATACATTTAATATTGGATCATTATAGAAGATAACTGAATCTACCGCCCCTCCCACCCTTCATCCCCCCCCCCCCCCTCCCCTGCCCACAACAAACTCCCGGATCCGCCACATGATTCGATGATTTGACTCCTCTGTCGTCATACGTACAGTTATGTCTGTAATATTTTGTCGGATATCCGGATATAATTTGCCAATGCCAGTGTCTACACTCTTGTGCATGCAGTAGTAGTCACTGCACTGCAATCACTTCCGGGTACCCAAATACAGATTGAAAATAAAGATGGCTGGAATAGCAAGTGAGTATTGCAATGGATGTGTGTGAAAGAATAGATTCTCTAATTTCTGTAACAGTGAATGACCGTATTATTTACAGTTCTAAGACTGTCTGATGATCATGATGATGAAAGTAAACTTGATGTGTTTCTTTATTTATTGAAAATTTAAAGCAAAAATACAGAACTCGAAAGCAAGTCACCCAGCAAGGCAGCAGGCAGCATCATGAGCATGCCCAGACAATTTGTTTTTGCAAATTCAATGTACTTTGTCGATGCAAATGGCATGAATCATGAATGGACAAAATTGGACATGAATCATAAATAATTAAATATAATATAATTATGAAAGTTAGACTCTATGATCATGATGGAGATGCGAGGTCCATCATGTCCATGGTTGCTTGTTTTTGTTTTTTTTTCATATTTCATAAAAATAAGGAAACTTGACATTTTCACTCTCAGACTCGGAGCTACGTCGTGGTTGAGGAAACCGCTCGTTCGTCATGTTCGTTAGCACGCAAAAATAAAGTGCAAAGTCTATGACTACGTAACGCAGTGAAGCGCTTCTGACATGCATGTCTGAGCAGGGTGAATGGCAGTTTCCTCAAGGCTCAACCACGATAATGACATTTTCAGTTTTGAATTATTTTTAATCTTACCCTAACGTTATACTTAGCTTTATATGTTTTGAGGCAATTTCGTGAATTAGATCCCCCCTCATTCACTCTGCACATTATCAGCTTATTGCATGCAATGCTATGGGGAATACATGTAGTACATTCCCCCTTGATAGACATAACACGCAAGTGTGTGCGTACACACTGAATGAGAGGGGACTTATTCCATGATTAGGCCTGTTCTGATAGCTATTTAGCATGTTTAGTATTAGATCTTATAACTATTTACTAATGTAAGTTGGGCTTGACTTCTTCCCTTTGTCAGTTGGTCTATGCTGTATATTATGATTATCAGCCATGTAAACAGAGCCTGTTTGACTTTGGTGTAGGGGGGGGGGGGTGGCTATAATATTACACTAGGCTAATAATATTAATGTTTTGGTGTTTCTATCAATTGTCATTTTTCTTCTTTGCTGTAAGTACAGGCAACTATCAGATTTACATCCTACTACTCTCTGAAAGTGCTGTGCAGGCGTGTGTACAGTGTCTCAATAAAAAAAGCCTACAAAGGCGCGAAGTATGTGCAGCTAAAAACCCCTTTAACCCTTTCGTGACATCACTCCGCATTTGTGGTTTGGCTCAATAACTTTCGATTCAGAGCTCTAAAAAATATACCAGATGCATGGGTAGAAAGAGCAAAAAAATTTCCACACACTATGCCCATTTTTGTTGCATTTGATGGGTTTGATGCCAGGAATTTTAAAAAGGAGAATAAGCTTCAAAATCCTTAAATTGGCAAAACATTGAGAGGTTTAAAATTATTGTTTTTTTTTAAATCAAAATTTGCAATTTTTTCAACTTTTCAACAAAGCTAACAATGTTGTTTTCAAAGGCATTGTGATAATTGAGACTTTCTCTCATATAGGAGAAACTGAGAGCTACATGTGGATCTACATGTAGATCTAGGATAGGAGTTGTGTGTTCGGACATGTAGCAAAAAATAAAGCTGTCACGTTTGCCATTGGAATTCATGAAAAATATGCATCAAATAGGACTAAACACCATAAATATCATGTAATTGTCCAACATTAGGCGATTCAGTAAATATTGCATGTACATGTACACCTTTCAAATAGAAATTGGAAATCATCTGTCTGGATAACCTTTCTGGACACACAGTGTGGGTATATTTGTAGAGAGTCTCGCAATTCACATGAATTACATTGTGCAACTAGAGCTAGGCTCCTAACTTTAGCACCTCTCCTATTTATCCATAGTAGTCTATAGCTTTCTACCCCCTTTTTTCCCCATTTTCATTTTCTTGGTCAAATGGGGGGGGGGGGGGGGGATGCCGTCTCCCTCTGCATGGATTCAATGAGTGACAGACATGCAGAATTTCATTCATTTGTGTGGGTTAAAGGAATCAGCACTTGGCACTTCATCTCTATAGTCTGGTTCACTATGTAAGAAAATGGGCTTTCGTTCAAAAATTTTGGAGATTAGCAAAACTATACATTTTTATAATCGTTAGAACATGGGAAATTCAAAAATTGATGTTGGCATTTGCACAAATCACCGGCATAGCGGCTATTTTGGATTTTCAAAATGGCCGCTATGTGAAACTCTTATTGAACGAATTTGAAGATATTTTTTAAACAGAACTTCATCTTACCATGTATTTATCATCATATTAAAGGGAATTAAATTTTCTACAACATGATACCACATTTAATGGGTTTGGTGATGATTTGCGATACAATTTTTGGCCAAGAATGTGATTGTTTACATAATTTTTACAAAATATCAATTTCTTCAAAATACGTATTTCTCATTATTTCAAAAGTTATTTTCACTAATTAGTTCAAACTTTTCAGAAAACTTTCCATATGTACGGTTAATACCATATAAAAATTACAAGTTCATTGCTTATCAAACAAAACATTTATAGCGCTCTAAAGTTGACACTTTGATATTAGCTAAAGTAGAGAATCGATAACAAAAGTGGTTACTAAGTGCTGCCTTCTCCCTACAGTGGTAACATTGGGAGACGTGAAATGGATAATTTCGGTAGTACATGCTATTGTCATGCAGATTAATATTTTTATAGGATGTGTGATGTCAGATGATTCAGTACGATCATATTTCAGTGATATAGAATTGTTTATTAGCTCCCGTTGCTATGATACAAATGTGCCTAATAACCGATGATGTGTGTTGAGAAATCAATAAGGCCAACTGTCCAATAATATATATGAGGAGACCTGGTTTCAAGTGATAATCATGATTCACACTCCGACACACGTATATACTAGATTATAGGGTACAGAACTTGCACCCCCTACATGTCCATGCCTTCCCTTCCCCTTTCTACTTTTAAAACGAGACAAATTGGTACAAAGTAATATTCATAAAGTACTTTGCATAATGGTAAGAAAATCAGTGAGCCTTGACAAATCATTTAAAATCTCATGGTTACTGGAAAAATATCTATCAATGCCTTACCATTCTTCCCACCCCTACCCCTACCCCTCTAAAGTTTAAAACAATACCTACAAGTATTATTGGTAAAAGGAAGCAATTCAGGCCATTAGTGAAATAATATGGGACCAGTATTCACGTGATAGACAATATTTACACTCTAAAACATGTAGATACTTGGTGGTGAGGTTCAAAACGTGCGCCCGCACCCCCCCCCCCCCCCACCCCCTCAGTTGTACAGGGAGGTCCCCTGAACATATTCATACCAAACAGTCTTTAACATCAATCCAAGTCTGGTTGACCCCCCAAATTGGGTCCCCTGTAACATTTCCAAGCACTTTCAATATTAAAACGAGCATAGTCTTACGAGGTGGGGAGGGGTGGGGGCTAGGGGCTGAAAGTAAAGTTTACGTTCGGGCAAGAGGCGTCAGCACCTCCCCGCCCCCTCCCCCACCCCCGCTCAGTTGTAGACAAAGTTCATCGGTTGGTCTCAATCAGCGCATTTCACGCCTCTCTAAATTTTGACTTTCTTCATCTTCATTCAGCATTGCAAAAATCTTTTGCCACGAAAGATCCTTCTAAACTTAGATGACTTTTTGAGACATTTCCTGTTTTGAGTAAAAATTGGTTTAACACAATATTTCTTGCTACCACTGTTTATCTTATTTTTTTAAAAATTGTCTTACTATAAGCTTTACTATTTACTAGTACCTCAAATAGCAGAACTGAAAGCAAAAAAAAAATGTGACCTTTCGAGATTTTTTCTCTGTTTTTGTACAAAGTGGTTAAAACGCAATATTTCTTATTCTATTTGTATATCTTTATTTCTCCTTATTTATGTTATCAAGCTTTACTATTTACCTTAAAAAGCAGAAATAAAAGTAAATAAAGTTGAAGAACAATATGACATGCAGGAAATAAGCATTTTAAAGTTTGTAAGCCGTCTGTGCTGTAATGGCGTGATCATACATGTACAGTTGTAATTGTATACATGTAGCCTAATTGGATTACCCTAAAACGTCTTTGGGACAAGTAAAGTATGTAATAATTTGTTGTATACTGTAAACTACATTTATTTAGTTTGCACATGCTGGTCGACATATTAGAACAGGCAGTCTATCTCTAGTTTGATAGAGTATAGGCCCAATTGATTAGTAGGTTACAATAATACAGCTAAAGAACTGCACTTAGTACTTAATTCAGGGGGTAGTTATCCGGGGAAGGGGGGGGGGGGGGTAATTGACCAGTGATGATAGTCGATGAGAAAGTTAGTAGACTGAAAAACAAAAGTCGTTAAAAGTGACTTTATTTCATGTGCATTCAATTGTATTTCAACCATATTTCTTGCTTCATAGGTCTGTTATTAGAGGATCTTTTTTCTAAATCAATATTCAGATAGAAAAGGGATAGTAAAAGAAAAAAAAAATTACAAATGATCTACAAAGAAATAAAATCAAATTGCTGTTTTTTTTTAATTCTAATTGCCCAAAAATATAAATTCTTACCTGAAGAGAAGAAAATTAGAAACCAAGATATAGTATGACTGTATAATTTTTCTAAACTTGGTGTCAAAATATGTGCAAGTCTTCAAGGAAAAAAACCAGAACGTGGCACTGTTTCAGTTTAGAGACGCAGTGAAATTTAAAGTGAAGGAAGACTCAAGTATAATTTTGTGATAGCACCAAATATTTCCGTTATCAAGGAAACATAGGCTTATCATATTTCATGTAGTTTTTATACTGACCACAGAGAAAGGGCAGAATACATGTATGTATTTAATGTCGGTCATTTTGAAAATCCAAGATGGAAGCCACATGAAGTGTTGAGATGGGAAGTCTAATGACGTCACCAATGTTTTTCCTGACCCTGGAAACATAGTACATGTATTAGAATATTCCAATAAGTTTATAGATTGCCTTGAAGCAGAGATATGGCAATATGATATTTCATGGCGGCCAATTTGAAAATCCAAAATGGCCGCCATATGCGATGAAGCGTTGGGAGTAGAAGTCTAGTAATGTCACAGATTGTTTTCTCGACCCAAGAAACGTAGGAGTAGCATATTTCATTAAGTTTCTACGTTGAAAAGAAGCCGACGTAGGGGAAAAATGTATTTGTGGCGGCCACTTTGAATTAAAAATGGCCACCATGTCCAATGAAGCGTTGAGATTGGAAGTTTAATTATGTCACTAATGGTTTTCCTGACCGAGGAAACAAAGTACTAGCATATTCTGTTAAGTTGTTGTAGGTTGACTGGAATATATATATAAATACAGCCCTGGAAAAAATTATTAGACTAGCTCCATTTTGAGGTATATGAGTAGTGTAAAGTCCACTGTCTATGGAAGTAGGAAAATGATTATCAACAGCTAATGCATGATTAATGGACTACTAGTAACTAGAACGATTACCTCCTATGACTTTTTACCCAAGGACAGTTACTACCAGGACGACAACAGCCAGGACAAGTTGTCCCGGACAAATTTCACCAGACAATTATAACACCCCTTTTTTCACACGAGAAAGAGTTTTTGGACCACCTAATAGACTATAAATGTCTGAGAGAATGAATTCAAGTTTACTACTCTTGGTCTGAGCACCATTGCCTTCTCATTATTCTACTGAGACCAGTGCGTGTGACATAAAAATTAAAGGTATTCAAAAATTAATTTTATGAAACAACAACAACAATAACAAAAATTCTTGCAGCATGAATGAGCTGCTGTGAGGGGAAAAAAGGGCAACACCTTGTTGACAGAATGACACAAGGCATGGCTGCTATCATGAAATGTAGCAATTTTCCACCAAGAACTGAACAAACTGCCCCCAAAGGAGTGGACATGGCTTTACGAAAAAATCAGGCATACCCCCTGGACAATTATCCCCAGACCACTTCTGTCAGGACATTTTTTCCAAAACCCGTACCCCTGGAGAATATCCCTGAGGACAGTTAGCATCTAGGATATTTACATTCTGTTAGTTGTTCTGAAAGTTCTATCCGTTGGGGTGCCCTTAGAAGTAATTGTCCTTCAGCGAAAATTGTCCGGGGTTAATTGTCCTAGGGGCAATTACCCTGGTGGTAATTGTTCTAGGGATTAGTTATTACACGAGCTAATTGTTTTGGGGAGTATTCATCCACTCATTATGAGTTAGCTAGTAGAAATCATTCTGAAAATTCAATTACTGAATAGCCAACACTTGCCATATAGGCCTTTATTAGGAGCTGGTTTAATAATTTTTTTCCATCAGGGCTGTATATATATATATATATATATATATATATATATACAGTGCGTCCCAGAAAAAACGAAACCCTAAAACAAAGGGTTATTGTGACCACACTATGTGCTGTATGACAAGAATTATTTATTTTCCATAAACTAAAAGTATTATGCTTTTAAATGATACCTTGATGGCATCCATCCGTACATGCTTTACCGAGCAGCAGCATTTTACAAATGACATGTAAAAACTCAGTTGTGCCAGATTTGGGTAAAACCGTGAAAACGTTAGGATCACATGCAAACATGACCCAAATATGACGTGACTTTTAAAACCCTGCGAGAAGACTGTTTTCATTTGTTTCTTTCAATAACGAGGGTAAGGATAATGCTCTCATCATAAAATAAAGGATGTTCAATGTTTTGTCGATGTTGGGGGTAAAGAAAGGGCATGTTTTGTATTGAAATGTTACCTGCAATGAAAAGTATTTTTTTGAATTTTGAAGAACTGCAATTTCTTTTAAGAACAAAGCGGACAGAAAGGTGATATTTTTCATAAAAGTAAAGTTAGTGGCACTTTTCATTGTCATCAAAAGAAAATACAAGGTTGAAAGGGCACATAAGGCAGAAAAAAATATCTAGATTATGGCAATTTCCCACCTCAGGAGGGGCACTTTTTCATCTTTTGTGGGAAATTCATTGATTTATGAAATTGGGGGAGGGGGGCGTACACCCCTGCCACCACTGGAAATTGATATTGACCCGTGTTTTATGAATTTCTGATTGAATGCATGTCATCACACGAGGGAATTTCACGTATCATATCTCTTAAAGCTGGTATCTCCCTTGTGTCATGTTCGCATGTGATCCTAACGTTTTCACGGTTTAACCCAAATCTGGCACAACTGAGTTTTTACATGTCATTTTCAAAATGCTGCCGCTCGGTAAAGCATGTACAGATGGATGACATCAAGGTATCATTTAAAAGCATAATACTTCTAGTTTTTGGAAAATAGATAATTATTGTCATATAGCACATAGTGTGGTCACAATAACCCTTTGTTTTAGGGTTTCGTTTTTTCTAGGACGCACTGTATATATATATATATGCCATTTTTAAAATACAAAATGGCCGCCGTGTGCGATGACGCATTAAGATTAGAAGTCTAATTGTGTCACCAATTGTTTTATCGACCAAGAAAACGGAGGATTAGAATATATTTGCTAAGTTCCTAGGTTGACCAGAAGCAGAGATAAGGCAACTTATATATTACACGTATGCCATTTTGAAAATCCAAAATGGCCTTAAGCGAGGAAGCGTTAGAAGAAGATGTCTAGCGATGTCAACATTTGTTTTCTGCGCCCATAAATAGTAGGATTGGCACATTTGATCACGTTTATGCCTTTAAAAGAAGCCGAGATAAGGCATATTATGTATTTTATGGCGGCCATTTTGAAAATCCAAAATGGCCATCATGCCGGTGTTTGTACAATTGCCAACTTCATTTTTTTTTATCCATGCTCTAACGATTCCGAAAATGTATAGTTTTGCTAATCTCCAAAAATCTTGAACAAAAATACATATTAAACCTGACCAGAAAGCAGCCCGTGGCATTATTTCTTTGTTTTAGCAAATATCAAAGTGTTAACTTTAGAGTATTATAACTTTTTTGTTAGATAAACAATGAACTTGTAATTTTCATATGATATTGAGCCTATATATGGACGCTTTTCTGTAAAGTTGGAAGTCATTAGTGAAATGGACTTTTGAAATATGGAGAAATATGTATTTTGAAGCAATTCATATTTTTGAAAAAAAATGATAAAAATCACATTTTCGGCCCAAAATTGTTATACAAATCATCACCAAACCCAGCGAATGTGGTGTCATGTTGTAGAGAATTTAATGCCCTTTAATATGCTACCACAACAATGATAGAATGAGGTTCTGTTACAAAAATATCTTCAAAAGTATTCAATACTAGTTACAAATGGCGGCCATTTTGAAAATCCAAAATGGCTGCTCGGTCAGGGTTTTGTGCAAATGCCAACATCAATTTTCGGATTCCCCATGTTCTACCGATTCCAAAAATGTATAGTTTTGCTAATCTCCAAAAATTTTGAACAAAAATACATAATGAACCTGACTATTAGTTGAGCTAGGTTCATGTCCACTTACATGTAAATCTAAATGAATCCTACTAGACCCCTAAATCAGTCTATTTCGTTCTGGGATATGCTCCACTGAGACTACGTCTGGCTTCATTGAATCCCTCTCTTGGAGGAGATCCCGATTTCTGCTAGATCTATATTGCAATATTAACCCTTTCGAGACAATTGACCACATTTTGTGGTTTGGCTCAATAACTTTTGATGCAGAGCTCTAAAAAATATACCAGATGCATGAGTAGAAAGAGCAGAAATTTCTACACATATTGTTTCCATTTTTGTTGCATGACCATATTGTGTTTGATGCCAGGAATTTTAAAAAGGAGAATAAGCTTGAAAATCCTTAAATTGGCAACACATTGAGAGGTTCAAAATCACTGCTTTTAATCAAAATTGGCAATTTTTTTCAACTTTTGACTAAGTTTCTAATGATGCATATTGTTTTCAAAGACATTACATTTTGTTAGAACCGTGTAGCACTAAAAGAAAAATATTATTGTTGCCAATTTGAAGAACAAAATGTGATCAATTTACCCCTTAAATAATTCCTGTCATGAAAGGGTTAAGCCTCGATATTTTCCCCACGTAACTTGTGAAATCCTGTTACTGTCACAAAAGCTTTTATAGTTAACAGAAAAACCATACTGTATGTCAGATGAACCTAAAAAGCTTCCAAAAAGTAAAGAGAGCTGAAATTTAAGTCTTTGTAATTTAAGTACCTGTAATTGAATACATATTTGATGATTGCATGTAATTCTGACAAGAAATTTTCACCAATTTATCCTTGCGTGTTAATCCTACCAGCAACATTTGATAAGTACATGTATGTAATTGAAATCAGTAATTTAATAATGCCTATATCAGACACAGAATGCTGTGTACAATTCAAGCGGCGGTTCTTAGCTCATTTTCAGCTGAACACTGCAGTATATTTGTAGTAGCAATAGGATACATGTTACATCAAGCAGGGATGATTGTGTCGAGAAGCTGGTCTATGTTATAGACAGTGGAAAATTTGCCTAATACAGAGCTCTTCAGATCCAGCCAATTTTTTTTTGTGTAACAGAGTGATTTCAGTCATTTATCAGTGAAAAAATATAGCAAAAAAGATTGTAGGCTTTGGACTCTGAAGTTGTTGTTGTTCTTCAACTTGCTAACTAATAAATTTCTGATTTTCCTTTTATTTTTCTTCCTTCACTTGCTTTTATTCTTGCCCAACTTCTTCATCATGGATTTCAATACCTACACTGGACAAATTGTAGGGTAAGTTCCGCGCTTTTTATTAAGGCAAATTAGGTACATTGTATAAGATAGTATACAAAAAATTTTCATATTTTCTGAATAACATGTCTCTTCATTATGTCACGTCAGTGAAGGGGAGATGCTATAAGTTTCTCATCGTCTCACGTCAGTGATGGTCATATAAGATAGCTTTTTTAGGTGTCATGAAAGGGATTTTTTACTTGTAAATCATCCTTGTGTGAAAGCTCCTCTCTGTTCACCTACATGTATTTAAAAAGAGCCTTATTCATATAGTAATAGTAATAGCAATAATAATAGTAATTGTAATAATAATAGTAATAGTTGTAATAATTGTAATAGTAATGTAATAGTAATAATAGTTGTAATAAATTGTAATAGTAATGTAATTTAGTACTAATAAAAGTTATAATGATTGTTATAGTAACATAATAGTAATAGTGGTGGATTTACTTACCTGGGGAAATGCAGCCCGTGCCCCCCCCCCCTCGAAACCCAACTGGCACACCTTAAGTACACAATGAAAAAAAATTGCCTCTTGACTTAATTGTCACTGTGCCCCCTCTTTTACAAAATCCTAGATCCACCCCTGGTAATAGTACAGTAGTTGTAATAATTGCAATAGTAATGCAATAGTAATAGAACATGTATATTAAATTGAAGAAGTGTATTATTCAAATTTGTGTAAGAGGGCAGGAGGACAAGTAGAATGGAAGGTTCCATGAATTATAGGAATAATTAGCAGCATGCTGTCATGAAAAAAAAATCTTTAAAAAAAAACATCTGTCTGAAATACTGTCCATGCGATACATATAATATATTTTTCAGTGATAGTAATTCTCAAGTGCTCTTATATTCAGTGTCCATCCTGTTGATGAATGTTCTTTTGATATAATTTTTTTGGTTTTTTTTTGTGGTTCTCGTTCACAGCTTAGTGGGTTTGGCCTTCTCGGCGTCTATGGGAATTCTTATGATTGTACTAGCATGTGCAATCCCTGGTTTTGGCCAGTAAGTACAAGTTATCTACAATATTCTTATCACTGAAAATTGCTTTAATACATTTTTTGCACACTATTCTAAAACCACCTCAAATCCTCACTATCTTGGTAAGGATAGTTCATCTTAAAACTGCCAGAGAACAGTGCAGTAACACCTGGGCCCCCGTAACACAAAGGTTTGCAATCGATTGCACATTTGAAACAAAGATTCTGATTGGTTGATGATCAGCCTTTTAAACAATACATGTACATGTACATGTATGTGCATGCAACGATGGTCTTGATTGGCCATTTGCCAATTTGCAGTTGATTATAAACCTCTGTATTATGGGGCCCCTGCAGGGTTCTCCACTGGTCTGTATTTTGTCCGGGGGCTCTTGTGTTCGTCGGCCTCCGAAGTCAAATTTGCGGTTTCGCGACGGCGTCAAATTTGCGGTTTCAAGACGGCATATGCATTATAGTGCACTGCGTCGAGATGGTGCATTATATGTCCACAGAGAATGGGTATATATATACTGAAAGGCTCCCCCTTTCTGTAAGAAAAAATGCATTTTAGAGGGCTTGGACTGCAAATGGTGCAATCTACAGTCTCTTGTAATGAAAGGGGATAAGAGATAATGCGTTTGTGCGGGTTTCCGACATGATCATGCGAGTAAAGTTTTTATTTTAAGTCGATGCTTGATTGCGCAATGCCGCGCGGTCTTGATGCTGTCTTGTCTGTGCGTGAAAATATGTCAATTTTCATATCCGGGCGTGTCAAGTTTTTTCTGGGCGCTAAACTGGTTTTTCAAATTTTACCCGGGCGGAGCCCCCGGGTAAAACCGCTAGTGGAGAACCCTGCCCCTGGTGCTGTACATTTCAGAAAAGATCAGATTGTAATCTAGTTGCTTTCATATACTTTAATTGCCGTGCATGTTTGCCTTTCTTTGATGGGAGTGTACGAAGAAAATACATTTTCGTGTTCCACAAAGCTCCTTTTGGTTTCATGTTACCTTTTGAAATTATTCCTACAGGTATGGTATTATCTAGTACTTGTACATGTATGAGTTTCGGCTTACTTATACCATGATAAAAAAATCATTTTTATTCTTATTGAAAGCGAGCATTTGTGGAGATTTACGTACTGTGCGGTTAGTCATTTTTTCTTAAAACTTTTAGGGATTGCTTTTCTTTTATACATCTTTACCAAATTGATGAGTAATTCAACAGCTTTCACACCCATATCAAAATGTTTAATAGTTACATGTACTGCAATTTAAATTTTACCACACATGGTCTGGAATCAATTTCCTACTCTTTTCTTAGTTTTAACCAAAAATTCAAATTCCAACCCCGGACCAAACATCATACCTAACATTAACCCTAATCTATCCTATATGTAGAACCCAATAGCAACCTTAACCCTCTCAGGACAGGAATTATCAAGGGCTAAATTGATCACACTTTGTTCTTCAAATTAGCAGCAATAATATTTTTCTTTTAGTGCTACATGGCTCTAATAAGGTGTAATGTCTTTGAACCCATTATACATGGTTAAAGATTTTGTCGAAAAGTTGAAAAAAAATTGCCAATTTTGATTAAAAAACAATGACTTTGAACTTCTGCATGTGTTGCCAATATCAGGATTTTAAAGCTTATTCTCGTTTTTAAAATTCTTGGCATCAAACACAATGTGGTCATGCAACAAAAATGGACATAGTGGGTGCAGAAATTTTTTGCTCTTTCTACTCAAGCATCTGGTATATTTTGCAGAGCTCTGAGTCAAAAGTTATTTAGCCAAGCCACAAAATGTGTTCAATTGTCTCGAAAGGGTTAACCCCCATTTTCGGCCAAATGAAGCCTAGAGCCAATGTCGCCGAAACATTATGTCGGATTGCTGCAGTTTAAATCAATCATCTTTAAATTCTTTCCTCTCATAACCTTCAACCTCTACAGATTATGGTGGCCCATGTTTGTCCTGGTGTTCTATGTTCTGTGCCCCATTCCTATGTTGATCAGTAAGAGGTTAGCCAGCTCGGATAGCATCGGCGCCACCAGTAGTGCGTTACAAGAGCTCTGCGTTTTCTTGACGACTGGCATCGTGCTGTCGGCGTACGGTCTACCCATTGTCCTTACGCATGCTGGAACGGTAGGTATACCGCTATTGGCCGTTTTGTTTGAGATATCGAAAGAGGTTATATAGGATTTGTTGAATCATTTTCCAAATGGACCGCTTGCTCATGAAGATGCAGTATACTTTCATGTCATAACAAAAAATATTTCAGGTGTATTCCTTATCCAATATGAAGATTTTTATGATCTTCCTTATTTCATTTCCATTAAAAAAATAATAATTATTTGATACAATTTTTCTGGATGAGTTGGTATCAAACAACATTTTATTCTATTGATATTTTATACCATTCTATTGTGTTACTCCTTCTTTTCTACATGCTATTGATTCTATTTGATACTCTTTTGTTTGTATTTATTGATCCCCGAGTGTATTGCAAGTTGGAATGGGGGACCCTTAGGGTTTCGGTGATTCGGTTTGGGGGCTCAGTGTCCCTATTGAGATATTTGTACAGTATAAATGCAGCTATTGTTATTATTGTAGATGTGTCATACAAAAGACAGAATATTTTTATTTTATCTTTGATACAGTTAAAATACGAAGCCCTCCTCTTGGTTCTATTCGGCAACACATGGAGCTTCATCACTATTCTCATCTTCTTCAGAGTATTCCGACAGGACGACGATTTTGAGTTCCAGGTCTGGTGATTTGCACCGTCCTTAACCCCCCATGCTGTGCACCCTCGCCCCTCCCCCTTTTGCCC
Source organism: Heliocidaris tuberculata (assembly GCA_025618425.1). Lineage (NCBI taxonomy): Eukaryota > Metazoa > Echinodermata > Echinoidea > Camarodonta > Echinometridae > Heliocidaris > Heliocidaris tuberculata. The sequence continues at coordinate 35,333,711 of CM046838.1, read as the reverse complement.
TTTTGTTTACCCACCTAATCTTCCTTTTAGTTTATTTACTTAACCCTTTTAATACCATGAAATGTGATGTCAATTATAACTGGTCTGCTGAGAGCCTGAGGGCAAGTCCAAGGTATTTTGTCCCGTGTACATTACCAAAGTCATCAAAGTTTGTAGCATAGGCCTATCCAATGGTCCAGTGGCCCCACTAGAGCTTCGACCAGATTACATGACAAGGATAATGACATATGTGATGTCAGTTTTGTTTAGTTTTCTTTATTCTTGGTAATGTATGCGCCAGCATATGATTAAATACCTTAGACTAGCCCGAGAAGGATGTTAACTCGTAGGCCTATTGTTTTATGTAGAATCAAAGATAAAGTTGAGTTCTGGTATTAGGTGATTACATTGCGAAAGAAACTGCCTGGAAGCAATTGGGAGAGGTTTGATTATATAGTACATAAGATAGTACATAAGATTTTGTGTATGCTGTAAGGTTTTGGAATCACCGAAGCAATTGGCTCAAACTTGATGAAGGTCATATGCACTGCACACAGAAATGTGTATGTGGGATTTCCTGTGGTAGGAAGTTCTGCCAGAACATTTCAGCTGTTTCCTGTCATATTTTGAATATGAGGGCATCTGAATAGCAATTCCTTTTTAGGGGACATTTCAAACTGACCTAAAGAGAATGATAAAGCTCACAACTTATTTTTCCCAGAACTCAACCTCCTCTTTAACGCCCTTATTGCTCTAAAGAGATGTCAGAATGGACAGAAATAGCATAGTATAAAATCAACAATATTTTGGTTTTGGGTACATTCAAAGGGGACCAATCAATCAAAATACTTATGTTGGGGTTCTCTGCCGGTATACAAAATATCATGTTCAAGTATTACTTCAGTGGTAAGAGATATTGCAAGTTCAAATACTAAAATTGCATTTGAAATAAACATGAAAATGACGTGTGGGAAGACTATTCAATGAACTTTTGTGCCTGTGCACCTGTGTGGAAGCCAACTTATTCGCAGGCCTTGATGTGACTTCATTTTACCCCCTCATGCTCTTTAAGCCTTACCAAATTGAAATTGAATTTCTCATATTTTTTCTCATATTTTTTGTCATATATATGAACTATTATGATTTTATACTTTTTTGATAATTTTTATTGGTCCCCTTTAACAACAGATTAACATTATTTCTATCAGAGATGGGAATATGCGTTATTTGTTGTTATTGTTTTAAAGCATTTACACCTTCATATAACTAGAGAGTTTACTCTGTCATTACAATAGAAAAACTTACATCTATATTAAAGGCAAATTTATTTTGGTTGTGTGGTACATATAACGAAAGGTTTAACCCATTCATTACAGCAGGCATAAATACAAACATGTGTAAACTTAATATGCATTTCATCCTGTTGTAATTGAACGGTTAACTGACACTTTGCAGGGTGAAGGGAGCATGGTGTAATTATTGTAGCTTCAAACTTTTGCTATTCATTGCCTGCCCTTGTAGTTCTTGTGACTTATGATTTTGAAGAAAGAGTACTTGCCACAATGGAAGCCCAATGACTGCGTGGTAGCTAGATATGGAATGATCTTGTTGAACAAGTCCATCAGGATGGTTTAAATCATTTGGTATTATTTCTGTGATACATCCGAAAGGTATTTTACCTGTATTTCACATGGTTCAGACACCTTTCTCTGACGTTTACTCTCAGAGTAAAGTTAGCTGCCAGTTTCAATCGCCAGAGGATGCTGCTTTGGCGATCGCCACATCATGAATATTAGACGACTGGTATGCACCAAGTCTCTGTTCATGTTGCTCTTGGATTAACAACATGAAAAGAGACGGGGGGGGGGGGGGGCATTCAAGGTGTCTGACCATTTATGAAGCAGCAATCTCCAAATTGGCATCTTCCGATGATTGCAAACTGGCGGCTAACTTTAGTTTGCCAGTAAAATGTCTGAGGAAGGTGTCTGAACCATAGACATCAAAACTGTCCCACATGAATACTTACATACAAGGTGTCTGACCATTTATGACGCTGCAATCTCCAAATTGGCATCTTCCGATGATTGCAAAACTGGCGGCTAACTTTAGTTTGCCAGTAAACTGTCTGAGGAAGGTGTCTGAACCATAGACATCGAAACTGTCCCAGGTGAATACTTACATACAAGGTGTCTGACCATTTATGAAGCCGCAGTCTCCAAATTGGCATCTTCCTATGATTGTAAAACTGGCGGCTAACTTCAGTTTGCCAGTAAAATGTCTGAGGAAGGTGTCTGAACCATAGACATCAAAACTGTCCCAGGTGAATACTTTTTGGATGTGTCTTAGAAATTCCTAATGGAATAATCTTGATTAGTACATGGTATATAGCGAAGAATGTTTGCATGGATTGCCAACCTATCAGGGTGCTGCTTTGCCCTTGTGGACAACTGGCCCTTCTACAGCTGCAGCTTGCCCAAATGCAAATTTTCCTTGCCCCAGTGAGAGAAGTAAATGTGCATGTCATGCTGTGCCGCCCTAGCAAGAAATTGTGATTTCAACTAGGCTCTCTTGACTCTTCCAACAAGAAAGTCTTCGTCTTTTGTTATTATTATTTTCCCGTCAAAGCTTGGTGAAGTATATACTTGGTTCACTAATATTTAACTTCATCGTGAGATTTGTATTGTCTGAGAACTGTTACACTGTACATATTTAACCTTGTGTATTTTTGCCATCACCCATTCAGAAAAGAAATTATTTAAAGGCAGAATGATGAAAGAAGCTAATCTTCCTCTAAATAGGAACACAGAAATGCATTCTTTTACTGCTACTCTACTTGAAATGAAAATACTGTAGTAGAAATCTTCTTCTTTTTTTTTATTTGAATGGATTAAAATTCTGTTCATACAAAATGAACTAACATCACTGATACCATTTTAACTGGTGGAGTATTTTAATAGGAATTCTATGTTAATATTACTATAATACTTCTTTCAAAATTTTCTTGGACTGATTTTTCTGCCTGTATTTTCAAAAGTTTAATAGAACCTTTAAATCTGGACCCTATTTGAAATCACAATTCACAGCTAAAGCATGCTCTTAATGTGCTTTGAATTCCCTGTCAAACAGTAGAATAAAACTGAATTATTGTTTCTTTTCCCCCCTCTTCTTGTTTGTGTAATGCAGTCATTAATATAGCTCCAAGGGCATTGGCTGTTGTAAGAAGGGCATTTTGCTGTTGTAAGAAGGGATTTCAGTTCAGCGTCCCCCCCAAGTCCACGAAGCCAAACCTGAAATACGTTATACTGTATTCTCTTTAGAACATGGAAATTGTGTGTACATGTAGGATTTAATTATTCTTGACAGAGGAATCTTAAAAATCTTTGCACTAATAGGACTAGATCAGAATTGTGCCCTACTTCTGCATGATGAAGAAATTGACAAACTGCAAATTTTGCATTAAAAAGTATTGAAAAATACAGGAAAGTGCTTTCACCCTTCAAATCTTATATAAACATGGACAAATGTTTAACAAATTTAAAGATTCTACTAGTCCTGTTGTCCATGTGATTTGTGTTAGGTTTTTCATTCTAATTATAAATTTCAGAAGGAAGTTGCTTCTTTTTGTTCAAGTAGGGCACAAATTTATATTGAAGAATGGAACAACTCGGTCCACATTTGTTTCACATAATTTTGATTGAGTACAACAAATTAACTGCCTTGACTTTGTCAGAGGATTAGTAATTAAGCAGACATACAATGTATAGGTAATCGATAAGTAATTTTTAATTTTTTTTTTAACCAACATGGCATAGATATTTATGTGTCCTTGTACAAAATGTATATTCATTCAAGTGTAAATTCTTGTCAGAGTTGTTACGTTTATCCTCTACTGTATAATCAGGAGGACAAAAGAAAAATATGTTGATAATTTATATATATATATATATATATATTTAAGTGTATGTAAAGTAGACATTTGCAATTTCTTCTGTTAATGATTTCGCTGTTGAATGTAACTATATTTTCTACATACATATATTTGCTATTTGTCCTTGCTTGAGACAAGAATATGATGCTGAAAAAGTGGAATATTACTCGTAACTTTGTATGCATGACCTGAGAGAGAAAGGTCAAGATAAAATTTGGTGATAAGTGGGATTCACATTTTTTTCCTTTGAAATGTTGCAGGGAGATCCTAGAATTAGCAAATTTTTGGTTGTAGCAGTTGTCTCTACAGTCAACAATCAGTGTTTATACAAAGAGTGATTCTTACCGCAAGTGTGTATTATCGAACACTCCTGAAATACCTGAACCCTATTTTCCTGTAAGTTTAATTAGTCATATACTTTAATCAGAAGACAAAATGGAAAATATATCAAGATTTCATGAAAATATATGTATGTATATATATGACCTCCAAACCATGCCAGATCCTCAAGGCTTGCCTAACATAGCATAGCAGCAATTATTGTATGCAATGTTATGTATGGTCTAGTAATCAGTAAGATGTGAAAATTGCGCCAAGTGCAAACACTTCCTTACTAGCAACCTAAGGAGGAAGCACAAACGTCTATATGGATTTCATCCAGAATCCACCTTTTAACGGTTTGCTGCAGAAACCTTGACTCTGCTTGGCTAAACAATGCTTGGGAAAATTTTGAGCAACTGATAAGCCAAATATCAACTACCATTTCAAACTCCCAGCTTTGAAATGCATGTGACAGCCCCTCTCCCCTTTAACCTAATTAATTTGTATGTGAAAATGAGAACTGATCGAATTAAAATTTGTGTTGGATTTTTGAAATAATGTACCTAGATTTGGTGATTGCCCTGCCCTGTAATCGCCCTAGACTAAAGTACACCTGCAGTGTGGATTACAGCCTGCATGTTGCTGTGTTTTTAGCCCTTTAACATGGTCTGCAGGGTTGTTAACATATGTTTAGCTCTCCAGGGTTGGTTCACATATATTTGGCGAGTGCTGTAGTTAATGCTACTGTTGGAATATACATGTGGTGTAGTATCCCTTTGAGTTGTTTATAATAGACTTATTTGTTGAAGGATTAATCATGTCGCCTAAATTTAGGAGGTTCTGGGAGCCGTCTGGGAGGGATGATCGGATTGAGATTGATATAAAGATAAACTCGAGTTCTGGTCATGCAAATACATTGTGAAAGAAGTTGTCTCAGAGCAATGGGGAAAGGTTGATCATATCAACATAAGAATTAGTGTATACTGTGAGGTTTTGGAAGCATCAAGTTGATTAAGAAATTGACCCAGTTTCGCTGAAAAGCACATGTACTGTACACAGAAACGGGTATATGGGACTGCACACACATGTGGCATGAACGTTCCGGCCGAACACTTTAGCTATTTCGTGTTATATTTCTAATATGAGGGCATTTGAAGAGCAATCCTTTTCAGGGGACATTTCTACTATGACATTCTTCCAAAAACTAACAGAGAAAGAATGAGAAAGCCCACAAATTTTATTTCAGCTTCACCAGAACTCAACCTTCCCTTTTATACATATCATTTTCTGAGAGCCAAAAAGGCATTAACTTGTATCATTTAACACTGAATTAATGCCCTTCTGGTACTCAACAAACAATATATGAATTTGATAAGTAACATGTGTTCATCTACTGTATTATTATTTTTTTGTGTGTGTTAATGGTCATGCTAATTATGCTATATGAGAGAGATATAATGCACTGTATTCAGAGATACAACGGATTTGATAATATGACACATGTTCTTGTATTTGGAGAGATAATTTATGGTAATAGGTTATGTAGTCCTTGAAATTGTACTTATCTAAAATTCTGAATTAATTTTCATTTGTGTGATTTCTTTTGCAGTCTCTTGAGCTTCAAAAATGGTCCTATGTACAAAAAAACAAAAAAAATGTATTTTGCAAATCTGTATATTCGAAATGACTTTTACTGTAGTATATGTATTAAGTTTAATACTAAAAAGTTGCAGTTGAGAAATGTTTAGTGGATGCAAAAAAATTTGTTGGCTTGAGATTTTCATTCATTTAGTGTATCATACTGAAGAAGTAGCTTACATGTAATTTGCTATGCCTGTATAAAATGCCCACTACATCTCAAATTTTTTGTTTTGCTTTTAGAGCATTAGTTGACAGAGTACATAAGCATGATGATGTTGGACGATTCACAAAGTTATGCTACACAGTTGTTTCTTAAGTAAGTTGATACTCGAAGAAACTGTGAAAAAATAGAACGTAGTTTTATTTTGATTGTTATATGCTCCTTTAATGAAGGGTAAATTGCAGATATAGAATTTTATTTTATAGAATTTTATTTTATTTGAATGATCCCTCTTTGTCAGTTGAGAATTTCCTTAGTGTTATTAATGTCTTACAGTCTCATATCAAGTTCATACATTACATGTACATGGATATGACAGTGCGTTGTCAGTTTATTATGGAGAATTTAACTTTGATGTGTTTTTGATTGATTATACCAATATACATAAGTAAATTTCTCTTTTATAACCCCTTTTCATTCAGATTCACAATTGAAACATACACACAGTAGTCATTTTTAAAGAATTTCGTTTTTGTTTTGTTTCATTTTTATAAAAACATGAACACAGAATGGCATAGGATTATAACGCTACTAGGCCCGTTTCATAAAACTTATTATCAATAACAACTGCCACATATCTATGACAAAGTTGCTCTCAGCCAATCAGATGCAAGTATTTCAGTAGCTTATATCTGTTATTGTAACTTGTTATAGCTGTCAAGTTTTATGAAACGGGGCCCAGATCTGTGTGTTATGAAATACTCATTATTGCACACTTGTAAATACTTGTAGAATCTACAAATTTGTACAAAATAATGAATGGCAACTGTAAAAATACAGATTATTGATGTCAATTATTATTCCTGTATGTTCTTATGTCGTTTATTGTAATGCCAGCCGTGTTATAGAAGTTGATTAAATTTGTGGTAGGTTTATATGTTAACACTATTCACGTGTTGTATTCTAGGTTGTCTTCATTTAAATTTTTTTTTATTTGGTTTCATATTTGTAGGTCCCGATTTGGCAAGTTATTATTTTTTTTTTGTTTTACATTATAATACAATCTCAGGTTGTGTTGGAAAAGATGGAGAGTCATCCCCTAACAAGAACCTTTTGTTGATTAAAAAGAAGACCTTTTAGGGCCCTTTCTCATCAGAGAAATTGTTAGATTTGGAGAGAGAGAGGGGGGGGGTGTAGGGGAGAAAGAGAGGGAGAGGAGTTGAATTATGAGATGAAGTCACGAAATATTAGGTGTGGAAGAATCGAAAAGAGGTATCGCATTCATATCAATACACCATTTTGGAACATTTTCAAAAAAATAACATTGAAACAAAAAACAACGAAACAAAACCAGCCAAAATAATAATGCACTCCTTGAAACGAGATCAAACTACCACGTAACATCCCGAGAGGATTTTTAATAATCGAGAAAGAATCTGCTATGATATTAAGCAGGAAGTAAACGTCAATAGAAGAAGGGGGGGGGGGGGGGTGCATCCTCAAATGGAAAAAGAATAGCGTCCCCATCGTCTGAGATGTTCGAGTCGTCTACTTTTGTGTGCATTTTGCATCGAGGTAGAGATCGATGTTGTATGGGGGAGGGGGCCGGGGGGCGGTTACTTGAGGTAAGAGAGTTGATGGTAATATCAGGAAGCCTCATTGACGCTTCTTTGTACATGTACCATCTATCATGACTTGAATATGAGGCCCTGGATTTTTACTCTCTCTTTCTCTCTCTTCCTCCTCTCCCTCCCTTTCTCTCCTGCACTCTCCCACCCCGCCGCTCTCTACCCCATCATTTCCCCCTTTCTTTTTTGAAAGGAAATGTCACATTGATAAGTATCTACCAACATAATAATCCCTTGACAAAATTACAATGATTATAAATGGAAAGGTTTTTATCTAAAGAGAAAGAATAAGCAACGGTAGGGAGTGATTAATCACCCCGTCTCTCAGTATCTCACTGAAAATATATTATAGAGTGTTCTTCCTCCACACGTGATTACTGTAAGAATGTTGAAAGAAGAAATGAAAAATGTAAGATTTTCTAATGCTTTCTGGAAATGACAGCGTGTGTTTGAACTGAAATAAGGTACTTCCCAAAGCGAGACGACTGCACCTAACGTGGCGCCGCGCTGTTCGTCTCGAAAGGTCTTTATACATGTATCAGAATCGCCGTGAACTTTCTCGTTTTAATGACAAAATTCGAGTTCGTCCTGTGTCGCAATTTCGAAGACACGAAATTCGTCATATACGGTTCATTTGTCAAGAGCTCACCGTTTCAATGTAATTTGCTTCGGAACTGACGGGAAAAATGATGAGTTTATTAAAAAGATTACACCAGACCACTTGCATCTTCCATAATTATGAAATATCTATTGGCTGTTCCCGCCCACCAATGAAACACGCTTTCACGATTGGTGTAGTGAGATTCTACGTCACTACGGCAGCACGCAGAAGTCTCAGAAAATTAAAGATGGCCTCAACACTGCGTGCATGTTGATTGTCTAATTAAGTACAGGGATCTCTCTCTTTTAAAGAAAATTAAGTCTCGCTGGGCATGCTGGGAATCCGATGTGAGAATGAGGAGAAACAAAACTAGGAAGACGATAAAAAGGATAAATGATGATTAAAAAAACTGGTTAAAAATAAGAGAAACAAGATTACACACACGTAGTGAAAACACAGATAAATTTTGATGCACATACTTAACTATCTAAGAACATGCAATAAAACCGACTTAATCAACATAAGAGAGAAAAAGAGAAGGGGTGATAATTCTTTGAAAAATAGAAATAAAACGAAAGCAAAAAGATAATAATAATAATTAGCAGTAAGAATTAAAGCGATAAGAAAAAAAAAACGATTCTGAGTAAATTAAAGGAAAACTAGAATAACAAAAGCTAAAGAACTGAATAACTTCAAGACAACCAATTAACATATTATGTAAAAATACACAAATAAATAAGAATGGACACACCTAAATCTTATTGTGCGAGAGCATTTTGAATGAATCTGTTTGTAAAGTTGAAAATTTGAAGCGTTTTCATGCAACCCGAAATCATATTTAGAAACAAAAATAGGAAGACAATAAAAGGATAATGAAAAAGCTGGTTAAAAAAATAAGAGAAAAAAAGACTACACACACGTAAATCATTTTAAAAAACATGTATGAGGGAGAGAAAAAGAGAGAGAGAATGTGTGTATAGACGTTTTCATTTGTGGAGAATTTATGATGTGACATGTTCCACGCCCCTTTTGTAATGATGATAGTGAATGCTCCAGCCAACGTCGGGAATCTAATGATCCATCATGTCCATATTGGTTGCACACTGTCTGGCGAAAAGTTGTATGTTGGTTTCGTACTTCTCGAAAATGAGACACAAAATATGTCAAAATCAGAAATCAAGAGTTTTGGAGTTTGATAGAATATAACATACAGAAAATACTTCCGGGCTACAGTACTGATTTTAAAGAGAGTGATGATCAATCTAAATAAAAAGGCAACAAATACAAAACAGTTCGAGATACGCAGTTACATGGTGTTACTATGATTCACAGGTGTGCGAGGCCGGGAGCTGCATGTGAGTGCAGCCCCCCCCCCCCTCCCCTCCCCTCCTCCCGCCCCGAAATTTGAAATCATCAGTATTTGGGCACCGGCCCGCTAATATTCGGGCAGTGAGGTTGTCTGTTTGTATTCCGTTTAAATCGAATCTAGTATATTTTGATGACAAATGATAAAACTACATTTTCACAATTCTAAAGTGTCAAGGTTTTCACTTTCTTCGCTCTCTCGCAAAATTTAGAGGTACGGAGAGAGAGAGAGAGAGAGAGAGAGAGAGAGAGGGGGGGGGGGGAGGAAGAGCCAGAAAACGATGTTATTTTTAAAAGATGAAAAAAAAAGACATTTGTGTTTTAAGTTAAAACAAGGTGACAGGAGTGATGAAAATTTAATCATAAGACAGAAGCAAGTAAAAGTCACAGAGTTTCCAATTTACGAATGCCTGCCGACGCTCTGACTAAAACGCTCTCAAGCGCAGCGTCGCGGAAGAGATACCAAATTAATTAAGCCGAGAGGAAGCGATCGCCTCCCTCTGGCGAACTTCCAAATCACCAGCAAGCATGGCAAGCATTGACCTTTTGTGAGGGAAACAGAGCATTTGACACATCAATGTCGAAAAAGTTCTCTCTTACTTTATCGGATTTTCGATTCAATAATGGATTTTTTAAATTATTAAGTTCTATCACGAATTGCAAATGCTTGAGAATAACTGCATCCTCCTTTTAAACACTTTTATTATCTTATTGACTCAGAAGCTGTTAAGGAAGTGAATTCTTGCTTTGAATTACTTGCGAATCTGATTTGAAGTGAGATTAAGCTTCAGTATCTTTTATTTTTCTGCGGAAAGGGTGAATTTCTTTTTAAAAAATCATCCTGAAAGAAAATTGGGGGGGGGGGGGACATTCGCCTCCAAAATTCTCTGACAAGCAAAAAAAAAGAAAGAAAAAAGAAAAAAAAAAAAGGTTATTCAAAAAGGTGGGGGGGGGGGGGGACATTCGCCTTCAAAATTCTCTGACAAGCAAAATAAAAATAAAAATAAGGGGTTATTCAAACAGGTGGGGGGGGGACATTCGCCTCAAAAATTCTCTGACAAGCAAAAAAAAAGAACAGAAAAAAGGGGTTATTCAAAAAGGTGGGGGGGGGGGGGACATTCGCCTATCTTCAAAAAGGTGGGGGGACATGTCCCCATGTCCCCCTGGATATGCGCCCATTAATGACAAACAAAACGAGTTGAAAGAAGGTTTGCATTTCGTGTGTTGACCACTGGTATGCTTTTGATTTTTTTTTTTTTTTTTTTTTTTTTTTTTTGGTCACACGACTGATGATGGATGAAATAAGACTATAAGAGGCACATACGAAACTCCATGTAGCCAGTTTATTGTTTCTCAGGGACACAAAGAGGGAGAATGAAAGAGAGAGAGAGAGAGAGAGAGATAATCGTCCATACATCAATACATCATGTACACATGGTACACATCTACATTAAATCTTATAATCTTGTGAAGATTTGAAATAAGAGGCAATTTCCAAAAGAAGTTGGAACGGACGTTGTCGCTGAAACCTTTATTTCCCATGAATCGTCGTGGTAGTAGTAATAATAATAATATACCATGCTTATAGCGCATATTAATATCTCCGTATGTGAGCTGCTGGAGAGAAAGAAAGAAAAAAGTATAGAGAGGAATGAGGAGAGTGAGATACGCTCAACATAATTCCTGTAGCCACCCGTTGATATTGACAATTGTTTCATAAGACCTGTTTTAAAGCTATCAACGGTATCAGAATTTATGATATTTTCTGGCAGTGTAAATGTTTGAAAGGAATACCAATTTCACGCTATCGCTCCACTCTGTCAATGCCGATTCTCACTGCATTGCAACCTCACAGAGATTCGAACAATTCGTGCATACGCAGCATGCAGCTGCTGTCCATTTTGTTTTACTTATTTTTACTGGTTTCAGTTTATAGATTCTTCCCAAGATCTAGATTGTTTCCACCTCTCATATATTTGTTTATTTCGGTACCTCACACACAGCTTCGAATCACCAAGGAGGTACAAGCTAGAATCATCTATCAAGGAAAAATCTAGAGAAAGAATTTATTAGGGCTTTCAAAAAGTATGAAGCTGCATTAATTTCTTTAAATTCTTATAGAACAAATCACATTTCCCTCGCGCAACCCCCACCTGTGTACCGCAACTGACTTTCCCTTTTTAAAATCTTATTTATCAGCCTACTCAACCTGGTTTAAAGGAGAAATCTACATGCCATATTGACGGCTTTCAAAAGGCAGGAAACGAAGGGGAAATATGTGAATGGAGGGGGGGGGGGGGGTGATTCGAAGAAAAATAATGCAGTTTCGAATTTCAAAACTTCATGATAGATTAAAATGAGGCAAACTGGAAACTTTTTTATTTCCCTTGCGAGCAGCTCTCTATAACATTTGTACCCCAAAAATCACACACTACCAATATTCTTCAAAGGAAACATTTATCATACATGACACGGGGGGGGGGGGATCTAGGGGGCTGCAGCCCCCTTTTCGAGTAGACACGTGTCATAAAAACCCGGAAAAGGAAAATTGTCATTAACGAGTGAAATCAAATCAGCCCCAATCCCCCCCCCCCTCCCACTTTCAAAAAACGCTCCGCGGTCCCTGCATGTCCCCTATTAGTGGACACCTGTTTTTACAGACCCACTCTATGAATTTTTTTTTCTTCTAAAGAACTAGGATATTTTGACAATTTAGATACAAAATAAATGGAGAACTGCTGTAAATGATGATAGAGTTGCCAATTTCTCTTTGATTGCTTAACTTTCTTACCCTTTATCAGATTTTCCTCAAACTTTCAACAAACGGGTATTCCAATTTTCTGCTCTTTTTATTAAAAAAAAAAGTGTTATCAGGTTGAAGGTCACCTATAACGTGTCAGAATGTTGCCAACACAGCTCGTCATAAAATCCTTTTGCTGATAGAATTATACGAGCGATTAGACATCTTCACGGTACTCTACCGCGAACTTATTAACCGTTAACATAAGAAAAACAAAAGATATTGTCGTTTTTAGGAATAGCGATTGAGTTATCCATCGAATCTTGTAAAGAAATTAAGTTTCGTCGTAGTTTTCCTCCTTCACTACATGGTGTTACTTTGTTCATTAACGACTAATTATTCATTGATTTTGACAAGAGACTAAATTTAGAATTAAAATGGACGCTGGGGGAAAACTATAAAAGCGATCCTCTTCGTTACCAAACCATCAGATCGCGATTCAAGATTCATACCTGGTAAGTAAATCAAACAAGCTCTCATGCTTCCTTCGTTGCTGTGGTTGTACTTGTATATATATCTTATTTCCAATATACACAAGGATTTTTAACCATAGAAAGTTTTTCTCAGATATACAAAAAAGCGTTCATAATCAAAATGTTTCAAAGTGGAACAACTTAGGAGTGCCCTTTTCTTTCCAATTTAAAACTTTGCAGCATACTTTCAAGAGCACTCAGGAACTAATTTTCAAAGTGTAAAATAACGAGCGATTGTGACATGATAGTGGGAAAAGTGTGAATTCTTTTGTACAACTTAACATCTTATCATTACATTAGTCCAGCCGTTCCTGCCAGTTTTCGAAAACAGACCTTTTTTCTTTTATCAAATCATCATTTTTTTCTAGCTCTGTTCTCAATCCACTCGGCTTAATACCAACCAACCAAACACCAAAATGGCCAAGGCTCTATTCCTCGTTCTTGCTGCACTTCTCGTCGTCGCCGCCCTCGCCGAACTCGAGGAGAACCATGCCGATGTCGAGTTCCTCAAGAGGGACCCCGAGATGCAGGAGTACCTCCTGGCCGAGAAGAGGGGAAGGAACATGAAGAAGTACAAGTGTAAGTAATCTAAAACTCACTTACCAACAACAGGAAATATTCATGATTCATATAGCCTAGATAAGATAAAGTTGAGTTCTGGTCATGATATTGAATTGTAAAAGAAACTTCTCAAAGCAATTGGGAAAGGTTGATTATATAGCAAATAAGAATTGGTGTATGCTGTAAGGTTTTGGAATCACCAAAATGAAAAGAAATTGACTCAATCCTGCTGAGATTCACATGCACTGCACACAGAAATATGTATATGGGACTACACACAAATGTTCGGCCCGAACATTTCAACTGTGTCTTGTCATATTTTGAATGTGAGGGCATTTGAAGAGCAATCCTTTTCAGGGGACGTATCTACTATGCTAATCTTCCAAGCTAACATGATAAGAATGAGAAAGCTCACAAATTATTTTTTACCTTTTCCCAGAACTCAAGCTTCCCTTTAAAGTTGAGTAGTCTTCATGCAGTAGTCTCCATATTTTCCAATACTAAAATTTACTCGTTTGTAATCCAAGGTGAACAGTGAGATTTTTTCTTTTCTTTGAAATTTGACATTATAATACATGATGAACGTTGATGTTTTATTGTAAAGTTTCTATGAAATTTTTTTTTTCAATAAGATGTTGCATCTGGAAAAAAAAAACAACCCAAAACGTTTTCGTACCTGAATTGTAAAAGTAAAAGTTGGATCAGGAAAAGTGAAGTCGTTTCATAAAAAACAAAATGCACGTAACTTGTGCGTGACAGCCGTTGATTTTCCCCTAACAATCTGACATTACGTATATACAAAATAAGACATGAAATTATATATTCTTTTACACAGGGCTTAATCTACCGTGATGGTATCTGCTTCAAGTTTTGGTTTACTTTTAAACCCTCGGGTTTCGATTGGATCAGCTTTGACCCCATGAATTCGCCAATGCAATAACAACTCATAATTATACCCGATCATCATGATTACTTTTCCATTCTCTGCTCCATATAGACTGCAGCATGTTCGACCAGGACTGCTGGTGCTCAAGGAGAACCAGCAAGATCGTCTTCTGCAGTGGTGAGTTCTTCCTCCCATAATCATGATAATACCTCATTTATGTTTGCAAATTTCAGAGTAAAAAAGATCCATCTTTTGTCGGGCTCTATAAAAAGTTATCAAGATTCAAGAAAAAAAGAATATCATATTGCTGAGAAGAGCGGTAAATTACCATTCCATTTAAAGATGAGAGGAGGTTTGAAGTCTACTTTGCCACCTCTTGTAATAGTTCTCCCATAATGTAGGATTTTTAAAATTGATATTCATGCTGCATTTTCTTTATTTTTTTTTATTTTTTATTTTTTTGCTTTTGTGAGCATATTTCTATTATATTGTTTTTTGATTATTGCAATTTATGTGATTATAATTTTTATCTAGTTATTGTGTTTCTCTATTTTGTCTTTATCTTATATCAACTTTAAATCAATAAAACATTTATCAAAAAGCCTGCTATCATGACAAGAAAACTTAGGCATACGAAGAGGCGTAGAGAACTTTCCATATGGGGGGGGGGGGGGGGGAGGGGGAGGGGAACAGCAAGCCCAAATTTCTACTCGCATCTTACTTACGCTTGTGCCTGAATATTGGCTTTCCAGATTTAGTGAGCGATTTAGACTTTCTATAATAGTGAAGATGTTATTTCGTTGTGAAAGTGATGTCATTTTTTCAAAAATTTCAACCATTTATTGTCTCCCTCCCCCCCCCCCCCAGGAATCGCTGGTGGAGAGAATATGTAAACGTTCACGTGACTGATCACCTGACCTCGTACTGGCTATGACTGTATCCCGCACTGACATCATCATTGGCGAGAAAATCCTTTTCTCGTCATTTTGTAGTTAGATACCACTGAACGAATCCCCCATCCAACGTAGATCCTTATATTTTTGAAGGAAAAAGGACACAGAGATCCCGCAGACAGTGGAATCATTATTGGTAACGATGTCGTCAGACCAAATAAACCAATTTTGATGCAATAAAATATCATTTTGACTTCGTCATTTTTTTCTTCTGTATTCTAGAACTGTTGAGATAAGCAAATGCTATTATGAGAAGAAAGAAAGAATTACAGAGTTTTGCAAAACGAAATAAAAGAATTGAATGGGATAATGAAATGTGAAAAGAAAATAAAAAGCACAAGGTTTCAGTGAAAGAGACAAAGATGAGAGAAATACATGAAAAGAAAGCAAGATACAGCAAGAGAGAGAAAGAGAGACAGAGACAGAGATGCAAAACAGGATGAAGGCCTCGCACTAGGGATGAAATGATTTTAATAACATGAAAATGAGTGATTTTTCAGACAGAGAGGCACAAAATACGCCTATGCATATTTTATGATAAAATAATATAATAGCGAGAGAGAGAGAGAGAGAGAGGGGGGGGGGTTGAAGCGTGTTGAGAATGGAAAGAAAGAAAGAAAAAAGACAGAGAGAAAAGTGTGTGTGTGTGTGCGTGTGTGTGTGTGTGTGTATGTTTTGGCCGGAAAACACTATTTAACAGAAAACTATTTGAGGCTAATTTCAATTTCAATTTAAAGACATTTATTTCCAACTTTTCAATATACAAAATAATAATATATATCAAATTAAGCATGTTGTAGATAAAGAAGGCCATTTAAGGCCAGTTAGCCATTTTCTACAAAAAAGGTCTTGATGCCAACGATTTATTCTACAGTGCGTCCCAGAAAAAACGAAACCATAAAAGAAAGGGTTATTATGACCACACTATGAGCTGTATGACAATAATTATTTATTTTCCATAAACTAAAAGTATTATGCTTTTAAATGATACCTTGATGGTATCCATCCGTACACTCTTAAAATGTTGGGTAAAGTTAGTTGGGCAACTGATGGTTGGTTTAATATGGCCCAACGTTGTGTAACTCTTGCCCAAATCTCATGATGAATCAACCAATTTGTGTAACAACCCAACATCAGTTGGGCAGATTTTAACCAATAGTTGTGTGGACAGTATGTTGCCCAGTGTTGGTTAAAAGTTGGGCATTTTTTTGCCCAATTATTTTAAGAGTGTACATGCTTTACCGAGCAGCAGCATTTTGAAAATGACATGTAAAAACTCAGTTGTGCCAGATTTGGGTAAAACCGTGAAAACGTTAGGATCACATGCGAACATGACCCAAATGTAATTTGACTTTTTTAAAACCCTGCAAGTAGACTGTTTTCATTTGTTTCTTTCAATAACGAGGGTAAGGATAATGCCCTCATCATAACATAAAGGATGGTCAATGTTTTGTCGATGTTGGGGGTAAAGAAAGGCCATGTTTTGTATTGAAATGGTACCTGCAATCGAAATGAAAAGTAATTTTTTGAATTTTGAAGAACTGCAATTTCTTTTAAGAACAAAGCGGACAGAAAGGTGATAATTTGCATAAAAGTAAAGTTAGTGGCACTTTTCATTGTCATCAAAGGAAATATAAGGTTGAAAGGGCACATAAGGCAGAAAAAATATCAAGATTATGGCAATTTCCCACCTCAGGAGGGGCACCTTTCCTATCACAGGAGGGGTACTTTTTCATGTTTTGAAGGAAATTCCTTGATTTATGAAATTTTTGGGACGCACACCCCTGCCACCACTGGAAATTGGTATTGACTCGTGTTTTATGAATTTCTAATCGAATGCATGTCATCACACGAGGAAATTTCACGTATCATATCTCTTAAAGCTGGTTTTTCCCTTGTGTCATGTTCGCATGTAATCCCAACGTTTTCACGGTTTTACCCAAATCTGGCACAACTGAGTTTTTACATGTCATTTTCAAAATGCTGCCGCTTGGTAAAGCATGTACAGATGGATGACATCAAGGTATCATTTAAAAGCATATTACTTCTAGTTTTTGGAAAATAGATAATTATTTTCATAAAGCATATAGTGTGGTCACAATAACCCTTTGTTTTAGGGTTTCGTTTTTTATTCTGGGACGCACTGTACATTAGTAGCGATTTATTCAGCATTGCCGATGCTGAAAGTGAAAAGGAAAAAAAATACGAAGAGATAAATGACACGATCGATTACTCGGAATTAATGTATAAAGTAGGCGATAAAATAATATCATATGAAGGACTGACTTCTAAATTATGTTATAAAATCTTTATAGGAAACCTTTGCGTTTAGACACGCGGAAATAGCACATTTAAATACTACATCTAGAATTGCGACTTCCTTTTTGACCCCGAGATTATGCACTTTAGATGGTAAATTACGTGAATTTCAGTTTAGATTATTGCATAGTATTCTATATTGCAATGATAAACTGTATCAATTTGGCTATATATCATCTAACTTATGTTCTTTAGATGTGGAAAGGAAATTGAGGTATACAACCACTTATTTATGAATTGTCAATTTGTAAAAAAAACCCCACTGTGGCAAGAAATAGGGGAACAAATAAAATTGATGCACTTAGGTACTTTAAAATGAGAGGAGATTTTGGTTGGGTTAGATGGAAAATCAGAAAAGCACATGTACATTAACCACTTAATTATACTCATAAAATATATGATATACATGTACAATGCGAGATCAAAAGGAACGCCCCCAACAAAGAAGGAAATCTATAATGCACTTTTAGAAAGTAAGGATAATGAACAGAAAAAGGCAATAGCTCGAAATAAGTTAAGTCTACATCTAAAGAAATGGAATTATTTTGAATGTTGGACGGAAGGAGGACATACACGATAATATCACAGTTTTTTTAAAAATTATATTCATTATTACATTTGCCCTATATACTTTGAATTTGCACCTATCAGGTTTTAATCTATACTTTGTTCAGTTAAATTGTACTATTGTTGTTTATTTATGGATGGCATGTTATGGAAATATATAATATGTATTGTATTTATTGCCATCTTGAATTATATTGTGTAATTAATGCTTAATTTGTAATATTCATTTTGAAAAACTGAATCAAGGAATTAAAAAATTATGAAAAGAAAAAAAAAGTGTGTGTGACAGAAGGATAGTATTAGATACAGTTAAACTTTTCTCAAGTAGAAAGGGAAGTTAGGACCTCATTCCCAGTATCTAAAATCATGTCTAAACTAGTACGAATTCATGATGATGATGATGATGATGATGATGTTAATAATGATAATAATAGTAGTAGTAATAATGATAATAATAATGATAATAATAATTATAATAATAATAATAATAATAATAATAATAATAATAATAATAATAATAATAATAATAATAATAATAATAATAATAATAACAGTAATAATAATAATAGTAATAATAATTTTAAAAGGTGGTGGTAGTAGTAGTAGTTGTAATAATAGTAGTAGTAGTAGTAGTAGTAGTAGTAGTAGTAGTAGTAGTAGTAGTAGTAGTACATGTAGTAGTAATAGTAGCAGTAGTAGTAGTAGTAGTAGTAGTAGTAGTAGTAGTAGTAGTAGTAGTAATAGTAGTAGTGGTGGTAGTAGTAGTAGTAATAGTGGTGGTGGTGTTAATAGTAGTAGTAGTAGTAGTAGTAGTAGTAGTAGTAGTAGTAGTAGTAGTAGTAGTAGTAGTAATAGTAGTAGTGGTGGTAGTAGTAGTAGTAATAGTGGTGGTGGTGGTAGTAGTAGTAGTAGTAGTAGTAGTAGTAGTAGTAGTAGTAGTAGTAGTAGTAGTAGTAGTAGTAGTAGTAGTAGTATAGTAAAAAAAAAAATCACTTTTCAGGCCCAAATTTGTGTCGAAAGGGTGGGGGGGGGGGGGATAGGTCGTCCGATGTTACCTTCACCCATCTGTTCATAATTTGCATCTTATCCATTTAACTTAATTTCGTATCCATTGTAGTGTCATTAGCAAAGCACAATGAGTCACAGATATATGCCAGTGAGCGAAGCGAGCAAGCAATTTTTTTTTTTTTTTTTTTTGCCTCATTGCCTTTCGATTAACAGTGTTTGGACAGCTTTACTCATGCATAAACTATTTATAGTTTGATTGTCCGTCACGCCGTGACGCTCCTGGCGCTCCAACAGTCATGCCAGTATTACCCTAGCTGAGCGGCCAAATATGTAGCACTCAAGCATATTAGGTACCCTAATTACACAAGGGTGGAGAGTGGAAAATGTGAATTAATGCCTTGCCAAAGGACATTGTTACCAGGCTAGGATTCGAACCCTCAACCTCTGGATTGAAAGTCATGTGAATGTACCACAATATCACGACACCCCCAATCAACCTCCTTGTATAATGCTCCTTGTGGCTATCCTAAATCTATTGGTTGCTTTTGTGACCTCACCCATTTACAAAAAGTGTAGAATTTGAAGGGTTAATCACTTTAATAAATTTAGTAGCAAAAAACCAACTTGATCGATTGCTTAGCTTCACAGACACAGACTTTTAGATGGTTTTACCAGAACAATCATGGTCACTGTATAATGATATAAGAATAATATGTTAAAAACTTTAATTCTTTTCAGAAATTGTTGCGATTCCTCTTGTCTTGAATTTCAATTAAGCGGTCAACCCCCGAAATTGGAACAAGATTTTTACCTTGGTTTATACGAGTCGAGCTTGAACGCTTATCAGCCATGGACAAAGAAATGTAGAAGTGAACTTTTCGCTCTGTCTCTCTTTCGAGAAACAATAATAATCTTTCGGATTCCGACGAAGATCTGGTTTTAATTAATCCTCAAAGATTAAGAGGTTTTACTCGTCACCTTTGACAGAAGATGAAGATTCTCTTAAGGATGGAATATTGTTATAAATAGAAGCGTCCTCTCTTGGGTCTCACCAGATCGCGTTCCAAGCCTCACATTGGTAAGTATAACAATTAATTGCGATTTGATATTTTTATTAGTAGCCATATCGTTTAAAACATGATTATACGTGTATAAATACATAGGAATTAAAAGTGCATTACTGAGTATCACAATCGATTAGTTGTAAAACCTGTCTACAGATGAGAAGGTGTAGGGTTCGAGCCCCAGCATGGTTATTGGCAAACCACTTATCTACATTTGCCCTTCTCAATCCAGGTGTAGTAAGTGGGTTTCTGGCAGAATTTTGCTAATTGAAATGCACAGTGCACTGCTGATAACGGTTACTGAAGCGTAAGTCGGGTAATCATGGTAAAAGTGTCCTTGCAAAAACACGTTGGTTACCCATAAAGATTTGAAAATCAAAATATGTACTGTATAAAACAGATCATAATCATTTGTTTATTTCTTTATTTATTTTGTATTGAACATTCTATGCATTCATTTCAACGATATGAGAACTTTTCTTGACAACATATATTTCTTTAAAGTATCCATTTTGCATTTGTCCTGTAGCCTTCTGCGATGAGTAAAAATATCCCAGTTGTACTGAATGAATCATGATGAATAGCAGGAAAATAATAAAGAGCAAGTTTTGTGCAAAATCGAAAATGTTCCGATATATATTGAGAAATTGATTAGAAAATTATTATTTAGAAATTAATTGTTGAATATGAATAAAAATACACATTGCACGTTTGGATTAAACCGGAAAAACGTAAACGTCAAATTGAAAAAAAGGGGGAAAAGGTTGGCTTGACCAGAAATGAATATCTCAAAAATTGAAGAAGAAGAAAAAAAAGAAAGAAGAAGAAGCAGAGGAAGGAGCAAAAGAAGAAGAAAGTGTAGAAGAAGAAGAAGAAGAGAAGTCGGCAAAAAAAGGAGAAAGAAAATGTAACAGATATCTCTAGACCAAAATAGAATATTATTTTCAGATTAGCTTTCAGTTTCTTCGCGTCAACATCACCAACGTACCAACATGTCCAAGGTTCTTTTCGTCGTTCTCATTGCCCTCGTCATCGTCGCTGCCCTCGCCGAGGTCGAGTTCGATGACGACGAAACCCAGGCCGACATGGAGTTCCTCAAGCGAGACCCGGAGCTGCAAGAATACCTCATGGCTGAGAAGAGGGGAAGGAATATGAGGAAATACAAGTGTGAGTATAAAACCAGCTCATTTTGTCTCATACGTTAATTAAAGGGAAAGTCCACCCTGATATAGAGTACCGAAGTGCTGACGTCATATTCGCTCGTCGTCCTGGATACTGGTTCCAAACAACAGAGCCCGCGCATGAGGTTCACCGCGAAGTCATTCAAGCAACGGGCTGGATCAGGGCAATTTCAGTGTTTGGCGCTGGTGTGATCACCACGCCATTGTTTAGCACAAAATTGTTGGGAACCAGCAACCTTGACAACTTGGCCGGTATGACGTCATAACTTCGGTACTCTATTTAGTTGATTTGTATAACAGCAGAAAAAAATTAGGGTAACAGATTAGTTAAAGTTTGAGAAACAAGAAAGTTATGAATTTTTGAAGTTGTAATCAATCTAACACAGATTGGCAACTCCGTGACGTATCTTGCGAGCTCCTCTCCCATTAGGTCTGTACAGAAAATGTCCAAAAAATTTCATTTTTTTAGGTGTTGATGAAGAAATGCAATCGTTTTATACATGTTTTGTGCAAAAACATAAATGCACTATGAATATGTCTAGGCTGAATGATTAAATATTCTCTTTAGAAAAAGTGGAATTTTATGATTTTTTAGTACAGGGCAAATGGGAGAGGAGCTCGCAAAATACCAATTTGTGTTTGATTGATTACAACTTCAAAGATCCATAATTTTCTTATTTCTTATCGGTTTTTGCTCAAACTTTCATTGATCTATTTCTTTAATTTTTGACCTTCTTTTAAAACCGACTTTATATCAGGGTGGACTTCCCCTTTAACGGCCACATTTAAGAATTTAATATACCTGATGGCTGTTTCAAGCTGCTAGCCCTCCTATCATGCCTATCAATTTTTGCCTACAGCTTGGAACAGACAAAGTATCAAGCGAAATGATATCTTTATGTCAAATTCATGTTTACAATTCCATAATATAATTCAGTGATACGTGGTGACGCATCGGGCATACCTTGGACATGCCCTTCTACATTAACATGGAAACAAAATTGCTTTCCATTGGGTGATATTTATTTTCCTTTGGTGCATCTTCTCACTGTTTAAAACCAAAGGGAAATTCATTATAAATGTTGAGTACTGGTCATATAATTACATTCTGGAAAAAAAAACCCAACTGTCATCAGGGACATGATTTATATAACTTGTTATCAGTAACAACTGCCTCGTTTCTATGACAAATTCGCTCTCAGCCAATCAGATTCAAAGATTTCAGTAGCTTATAACAATTATTGTAACTTGTTATTGATAGCAAGTTTTATGAAACGGGGCCCTGGTTATTCTGAATGGGTTATTATGTATAGTAAATAGGAATAATTTTAAGGATGAGGTTTTGGAATATTCAAAATGATAACAAATCGACTAAATCTTGCTGAAAGTCAGAAACCATGAAAAGCACTTGACACGTGACTACCGGTATACAATGTGGTTTATAAAACTGAACAATAAACACATGTGAGAAAAGAATTTTTGGTTCAAAACTTGTAAACAATCTCTAGTTATATTTGAAGCACGAGAGCTGTTCGACAGCATTCCTTTTGCCTGGTGCATTGCTACTATATTCTTACACATTAGAGCCCACATACAAGCCAGCAGTGTGTTCATTTAACCCTTTCAGGACAGGAATTATTCAAGGGCTAAATTGATCACATTTTGTTCTTCAAATTGGCAACAATAATATTTTTCTTTTAGTGCTGCAGGGTTCTAATAAGGTGTAATGTCTTTGAAAACAATATACATGGTTAGATATTTTGTCGATTAGTTGAAAAAATGGCCAATTTGGATGAAAAACAATGATTTTGAACCTGTCAATGTGTTGCCAATTTAGGGATTTTAAAGCTTATTCTCATTTTTAAAATTCCTGGCATCAAACGCAATATGGTCATGCAATAAAAATGCACATAATGTGTGCAGAAATTTTTGGTCTTTCTACTCGTGCATCTGGTATATTTTTTAGAGCTCTGAATCAAAAGTTATTTAGTGAAACCACAAAATGTGGTCAATTGTCTCGAAAGGGTTAAAGCCTTACAAAATAATGATATTAAAATGAACTCAAAGTTTGAAGTCTATTTCAATTGACGAAATACCTTCGGAAATGACATCTTCCAATTTTGTTAATGATAATGTATTCTAATTTGTGTTATTCTTTCCCTAAACCGTAGACTGTGCCATGTATGGACAGAGCTGCTGGTGCTCCAGAAGAACCTCAAAGATCGTCTTCTGCAATGGTGAGTCAGTCATTTGTGATTTAATGAAATTAAGATTTTTTTTTAATATCATAGTTTGCTCTATCATATGCAGCTGTTAGACCTGGGACCTGACCTGAGTAACTTTTGTGCAATTTTCTGTTTTACATTTTGTCAGTCTTTATCTTGTTTAAGTTAAGAATCGGATTAGGTTTTTATAATGCTTTGTACAATAATGTTGTAAATACTGTATATATTGCAATGCCTTAATTGTATGCTGTTATTGGTAAATAAATCCAGTCTTATCATATTACACCACCATTCACTGTAACTGACTTATAACCATACTGAATTGTCATACTGCGGAAATAACCTACCACCCAGTTATTTTCTTGATACAGGCATTGTTTAGAGGTTACTTTTATAATTTGTTAGTTTTGAATAATGCTATGTTCATTCATTTAACATAAAGGTGCTGGTACCGGCGACTCCATGTAAAGCGCATTATGCCACTTCGTCACGTGATGAATGAAGTTGACCAATCACGAGACACAACCACAACTGATGACGTCACAGACTGGAATATCGTATTACCTTCTCAACCATTTTTTTAACATCTTCACAGTCCCGCCTATCATACCTAATTAGTACCTTAGAGTAGGCATAATGAAAAAGAAAGACTAGAGAGAGAGAGAGAGAGAAAAAAAAAAGGATCTGGGATTTTAGGGGAGGGTAAAAGAATTTTACCGAGGATTGTCTAATGAAACTATCTCAATGTAATAAAAGAAGAAGAGATCTGCAAGAGTTGTTCATCAGCTTTGAATTTGAAGTACTTTTCTTGCCAGTCAAACATAATTATGAAAAGATCATGTGTTGGAAAGACGAGAGATGCATAGAAAAAAAAAGAAGAAAATGTAGCATAAAGAGAAATAAACTGAAAAAGGAAATTAAAGAAAAGGTGAGAAGAAAGTGCTGGAGAAAGAGCGAGCGAGTCAGGGAGATGAGAAAGAGAGCACAGAGAAAGGAGAGGAGAGACAGATAGACAGACAAAGAGACAGAAAACGGGAGATAGAGAGAGAGAGAGAGAAAGAAAGAAAGAGAGGGAGAAAGAGAGAAAGAAAGTGCTGGAGAAAGAGCGAGGGAATCAGGGAGATGAGAAAGAGAGCACAGAGAAAGGAAAGAAGAGACAGATAAACAGATAAAGAGACAGAAAACGGGAAATAGAGAGAGAGGGAGAGAGAGAGAGAGAGCGAGAGAGGGAGAGAGAGTTCGAGAAAAATTAAAACAAAAAGGAATAATTAGGGAAATATACTAAAGATTGGAGAAGGGCGTATACTTTGTTTGGCTTTAATATACTTTCGCATCCCATAAACATGAAAGAGGAGGACCTGAAAATAAGAGCCAACTTGCAGATTGTTGATTCCTCAGCAGTACATGCTATATGCAGCCATCCCATCTTCAAATTTAGGATACGATTCTAATGCTGACCTCCGCTGTACTAGATACATCTTAGTGGATCCAATTATTCTCTAAATAATTATGAAAATGTGTATCAATTTGAGATGGATCTTGTTTCCACAACCTCCAACAACTGGTCGATAACCACCCGTAAAGCTTCCACCAAACTAATTAACATTTGACCTCGAAATGGCAACATGAATATCAACATGGAAACGCAATCCAGGCAACCATTCTTGTGGTCATGTAGCTTAAAACATATTTTACTGAACACGCATATATTACACAATATAAACTAGCATTAAGATATATTATGCTTGAGCAGTGACCAATTAATTTTGTCTTGTCACTTTAAACAAGAATGTAAAATTTAAATAAATGACATCACATGCTGAGCAAAATACCCTTAGTGTATAAAAATTAGACACTGAATTTATTTAAACCATATTCTGTATTCTATTGTTCAATTAGAAGAAGAAAAAAAGAAGAAGAATGAACTGGTATCGCTTTTATTTAATCAAGGGTATTATGAACAACAATACAACAACAACAAAAGAAAATACACTAAAAAATTTTGCCGTTTTTTACGGGAATTTCCTGGCAGTCAGGATGCCGGGAATGCCCGTTTTTCCACATTTTTTTTAAAACCGGAAATCAGCATATATTTACAATAAAATTATGTAAATTTACAATAAAATTATGTAAATAAATACTGATTTCCGGTAAACCACCAAACTTGCTGTTGTTTTACAGGAAAAGACTGTAACATTGAAATAACGGAAATAACTTCTAATTTCAAGGGCTAAAAAACCTGTAGTTTTACAGTTATTTTTTACAGTGTAGTCATTGAAAAATAAGTTCACTAATACTAAATTTGTATACTTATACAATTGGTAAGAAATATATTATATTTCTATATAGATGTATACAGAGAAAGGAGAGGTAGATTGATAGACAGATATAGATAGAGAGGGGGAGAGAGAGAGAGAGAGAGAGAGAGAGAGAGAGACAAATGTAGACAAGATGAATAAATAATCATATATATATATATATATATATATACATATATATATATATATATATGTGTGTGTGTGTTTCTTTTATAATGTATAAAAAGAAATAGTCGCAATTGCGTGGTTTACAGAAGTTAATTAATGACTATTGACCCGAAAGATCGAAATTTCTTTTGATAACAGGAACATATACCTAGATTAATTATGCCACATGTATCATATTTTTTTCCTCTTAATTCATTCATTTAATCGACATTCAATACTAACAGACGTACTCAAATTAGAGTCATATTCCATGACCATGAATCGAAACGAATACAAGTTTAATATGCTGTTATATTTCAAGAGTGATCATGAAAACTTACTTTTCTTTAATAATGGTCAGGTTTTCAGTGGTTAATTACAACAACAACAAAAAAAAAAACAAAAAAAATCCGGATCAATAGGAGACGTCTATAAGGTTGAATGATTTCGCTCTAAATCTTTATATCTCTCTTTGTCCACATCTTTAAGTCACAGTTGGACCAGACTGCTTTTGCTCTATAAACTTTGACTTGCTTTGCACCGGAAAGTCTTTGTTTTTAGCTTTGTAGTTTTAATGTTTCTCCTCAGAATTATTAACAGAAATGAAAATAAAAATTTATGAACAGTTATCTATCTATTACTTTCTCTTGTGGGATGGAACATCATTATTAACTCGTTGACTACTGGATTTTCTCATAGGGATTGTACAAGGACCAACCGGTTCCCGTAGGCAATGCATGGGTAACCATAAAAAAAATGTTGTTTTTATAGGGGTCCACTCATGCAGAATTAGATGAAAATAATATGAATTAAAAAAAATTACACCTATATATGTACTTTCCATGCGCGTACCGAGAGGGGGGGGGGGTGTTTTTGGGTGTTCCAACACCCCCCTTTGACAAGGGGGGGGGGGGTGTTTTAGGTGTTCAAACACCCCCCCCCTTTTGGTGTTATTTGAAGTTAAAACACCCCCTTTGGATGTAAAAACACCCCACCCTTTAGAATTCCTGATAACCCCCCCCCCCCCTTTTTTTTTCTTGTCAGGTAATTTTGGAGTAAAAAGACCCCCCCAAAAAAAAAAAAAAAAAAAAAATAAATAAATAAATAAAATAAAATAAATAAATAAATAAAAATAAATAAATAAATAAATAAATAGAATAAAATACTGATAACCTCCTTTTTTTTTTTTGCTTGTCAGAGAATTTTGGAGTAAAAAACACCCACCTTAAAAACATCCTGGGTACGCCACTGGTACTCTTTAAATACAGATGAGTGGGGAACTTCTTATATTAGGAGTGATATTTGGCATCAATTCATGTGGATATGCATCCACTCCAAATTAAGTAGTGGTTGAATTAGTTTTTTGACAGTGGATTCCACCCGTATTATGACTCCCCAAAGAGTGGATTTCCACTGCTGTGAATTAAGAGAGTATATCTCAGGCGCAAAACATGGTAACAAAACATGAAAGAAAAGTTATTCGTTAGTTAATAACTTTAAGGTATGCTCTCGCATCGAATCGAATTCAGTAACTGGATGAAAAGTACACTGGATGAGACCCATCTTAAAGTACATCTCGAAAGGCATGACGGGATATGGAAGAGCATTAATCGATATGGAGGCACGGATAGAGGTATGTCTCGCAGACGGTTGTAGCCATTGATTAAAATTGAACCGCGCGTCTGCTTAGATTCCCGTTCCGTTACTTTTCTCAGTTTCGGAGAGTCTGTTCCCACTGCCAGTCATCGATCCAAACCTAAAAGTATTAGGCCTTGCAGCTGAATATGGACTAACAGCCGTATGTTTTATAAACTTCAAAATTACCTTTATCATTTTCATGTTTTGTATCTATGACCGGTATTATTTTTGTTTTGTAAATATGTATTTATGTGTGTCATTTTCATACGGAAATAAAAACAAACAAACAAGGCCTACAAAATTCACTAGATACTTCTATTTTCCAACGATAAACTTTTACCACACTAACTCTTTTTACAATACGAAGGAATGGTGATCCTGATGATTTAGATGAAGTTTGCATGATCTTACAAATTGATTGATTGATTGATTGATTGATTGTTTCATATTCCACAAAATAATAGTTTTCATATAAAAGTTCAGCAAGATAAAGCATACTCATCAAAAACAAGAATGGTAGTAAAAGAGATAAGCAATAACCATCAGTATTTGCAATAATATCTTGCTAATTTGAAGAAATGAATAAGAATGTATGCTGCAGAGACAGCATTCATAATTATACCATATCCCTTTTTCGTAACTTGGGATTGTAGTTCCTTTACCAACTCATGTCTCCGCCCATATAGGGGTTGGCCACCACTCCAAATTAGAAACATTCCATCGTTCCAGCGGCAGTAAGGAGGCGCTGCTTCCCTTATCAAAGTTGTGGGAGATCATCTCTCGTATATGAAAATGAAACAAACTCAATTACGCACATGTCTCACAATTAATATAGCACTGAACATGTGATCAATAATTGACCGACCCACATATTTACCTTGCCTCGCTTTAATTTTTTTTCCCGAAAAAAGAGGAAGCGTCTTCGACTTTATCAATGATCGTCTGCATAAAAAATGGTATAAAAGATGAGTAAAATTTCACCGAGTCCAAACACGGTCACAGACACGGGTTCACTTACATCTAGCCTTAAGAATTTCATCTATCTCACCAGAAGCGATCCTGACTTTAAAACAGTTTGAGAGGTATGTTTCGAAGTTTGATATTTTCTGTTTAGTTTGTCGTTGATTTTTTTTTTTTTTTTTTTTTTTTTTTTGGGGGGGGGGTCATTTTTGTTGGCATTTTATGAATTTAGTTCAGTTTACTTCCATATTTCAGCTTTCACATCTCGCATCATTTAAAAGAGAAAAGATATTACAAAAAAATATTGTAATAAACATTAATACTCCAAATACCTTAAATCAATTTCGCTGGCTTGTAGACAACTGGTTAATATAGACTGAACTAATTAACAATGTGAGAGAGGATATGAAGGAGACAAAGATAAAAGACTGAAATGTTAATTAAGACATTTTTTCTCTAAGAGAACTTTTGTTGTTGATTGTCATGGATACATGATAACATAATACTGTAAAAAGTGCTGACGACCTTTGATACTCATTAACATCTCTTTCCTTGAAACATTCATTATTTGATTTTCACCCAAATTACAGCAAAATTATAAATGAAAATGACTTTACTACATGTACATGTTTGTCCGGTTTCTTGGATTAATGCTGATAAACACGTAGATTCTAGGACAACTACCCCCTAGACAACTAGCCCCCGGACAACTACCCCCCAGGACAATTACCCCCCAGGACAACTACCCCCCAGGACAACTACCCCCCAGGACAACTACACCCCAGGACAATTACCCCCAGGCCAATTTTTCCGGGGGTAGCTGTCCAGGGGGTAGTTGTTCGGGGGGTAGTTGTCCGGGGGGTAATTGTCCAGGGGGTAGTTGTCCCGATACGAAACACGTAACATAGTAATACCAAAATTTCAAAATCAATTTAAAGAGAAGGTTGAATTATGGGAAAAGGTTAAAAATGATATATGAGCTTATACTCATTCTTTTTATGTAGGTTTGAGAAAAAAAAAAGATCATAGTAGAAATATCACATGAAAAGGATAGCTCTTCAAATTCCCTCATATTCGAAATATGACGAGAAATAGCAGAAAAGTGTAGACCAGAACTTCCAGACCACATGTACATGTATATGTAGTCTTAGCAAAATTTAGTAATTTCTTATTATTTTGATATTTCCAAAATCTCACAATTTATACCAATTCTCATCTACTACATTGTCAACCTTTTAAGGTTGACAATTAAAATTGCTTCCAGCAGACAGTTTCTTCCACATTGTAATCGCATGCATGACCGGAATTCAGCTTTATCTTTAAGGATAAATACGATCTCACCAATATTATTATCATTCTCAGTATAGACGAACACCTGTTGGCAAAAAACAAAATGGCATCCAAAGCACTCGCCCTGTTGATGGCATCCGCCCTGATCGTCTCCGTGTTCGCTGACTTCGATAACCTCGACGAGGAAACGAGGAACGACATGGACTTTATCCAGCGCGACCCGCAGCTCCAGGAGCTGTTTAAGGCCGAGAAGCGCGGTTCCAATATGAGAAAATACAAATGTAAGTGGTTTTAAATAGTCGTGATGATTCAATCATAATTCAGTTCATTCGATTAAGCTTTACTGACATGAACATGTATGTAAAAATAACTTGATAGCATGGATGTACATAGGTCATCACTGACACGTCTTACGAGTTTAATTTTCTCTGGAGGGAAATTTTTTTAATAGACAAAACAACTAGCCTCCGAAAATGAGTGTAGTTCCAAACTATGCTTTATCCATTACAGTTTAGTTTCAGGAGATGCTACATCCGTATAACATTGGCCTTATCCGGGAGCTGACCAATCAAAGAACATTATACGACATTCAAAAATTATTCCACAAAGCCTTTCATTTTTCCCCAAACCAAGCCAATGATGACCCATGTATTTTAGCCTGGGAATAACTTTCTGGCTATAATTCATGTTGGGGTCGGGCAAAGTATCCTGTTTCTTGTTATGCTGTAAACTTACAACTGCTCCGATGTGATGCTATTTGTACAATATCATAGTGTCATTACCAATAACAGAATTCAATGAATTTACAACTATTTATCAAAAACATATTTTGTTTCAATCTATTGACTGTGATTCCTTGGGCAGAATGCATGCATTATCTGTTAATTTGTATGTTTGAGGAGATTTCGGATTTAATTTCGTTTCGTATTGTAAGGACGGCGTTCTGTTTTACTCTGTTAAGATTCATACTTTTTAGGTTATAGGTTCCCAATTATGCTTCACATCACCATTTTCAAAGTTGCATCCACCGGAAAATTTCTGAGAAAACGTCCATATTTTATGATACTTCTAGAGAGCAATTTTATCATTTTTACCTTTCAATAATTTCCTCACTTAAATGAAAAAAAAAATAGTTGTTATTTTTCCCGTTTGGAAATTTGCTCATGGTACTTTGCCTTTAATATTGCCCCTTCAAATACAGTAGTCATGCACAAGGAGAGGTAAAGCGAATTAAGTACATTTAACATGTTGAAGTAATTGATATCTTGTGTGATGCTGTGAAAGGCAAGATAAACGATTTCACGAAAAAACGACTTTGTACAGTTGTTAGGATAACTTTATTTTACATAAATATATTCGAATATAGAAAATCTCTAGGATAATTTTTATTGAATGGAAAAGAATGGTTTGTTTCATATATATCTTGAACATGGCGGCAAGCAGCTGCATTGCATTGAGTTTAAAAAAAATAATAAGTTAAAAACCGCAGTGGTGTCGTAGCCGAATGGTTAAAAACACTCGATTGCATGACCTGGAAATGCGAGAATCGTGGGATCGATCGGCACCTTTGCCCTTGAACAAGGCATTATTTCTACATTGCTCTTTTATCGTACATTAAATAAATGGTGATTGGCATATCAATACATGTGTGAATGTTTAAAAAAAAAGTTAGAAACATTTGACATATACATGTACAATATTGATAAAACAATTGCTTACATATTTGCCAAATATAGATAAAACAAGACCTAAGGCATTTCAGTAGCCTTGTTCGTCACCTTTTGAAAGTCAGAAACAATGCTATGACACATTATATTATAATCCGAACTTGATTTCTATAGGCAATGCAATAGGGTATTGAAATTATACTTAAGTCGATTACTCGAAACATATACATACACTTAAGAGTAAAATTATCTTAAGTCGTTTCTACTTGCGGTGAAATATGAACACAGGTTAAATGTGTCGGTTTTTTGAAATCCTGATTTTACTTGGCGTATCACGTGATTATATATCAGTGAGTGTTTATATGCACAATACTTGGTATTTATCCCGTTTTTATCTTGACCCTTGACCTGTTTACAGTCTGCCCGCAGTTTGCCCAGGACTGTTGGTGTACCAGGAAAACCCGTCGCATCGTTTTCTGCAGCGGTAAGACAAATCTAATGCCTGTTGAGCCTGGCACACACAAGGCGTCAGTTTGGATTGCGTCGGTACCCATAGAGGCAATTAACCCATAATCCAGTCCTTAAAAGAATTGTTTGCACTGTTTATTTTGAAATCACTTCTTAAACGATATCACTTTTTTAAGATGACGTCAAAAAGACTGAACAAGTCACTGACTGCGCACTGAATGCGTCAGCGACTGGTGCGGTCTTTGATGAGCTGAATACTGTATCATTTTTTTAAAAAGTGAACGCAAACACTGCGTTGAGTATATGGATTAACTGCCTTCACAGGCTTGATTAGCGCATGTACTAACGCGATCGAAATGACGTCGCGTGTACAACAATCACACACACAAATTTCGATTGTGTTAATACCCGCGCCAATTAGTGCTGCGCCAGAAACGCAACGAAATATTTCCACTCTTCATTTTGCAATCACCCTATGTCCGATATCATACCCGAGTCACAATGCCATACCGACTCCACACCGACCCCAAACCGACTGATTCGTGTAATGTAATTTGTTTTGTTCGGTCTGGTGTTGGTCTCGGTTACATGTCGTTATTCCGAAGGTTCATAATTCCGAAGTATCGTTTTTCCGAAGGTTCGTTTTTCCGAAGGTTCATTACTCCAACGGTTCGTAATTCCGAAAATGGAATAGGGTTCATAATTCTGAAAATGAAAACAAAAATGGTTCATATTTCCGAAGGTTCGTTACTCCGACGGTCCGTAATTCCGAAAATGGAATAGGGTTCATAATTCTTAAAATGAAAAAGGGTTCATATTTCCGAAGGTTCGTAATTCCGAAAAGTTATGTAGGGCTCTATTGCATTTTCGGAATTACGAACCTTCGGAATAATGAACCTTTGGAGTAATGCATCAAATGTTCGGAATTATGAACCCTATTTCATTTTCAGAATTATGAACCCCCTGCTATGGGAAATTTGTGTTTCGGAATTACGAACCTTCGGAAAAATGAGTGCCCCCCTTTGATCTCTTTGGTGTGACTGAAGTATCGCTTTCACATGGCACGTCAAAGGCGGCCGCATTCACTGACTCCTTCTTACGTCAGGCAAATTATGGCACTTCGTGATACCCAGTCACACAGGGGCGGCGCTACAGGGGGGAGGGGCAGAGGGGGCGACCGCCCCCCCATGATGTTTCAAGTAGTGAAAAAAGAAAAAAAAAAAGAAAAAAGAAGAAAAGGAGGAAGAAAAGGGAAGAAAAGGGAAGAAAGAAGAAAGAGGAGTATTAAAAAGAGAGGTCTGAAACATATAACTCTATATTACCCCTGTTATTTAATGGAGAAAAAATATGACGTCATCTTTAGGTCGTCTTGCCCCTCCTATCAAAATACCCTGGCGCCGCCCCTGCAGTCACACTAACATGACCGACGCCAGATCGACAACAGACCGAACAAGAAATTACATTGCCACCAATGGCCAAGAATCGGTAGGTGTTGAGTCGGTGTGCATGAGGTCGGTTTGGCGGTGTGACTTGGGTATGAGCAGCGACACGAGTCGTCATTTGCCACACGAGGACTAGATAAAGATTACATACTCAACATGCTTACATGTATATCGCTGTTTCACGAATTTCTCGTGTATTCCATCATTGTATTCTTGTCTATTTCTTTTTAATGATTTTTTTTCCTATTTGAGGGTTTCATCTGGATTTATATGTAAATAAAACATGACAATTAACCATGTATTGGGAAATTGTAATTGCTTTACAAAGAAATTAAGAACGCAGTAAAATCCACCAATTCTCCGTTGGAGAGCTTTTAAAAAAATGAGGTCACAAAAGGTCATGTGACTTTTCGCTTACCTGGACCCTGTCTTATAAAGAGTTGTGATTATTATTTTGAGACTGATATCAATCGCAACTCTGTATTTAAGGAATAGGGGATTGTTAATTTGCAATTGATTGGGGGACTTGCGATTGATTTTGAACCAATCGCAACTCATTGTGAGACAGGATCCTGGTGTCAAAAGACTTCAAAGAAAAAAACTTACAAAAGTGCAAAGGGTACAAGGGCCAAAATGGGAATAAGGTGGCCTTCTAATGTGGATATTTCAAAAAAAAATTCAAGATGTTAACTTAAAATTTAAATACTTTCTGTTATTTTCCATGCAGGGGCCGCAAATGGGGAAGACCTTTACAACGGTCAAGGCAACGCTGAAACCGAATAAGCATAAACCAATCATTCAGTCAACATAATGGTTGGAGTAAATATTTGTCTTAAGTTTTTTTCTTTCTCTCTAGCATTAAGACTTTTTTCTTTATTGTGTGGCTTGGTTTATTCATAGAACTGATATTTCGATTTTTTTCCAACATATCAAACTTAATTATATAAATGGTTGATGATATCTTGTATTTTATCATTTGGGGGTGGGGGCGGGGGTGGTACATGTACATGTACAAGCATGTTCGTATATATATATATGTACAAACAGGTAAATTACAATATTTATTTATACATTTCCCTGTACAAACAAATAAAAACACA
Source organism: Heliocidaris tuberculata (assembly GCA_025618425.1). Taxonomy (NCBI): domain Eukaryota; kingdom Metazoa; phylum Echinodermata; class Echinoidea; order Camarodonta; family Echinometridae; genus Heliocidaris; species Heliocidaris tuberculata. Next base: position 35,299,021 of record CM046838.1, on the reverse strand, counting down.
TTGAGAGTATCAATTAGTTCATTTATGAAATACTAAGAATATAAACTGAATGATAAAAATTAAATTAAGAGATGTCACTTTACTTTATAATCTTATTAGGCATATCCATTTTGTAGTAGACCTATCTATTCATGCAATCATGTTGACTATGCAACTTATGATGTCCGGGACGCATCCGGGACCTAAATAGCACGTGGAACAAAACCCCTTGCATCTCACTAAAATTAATTCTAGAATGCCGAGATATTGGAGGGGGGGAGGGGGGGGGGGGGACATAATTAGGTATCAACTGTGTGATCAAAATTATGTTTTAATGTAAAATATATGAGATATGGATAATGATATGTCCACGCTGAAAATAAAAGATGAGGATTCAAAGTGCATTTACTATTATACTTATCATCAAACATTTGAAATAATGTTCGTCTGTCTCCAACCAATATCGAACTTCGACTCACTCCAAATACGTGACAAAAACACTTTAATATTTCAAATTGGCTGATTCACATCATAATCACAGGTTTAAAAATGACAAAGACGCAATATACGTTTCTTTTTCACTGTGTAATGGCAAGAATAGTGATAATTAAAATATATAGACACAAGATTTTCGATTGTTCCTCTGTAAGCTGACTCGTCCCAAAGTTGTGAATAAAGATAGCAGTTGTATTAAATCCACGTATTTCATTTTGATCTTTCAGTGTGCGCTCAATGGTAATTAGGAAAGCCAGTTAATTAGTCATTAGGCCCATACTTTATCAGGTATTACGTAGTAATGAATGTAATTAACAAGGAATATATATTTTCCTTAATAATTCTTCTGATCAAATTATTCTTACAGCTCGTGACGTGATACAAAATTGGGTAAACTAAAAACTGCCATGTGTGGGGGAAATGCCGTAGGCCAGATACATTGGATGGTATGAAGAGACGATTTAATAGTGAGCATGGTGAGAGAAAGAGAGAGAGAGAGAGAGAGAGAGAGAAATCCATCTCGCCTATTACCCTTGCTTTATATATATATATAGAGAGAGAGAGGGGGGGGGGGGGGACAGAGAGAGAAAGAGAGAGAGAGAAAGAGAGAGAGAGAGGGGGGGGGGGGGGGGAGAGAAGACAGACCGAAAGACAAATTGACAATTATTCAAAGATTTCTTTAAAGGAGAATAAAACCCTGGGGAAATATCCATTTTAATGAAGAGAGAAGATAGAAGCAATTTTTTTTTAATTCCATCAAAATCGGCTCCGAAATGAAAAAGCTATGAGAGTTTGAAAAGTCTCAATTTGCTTTCTATGGCGATCCTCAATTTGGCAATGTTGTTTCAAAATGGCAGGTTTAGTAGTACAACTCTCAATATGTTTTGTACACAAAATTTCATATTTTCTCCATTATCTCTAAAGATGCTGCTTGTCTTTTTGTGAACTCAACATATGTTGTGTCAAATACATTTTCCCATGATATATCTTGAGCTAAGAAGGAGACAAGCTGCACCTTGAGAGATAATGGGGAAATATGAAATTTTGTGTACAAAACATATGGAGAGTTGTACTACTAAACCTGTCACTTTGAAGCAACATTGCCAATTTGAGGATCGCCATAGAAAGTAAATTGAGACTTTTCAAACTTTCATAACTTTCTCATTTCGTAACCGATTTTGATGGATCTTTTTTTTTAATTGCTTCTCTCTATCCTCTCTTTTCATTACAATTGATTTTCCCCCAGGGTTTCATTCTCCTTTAAGCTTATTTGGACAATCGCACATTATCTATGGGGAAAAACTCATTTAACACATTGAAATTTATTTTAACCCTATGCCTTTGTTGTGAGCTGTTGTTGTTGTTTTTTTCTAATGTTGCCTCTTTTACCTTTTACATGTCAACTTCCCTATGCCATTTTGATGCAGGGTTGGGCGGTAAATACCGGTGGCGGTAATTACCGGCGGTAAATACCGGTAAATACCGTCGGTAAATATGATGGGCGTCCGGTAAATATTTAAAAAACGGGAAATATGATTTTAATTCTTTATTTATTAATAATTTTGTTTTTAGCCTCAACAACTGAAAATATTGTTCTGAAATAATTAACAGCACAACACTCATAGCAGAAACACACAAACAAATTTATTAAATCCACACTGCATACATGTACACACCCAAACACACATACATGTACAACACACATATACAAACTCAAATTCATTTCTCCAGGGGTTAAACTTTTTACATGTATCTCATTACAATATGATTTTTGTTTTCAATTGTGAATAAAGCTCAGAATATGAATTATATTATACATACAGTGCATGCTCTTGAGTTGAATATACCGTAATATGTGAATCAATAGCTTTAGAATTTCTAAGTGCATTATATATTCTTTATCTATGGATGCACATTTTACGGTATAATTTGACGAAAATGATCATGTACTATGCATTATAGAAAATGGGAACTGCTTGTGGGATCGGAACTCACGAAACTCTACATTGCAACATTCATTGATAAAGTGCAACGAACTCCGTATTATCGATTAATTTGTATCGTTATTGATCTCTGTCTATGGGAGTTTGTACACAAAATATACACACACAAAAACACACACACACACACACCCACACACACAAATAGAACACACCAGAGCGGGAAATATAACACGTTATATTGCACGGTCGTGACATATAACGAATTACGCACTGGCAAGACCCACATCTTACCAATCAGAAACCTTGTTTCATACAACCCATCTTATATTCTACTGTATGCAATTGGTTTTTGTAACAATAGTGTATCAATGATTTTGTATACTGTGTAATAGTGATTGCTGGTTTTGAACTTTTGATAAAATGTTTACAGAAAAAAAAAAATCTTTTTATAGCCAAAATAACAGACATAGACAAACACACGAACAAACACACACACACACACACCCACACACACAAATAGTACACACCAGAGCAACCATACTCACCACCATTGTTATTATGTTCAAAATTGGACAATCCCTATGAACAAGTGAGTGGAAAAATATATTTCCCGGTATTTCCCGGTAAAAAAATACCAGTAAAAAGCGGTAAATACCGGTAAATACCGCTTATTTCCCGGCGTCCGGGAAATAAGCCTCCGAAGCGGGAAATATGCCAACCCTGTTTTGATGACATAATATATTTGTTTCCTCATGTATATTCCTGACCTATATTTGTTTTTGTTCTTGGAGGACATGGAAAATAAGGAAGTAGGGATACATATAAAGACAGACAGACAGACAGACAGAGAGAGAGAGGGGGGGGGGGGAGAGGGAGAAAGAGAGGAGAGTGAAGAGTCATCGCTAAGATGAATATATAGAGAGAAATGTATTAAAAGAGAAAGAGAGAGAGAAAGAGCAGAATGTTGATAAAAGGTGAAATCGTTTTAAGTTAAAAGAATGAATTACAAGTATTATTGGAAAGTGAATAAGGCGGTGATCTAATTATTAAGGACTGTGTTTAGCATTAAAAAGGCTAACTTTTTGGAAAAAAAGAGTCATGACAACAACTTATTATTTGCATTATTTTCTTGCATGTTGTCATGAACATGGGATGTGATTTTTAATATAAATGAATTTATATTTACGTGATAAGTAAGTTAAGACAAGAATAACACGACAAAACAAGAATGTGAAGAAGATGATTTAAAGATGGTTATAAAGAAGCAGGAATAATAATGATAATCCAAGAGCACAAAAGGGAAGACGAATAGATGAAATAGAAAGAGAAGAAGGAGGAGAAGAAGAAGAAAAGAAGAAGAAGAAGAAGAAGAAGAAGAAGAAGAAGAAGAAGAAGAAGAAGAAAAGAAGAAGAAGAAGAAGAAGAAGAAGAAGAAGAAGAAGAAGAAGAAGAAGAAGAAGAAGAAGAAGAAGAAGAAGAAGAAGAAGAAGAAGAAGAAGAAGAAGAAGAAGAAGAAGGAGGAAGAGGAGGAGGAGGAGGAGGAGGAGGAAGAGGAAAGGGTAAATGAAATGAAGAAGAAGAACTTAGATAAACAGGATAAAGATAAAAGATAAAGATAAAAACATATAAAAATCATTAAAAATAGATAAGAAAAAAAAAAAAAGGTGAAGATAAAGAAGAAGACAAGATGACTGAATAAGAATTTACAATTTTCAAAGAAGATGAGGTAGTATTGTCGAAAATGTCACTGTCATGACTGTGTGACCTACTTTGTGTCAGACAACTTTTTGAATAAATATCAAGAAAAAAAAAGTTCATGAATTGTAATTACATATGGTGCTTTCCAAATTATATGATAATCGAGAGTATACTGAAGGGCAAGATGGATGATGATAAACCATTCCATTCTGAGAAAGTCAAGGATGACATTAGTAAATGGATCATTTGCTCTCTGAAATGTTAATTTGAAGCACGCGAAGTCTTCTTTTCCAGTTGCAAAGATCCATCTGTTCTCCAAATGTATTAATTAGCCTATGATATGAAATGTTAAAAATAAGAGAAGATTTTGCCCTATAAATAGTAGAGGGTAGGAGAAAGAATTCATAGCGACTCAATCGTGAGACAGATACTGAAAACGTTCTATCCTCAACGGGTAAGTAAAGAGAAGATTGATACCATTTCTTAGCTTATACACTGCTTAAAACTTCTATATACATGTAGTTAAATAGTACCATTCCCCTAGAAACTTATTGTTCCAATTGCAGGGGTGTCGATCCGTGTTCATGATTGGGGGGATGACCGGCGAGGGAGCGTAGCGACCGAGCGGGAGGAGGGTGTGGGAGGGGGATAACACCAGAGACTTTTTCAAAAATCTGTCTATAAAACTTGCATTTTAGAGCATCCCAAAATGTTTTTTAATTAAAAAAAGGAATGCATGGATCTACACCAGTGGACGGAACCCCTTATATTGAGGATAACAATGCGAGCGAACAAATTTTCTGCAATATTTTCGCAATGAAATTATGGCATTTCTTATCTCCTTACTTCTAATAATCAAAGAATGTGATGGTATTTCAAGATCAAACATAATGAGTTCGGATGATTATTAGTTTAAAGTTTTAAAGTTAATGTATCATGATTCTTATTTATTTTATCCAAAAAAAATATTGGGGGGGGGGGTGATAATACAGGCCATCCCCCACCTCAAATTGTTTTTTGGTGATTATATACCCCATCCCCCGGGATCTACACCTATGTCCAATTGGCAAATCGTGATTCCAGCCATTGAGAGGACACTAGTATCATTGGAGGGGCAAAACCGGACTTTGTAGATGAATGAAATTGTGATACTGATGGAACATAGAGAGGAGAGGATAATCCTAGGAGAGGATAATCCTAGGAGAGGATGTACAAGATTGTCATATGTCATGTTCTTTTTACATTGACACCTTCTCTAATCCCCCCTCCTTTTCTCTATTTCCAATTTCCTACCATTCGAAGGGGGGGGGGGGGACATGCCCCCAAGTGCCCCGCGTGCCCCTTGTAGTTACGCCGCCAATTCTTTTCACTTACGTGTATTGTATAATGCTTGGGAAGACAGATCCTTCTAAACTTAAGAATTGTGTTGACCTAACGTGCAAGGAATGGGTAATGTCATTTCTTTTAGACCCAGAACTCACTAGCTGATCTTATTCAAAGAGTAATATAAAAAATTGTGTACCATTACAAGTTTACGGATGCGATAGAGGGTTAACTGCTAGCACCATTGTTAAAGTCCTCTTTGAGCATCAAATATTTGGGTAAAATTGAACGAAAGTGGTTTCAACGATGAAGGTATTTTCCGCTTGTTCCATAACTTCAAAATGCTAACTTTTGTTTTCAAACTGACAGAAAACATCCAATACAGAAATGGCCAAAGCTCTCTTCTTTGCCCTCGCTGCTGCCCTCATCGTCGCCGCCCTCGCCTTCGAATTGGAGGACGATGCCTTCGATGTCGAGTTCCTGAAGAGGGATCCCGAGATGAATGATTACCTGATGGCTGAGAAGAGGGGAAGGAGCTTGAAGAAGTACAAATGTGAGTATCGAACCCTGGGCCTTGTAGAATGGAATTTAGGCTACTCCAATTGAATTGTCGTATATAGAGGAGTCGCGGTCTAGCGGTAAAGTCACCGGACTTTGGATCACATGGTTCCCGGTTAGAGTCCCAGCCGCGGCACTAATGTTCTTTGGAAATACGTTAATCTGCATATGCCACTCTCTACCTAGTTAAAGTAAATGGGTAACTGGTATAGGAAGTTATTCCTGGAATGCTTTTAGCGCGTTATAGGCCAGGCCAGGAGCCTGTTCCGAAATAGTCATCCCATTTTACACATGACATTTGATCCTTTAAGGTTACCTAGACCATCCATGTCATTCACAAAAAGCTTGTCAGCCTGAACGAAGCCGCAGCGTTTGGCCCCAGTGCTCTCCAAAAGGGCCCCAAGTTGCGTCGATTTCAACCCATCTAACATAACATATACGCCAAACTTTGTCAAAACACAAAACCTGACAAAATTTTCCGTCGGGATGGGTAGTCAGTTGGCCCCTAAAAATTTGGGTAAATTTTTTCTCCTTAAGGCCATGGATCAATTTTGTCAGAAGGAAGAGGTATGGGTGTATATAACAAAAATATTAAAACTGACAAAATTTCCATCTGAATGGGGGTGTTGAAAAGACACTAAAGTGCCCCAAGACCAATCTTTGCTGCCAAATATGCTCTGGGTGTAGAGAAAAACCATTTTTTGGTTTCAGATTTCAGATTTCAGATTTAGATTTTATTTCATTACATTTTCATTATGAAACTGACAATATTCAAAATAATTGACAACACAACTTAGTGCATAAGCATTTTTCGATCATTACAAGCAAAACAAAGTGCATTAAAGTTTGAGCTGTGAGAGAAAAAAAAAGTAACATCAATGAAGACTACGTAAGATTAATTTTATGAAAATGAGAATGAAAACAGAGACCAGCTTAGAAGCAGAGCTTGTAGAAGCGCTGGTCCCTGTCAAAAAGATAAAGCATGAATACAGTACATAAAAAGAACTAGACTGGGCAATCATGCATAAAATGCCCAATAAAAGGGAAAAAAGAAGAAGAAGACAGATACATGGCCATGGAAAGCAAACAAATTATAGACATAACACACTTGCTATCGAAGAAAAACCATTGAGAAATATTGTAAACACAAAAAGCTGGAAATAGTAATAGGAAAATAGTAACGTTTTAAAGGAGTAAACTTTACAAAAGACGGAACAAGAATGACAAAGTGACAGGTGGGGGTTAGGACGGGAGGGTGGGAAAGGGACAAGATCTTGAAGGTTTCATTTCGTCTATAGATTTTGCTACACAGGTAAACAACAATCGTCATCAGGATCACTGTTACCATTACAACCTTAACAACTCCAAAGTGTCTCCTTCAATTCAAGCCAAATTTACAGAGTATGATCTTGAGTATTGTAAATTTCTTTTGGTGCAATGGTGTGAAATGATCATGTTAATAATATGTTATTAGATTGTGAAAATTGTATTGCTTTCTCAAAGGTAGTCATAATTTTTATGATATTGTGAAAATGTAAGGATTATGTGAACACACCCATTGTCCATCTGCGCCTGTTTGACACGGCTTAATAGAGAGCTTGCAAACTATTTGTGTAATTAATACATGAATGGTAGATTTCAGCATGGTAGCCACATAGCACAGATACAAGCTCTTCTATCATGTCTTGTCAAACAGGTGCAAATGGACAATGGGTGTGTTTCCATAATCCTGACAATATCATCTGACTACTTTTGAGAAAGCAATACGATTTTCACAATTTAACAACTTATTATTGAAATGATCATTTGACACCAAATTGCACCCCCAAGAAAGGGTAAAAGCAGTACTTCTTAGGTGCCTAGAGCATCCCTTCGGATGACTACGTGCATAATACAAATGTAGTTTTTATTATATTTATCACTGGAATGCAATATAAATTCCCAATTGTAATGTGGTTATTGTAGCAAAAAAAGGGCTTTGAAAATGAAGATTCTAAATGATATTACTTTGGAAACAAAACTTATTCACAGTTTGCAGGTTTTTTTTTTTTTAAAGTAAAAGCCTTTTGAATTAGATTTCTTCCAAACTGGGCTTTTTATTGGGTGTTTTTATTACCAGCTGTCAAGCCTGGTAATTAGACATGTTAGTGTAACTAAAATGTATTTTGAAAGCGCATGTTTTATAAATGTGGCAATTTAGATCCAGCAATTGATCATACCTTTGCTTTAAATTTCTTTTATCACGTTTATCGAACGTCATTAATTCCAGCTTCCAACAATTTTCCACACTAGAGGTGAATGTTGTTATCTTGAATTATCTTGAATTGCATGCATGCATTCGTTTTCTTGATTTCTGCAGACTGCGCAGGATTATCAGGCCAGGACTGTTGGTGCAGCAGAAAGAGCAAGAGAATCGTCTTCTGTAACGGTAATGTTTCTTGACTTATTTGTGTGTGTGTGTGTGTGTGTGTGTGTGTGTGTGTGTGTGTGTGTATATATATATATATATATATATATATATGTGAAGAGAGAATAATGGTACAGAATGAAGCAGGTCACTCGGTGTATTTGCAAGCTTTCGGCTCCTGGCCTTCTTCAAGTTTATTTGCTAAATCAAACAGAATGAATTATTCTCTCTTCACATATCTAAATTTAACATGGTTCAACCGATTGGTACACACATCCACACCTCTCTCGCTATATATATATATATATTATATATATATATATATTTCAAATAGATTCTACTACCTCTTTAGTAGACATTGTGGTTTTAGACTTGTGGGATGGATAAGGGATCTACATCACAGGCACTCAAATAAAAAAAATTTAAAAAATGAGATGAGAATTGTTGTCCAGTTTATTTCAAGTGAATTATCAATCATGCATGGGCCCTCAATCCGTGACGCTTGAAGACCACTCCTCAACACATTCGGAAAGCAGGGTCGAAATACGTAGTGGTTAACAATGATCATGCAATATTTTCATGAGAAGGTGTCTGCATTTACAAGACTACATGGACCAATCAGAACCATCCATATTATATACTCCGAGTTTGGTCAACTCGGCTCCAGTGGTTAACAATATTGCTCATGTTGCTTTGTAAGGCATGCATGCAACAAAAGAATTATACGTCATTTTGTGCCCAACTAAAACTGTGTTGGCCAAACTCTGTGTATGGATGGCTCTGGGATCAATAAATTAGCGAAATTCTTGATTTGACTACACCGGTTCCTCACATTTCGCTTGTTTGTGCGTGCGAGTTTTTCTTTTTTTTCAAAATATGTATGATTATTTTTAATTGCTAAGATATAACTTCTTGTTATAATTTTCTCTTTGTCACTACAGGGGCTGGAAATGGAAATGACATGTAAAGCATGCTCATCGTCAAGGAGACCCCTCGATCTCGAGAACTCACGGACCGACAACGGAATGTCATGGCTCTGTATTACTGATAGAAGTAGCACCCCCATTTCGAATACCTCAATACGATTCTACCCATGCTGAATGAACTCCATGTAGAGTATTTATTCAGCTCCAAATGGATGAAGCAGTTGCATAGATAAATCCATATTCTTTTTTTATTTTGTCGAAAAAGGAATCATGGTGGAATAAAATCGAATATTGTACAAAAAATATCATCGACTATTTTCTGTTCATATATTGGCGGCTTCTGATTTTTTATCAGGTTATACATATATAAATACTAGAAGAAATTCATCGGGGATGTTATTGTATAGTGACATAGAGGAGGAGGAGGATGAGAGAGGGAGAGACAGAGAGACAGAGAGACAGAGAGAGAGAAAGAGGGGAAAGAGGGTGAGAGGCTGAGCAATTGACAGAGAGGGGGATAGAGAGAGAGAGGGGGAGAGAGACAGAGAGACAGAGATAAAAAGAAATAAAGAAAGAAAAAGAAAAAGAAAAATACTTATGCTGAGAGTTTCGTGTCAGCTTATAGAGGGGGTAAAAAACTAACAGGGGAGTAGGCCTAACTAAAAAGGGGGGAGCGAGTGAGAAAGACGGACAGAAAAAGGGCAGTCTGTATCCGCGCGCGTATTGTGTGAGATTTGTGTGAGTTGGTAAATGAGAGAGAGGGAGAGAGAAAGAGAAAGAGGGAACAGCGACGGAGGTGAAGAGAAGATAAATGAAAAAAAAGTAACATTGACGTCTAATTCTCGGACATTTATACACTGAGCAAAGGGTGGACTCAGGATTTGTAAGATGAGTTAAAGTTCTGGTCGTCTTAGAAAATAACAATTTAAATAACATTTAATTTGTAAATAAATTGAACAAAGATAAAAGTTCCTAAGACGATTGTAACAAACATTACATTTTCTTTATTTTTTTTTAATCACTTTAGAAAATATTGTTGTGTGTGTGTGTGTGTGTGTGTGTGTGTGTTTGTGTGTGTAATTGAGTTTTGACAGACGTGTATCAATCAAATATGGTTATTTACGTCTGGGATCGACCTTTAACGTCACCATCCGAAAGACGTGACTGAGATTTGAACCTGGGTCCGATCAGAGTCAGTTTGTAGGCGAATACAAGGAGCTGCCCATAAACGCTATCGCTATAGACCAAATCCTGATCTCTGATTGCATACAGTCCTGTAGACGCACTATCCAGAGTAATGAATGAAAATAAAATTAAGAAGCTATAAAATACAAGCACAATGGAATATACATGGTTAACACGAAGTGTTATGAATAAAAAAGCACACAAAGACAAGGAAAAGGAATGTCATGAGCAGTTTTTCCTTCAATGAAAAGAAAAACAAACAGATAAGCATACAAATTAAACTCTTAGTCTCTGTTACAATAAATCATAAGTCTCTTCCCAAACCAAACATATAAAGAACATATTACCTGTGGGGTTATTTATAAAATAACGTAAAAATGGCACTGCTCCTGAATACCTGCATGATCTCATTCATACCTACCACCCTACTAGAAATCTTCGCTTAGCGGCTAAAGATCTCTTGATTCCAAGTAAATATTGCACCAAAGGATATGGTCAAAGGTCTTTCCAGCACGAAACTCTGGAATAAACTTCCAAATTACATACAAGAAGCACCCGCATTAGAACAACATAGGCCTATGGGCAGCTTAAAAACATATCTTTTTCAAACTTAAATTATGCTTATTGTAAACCATTTTCTTTTTTCTTTTTCTCATTTTCTCTGTCTCTGTCTCTCTTTTCAAAGCGCGTAAGAGACATAGTGACTTGTGATATGCCCTATACAAAAAGTGCATTTTATCATTATTACAGAGACAACAAATACATTGTCCTAAAATTGACCAAAATTAGATAATGTGCAAACTGGCATAAGAAATTCCATATAGAGTGCGTACCAAAATAAATCATACCCAACTTTGGTAGCTTCGTATAAAAGCATTACATCCTGTGGGATCTTGGAATTCATTCCACAGTGAAGAGTAACTGATATTCTGTCCAATGATATCTTATTTACAACTTTGCTGTCACGGATGACCGAGTACCAGGGTTTTTGATTTGATTTGATTTATTCAGATTCCACATTTACAATGAAATTACAACAATATGTATAAATTACAAACACTGCAAAAACAGAGAATACATAAATATGACATAGAAAGGTGACAAAATGATATGTGGAGGGATCTACTAAAAAGCTTAGCTTGTGTGATGTAGACCCCCTAATCGAATAATGATACAATAATATATGTTTAAAAAAAAAAAAAAAAAAGTTTTTCGTTTAAATTAAAGTAATTGTTTGAGAGGGAGGAAATTACTAAACAAAACATATGTACATTATATACAGTTGAGCTAACATTACAAGATAAAATTAATGAAATAAAAGAGATTTCGAGTGGAAATCAGTATATTATATATACACGTATATATAACTATTACAAAAAAGATAAATACACTATTATGGAATGAAAAGAAAAGAAAAATAAATAAAAGCAGAGTGAATTATTTACATCAGTATAAGTCAGTCAAGTGTTTCTTCACAAGATATTTGAACCTACTTAAGTTAGGGGTAAGTTTTAAATTCTGTTCTAATGAGTTCCAATATTTAGGACCATTGAAAAATATAGTTTTACTGGCAAAAGCCGTTCGAGTTTTGGGTAAATGATAATCGTTTGCTTGCCTGGTGTAGTACCTGTGTAAAGTGCTATTTTTTGCAAACAGTTGTTTCAAAACGAATGGCATATTATTTCTATCAAGATTGTACATGAATTGGTACAGCTGAAATCGATAAAGGTCATGAATTATGAGAATACGATTTTGGCGAAACAAAATATCAGTATGCGCTCTGTAAGATGTATTACATATTATTCTCAAAACCTTTTTCTGCAAGAGTAAAATTTTATCTAACCTGGATCTTGCTGCGTTTCCCCATGCCAAAATGCCATAATTTAGATATGGTAAGATGAGAGTTGAATATAACATCAGAAGTGCTGATAATGGAAGAACATGCTTAAGTTGATGAATAACTCCAATATTTCTTGATATGGTTTTGCAAGTGTTATCAATATGCGAATTCCATGATAATTTATTGTCTATAGTAATACCTAAAAATTTGGTTGTTTTAACTTCTTTAATAACAGTGTTGTCAAATATAATTTCATCAGACAGATGTGATAAAGAATTACTAAACAACATATAATTCGTTTTTTGTAAATTTAAAGATAGTTTGTTAGCTTTTATCCAATCCGTCACCTTTTTAAGTTCGGCATTTAAAACAGTGACGAGTTCAATAGGATTCTTTCAAAAAGAGCCGTCAAAATCCCCTGGTTCCAAGTTTTGGTTGATTCAACAAAATGTGGATCAAAACCACATGTCTGTTTTACTTTAGTCTTAAGTCCTTTTAAACATTAATTCTGATTTGTGCCTTAATGGTTGGTGTTTAAGCTTTCATTTGGCCGTAATTCAGCTCATGTAAGGCTAATCTTAAGTCAGTTTGGCCAGCTTGCAAACTGCATGTCGAATGATATCATCTTGACACAAAATGCTCACCAGATTTGTCAGTTAACCATCTCATCTTCAGGGAATAATGAAAGGTAAGAAAGGATACAGAGTTATAGATAACTACTTAAGAAATCGACAGTGGACTTTCATGACAATGATGGCATCCTGAATAGTTTTTGTTCACTGTGAATGACTCGCGTGTGAAGGGCTCATCTTAAACAAGAGATACAGAGGAAGCCAATTTTGTGTCATTGAGACAAGGAGATTATCATGAATTTAATTTTAAAAGTATTTTGGGGAATTCTTGTTGATGTTTGCTTCTAAAACGCACAAAATCAATGGAAAAAACCTTCGCAATCGTTAACAGACTGAAACAAATAATACATAATTTCATGAATGACTTTTGACATACACGCTTTGCTTCAGTGCAAACTTGGTACAAGTGGATTTTGACACAATCTTTTAAGAACCCTGCTGCTCGGTCATCCGTGGCAGCAAAGTTATGAATAGGGTATCAATGGACAGAATATTAGTTATTCTTTACCATGAACTGAATTTCAAGGTCACACAGGATGTAAAATCTTTATACGAAGGTACCAAAGTTGGGTATACTTATTTTTATACGCACTGTATAACCAGTATAAAAAACCGGAACTTTCCTGTGGGTACAAATATAATTGGCATAAGTTACCATTCCAATCATGACCGTCAGAAACTTAAAGGCAGTGAAATATTGCATATGAATGAACATAGAATAATTTATTTATATACATGTACTTTAATAGAGGGAATCAGTTAACAACAATATATACAGAGAAATGTGTAAGAAAAGGGCAGAGAAGGCAACAACAACAACACAAAAAAAGGGGGGGGGGCTTAAAAAAAAAAGAGATGTGCAGGTGAGAAGTAAGCCAAACAGTCCAACAGGAATTAGAGGGCCATAACAAGCGTTAGAGTCTGAAATTACGTTCTACATATCGGCTTGCTTACTCAATCTGTCAGGCAGGGGCGGCGCTACAGGGGGGGGGGGGGGCAGAGGGGGCGACCGCCCCCCCTATGATTTTTCAAGTAGTGAAAAAAGAAAAAAAAAGAAGAAAAAAAGAAGAAAAGGAGGAAGAAAATGGAAGAAAAGGGAAGAAAGAAGAAAGAGGAGTATTAAAAAGAGAGGTCTTAAACATATATAACTCTATATTACCCCTGTTATTTAATGGAGGAAAAATATGACGTCATCTTTAGGTCGTCTTGCCCCTCCTATCAAAATACCCTGGCGCCGCCCCTGCTGTCAGGGTCATGGGACATGGTAAAGTCCAGGTAAAAGAATCATGTAATATGATGTCTGTGTCCTGAGGACGGCCAGGAGTGGGCCCTACGCTCAAGCCGATAATGGGATGGTTGACTTTGTGGAGCGGGCAGAGTGTCCGGGGCGTCCGGGAGGGTCCTCGACCTTAATGGTGTAGGGACGGTAGGCCTGGCCACTGCGTCGGTGAGGAGCGGCGATGTTGCTGGCTAGCTTTGTCAGCGAGATAGGTAGTAGGGGGTGAGTCTACTGGAGGAGCACCTAGGGAACACTGGCTGACATTTGATGATGGCTTACGAGCCGGTTGATCGAAGAGATGCGGGCAGGTTACTAGTCGGGACTTCAGGTGGGGTGTCAAGAGTGATAGAGATTACCTTTAATATAGGGCTGGAAGATTTGCCTCCCCGTGACTGAACTGGAAAATTGACAAGCAGCCTCAACGTTCTGGGAGGAGGATGTAAGCACTTAGATGGGCTGTGTATCCCTCGATCCTTCTTGGTCTATGCCGGATAATGGAGGTTGAGGAGACGGCTCAGCTCTGTTGATGATGACCGATGTAGATGGAGTACAGGAGGTCCGGGTGGTGCGCGAGGTGTGTGCGGTAACTGCGCGCAACGTAGGTGTGTGGGACCATAAGTATACGAAGGTCCATCACCAATAGTGATCAGGCGCTTAGCAGGGCGGATATAATTCCATAAATGAAATGCCTGCTTGGACTTCAACACCTAACAACTCTACCACTAACCCTATCAATTACTTTGGTAATTCTCAACACATGTTTCCTTGCCTATATTTCTTTAGTCTTTAAAGTCAACAAACTTCTGAGTTCATGCGCTATTAGAGGAAAACACTTATGCACCTTATGCAGTTATGCAGTGGAAATGGTGGAATGCAGCGAGTTTTTAGTTATCACGAGACAAGAAGTTAGAAGGCTGTTATTAACAAATTGAGATTATCATATGGATTGAAACAAGGTCATGTAGGGGCGGCGCCAAGATATTTTGATAGGAGGGGCAAGACGACCTAAAGATGACGTCATATTTTTTCTCTATTAAATAACAGGGGTAATACAGAGTTATATGTTTAAGACCTCTCTTTTTAATACTCCTGTTTCTTCTTTCTTCCCTTTTCTTCCTCTTTTTCTTCTTTTTTCTTCTTTTTTTTTCTTTTTTCACTACTTGAAAAATCATAGGGGGGGGGCGGTCGCCCCCTGTAGCGCCGCCCCTGAGGTCATGTGAAAGCTTAGACCCTGGATCGCTTTAAAAAATGAAGCATTGAGGCACGAAAGAGAATTCAACTTTTAAAAGGTTTTTAACCTGAAGTAACACATTCGTATGGCTTGACCCACATTCTTTGCATCAGCCCAAACCTGGTACAAGGAGATTTTGACGACATATTTTGAAAACGCTGGTACTCAGTCATCCGTGGCAGAAAAGTCATGAATGAGGTATCATTAGACAGAAAACAAGTAACTCTTTGCCTTAAAGTATATTTTAAGATCTCATTTATTATAGCATTTTAATTAGAGGCTATCAAAATTGGGTATACTTTTTTTTGATACGCACTGTATAACACATTTCCCGTAAGAGAGCAGCATAACACAATCGACAATGGCAATTAGACTAACACAAAATGTATAGAAAATAATGAGTACAGGATAGTCCCGTCCCCCCCCCCCCTGCAGTGATAAGAAATCGCAGCTCATGCAAGCAAATAATTATAATCTTCATGTCAGAGCCATTATGTTTACCCTTTTTGATTAATTCAAACAAAGAATAGTCTAAAAACTGGAATATTACGGGGGAGAGGGTGCAGACATTACATGAAGGGGACCTTATTGACGGAGAGGAGCGCCCAAGCATGGGGAGGGTCTGGGAGATGGTGTCCCTCCTGCCAGGATATGGGAAATTTGGCATTTTTCTAACTGAAAATCAAGTTTTAGTTGCATTTCAGGTACAATTTTGAAGACCAATTTTGTCAAGTGGACCTCTTGTCGGAGAGGCCGCGCCCCCGACAAGTTTAAAGTTTTTAGGGGAAAATACTCCCTCTTCCCGACTCCCTGAGCAAATCTGACTGGCGGGGATATCCTTCAGTGAACCTTTGTGGGTTTGGAAACACTTCATTCCCCCGAAAATCCTGGTGCCGTCTCTGGCATGTCTGACATATGATGGCTTTTGAAAAATTATACAGACATATAAACATATTGAAAATTAAATTAACACAACATGACTATTTTTTTATAAAGTCGCACATATACCACAAACGTAATGTACGGCAAGATAAATGATGATTAGACCTTTGGTTTAATGTCTTCAGAAAGTCAAGGATATGATTAATGAATCACCAATAGATTAACCGACGAAGCATGAATAATTGTTCATTTCATCTCTAAAAATTCCTCTAGAAGCACGCAAAGTTGTTTCGTTAATGGACAGATCCATCTGTTGTGTAAGTGAGTTAATTAGTCCAGTAAATGAAAATTGTTAGAAACGAATGGCGGAGGTTTTCTTATAAATAGATGGTGTCTTGATAGAGAAATTATCAGATCTTCAGGACCAGCCTAATACAGAACACCATCCCTCACTTTCAGGTATGTAATTATATAGTTTTGTTGCTGTAAATAGTTTCGATGATTAAAACGATTCTCGCTGAGGTCTGTTTTGATGTTTTATGGCCAAGTAAGTTTGAGTTTTCTAAAAATATATCAAGAATTTGGAAATTTCTTTTTCAAATGGCAGAAACACATACAACTCCAAAATGGCCAAAGCTCTCTTCTTCGTCCTCGCTGCTGCCCTCGTCGTCGCCGCCCTCGCCTTTGAGTTCGAGGATGAGGAGGAGATGGAAACCGATCTCGAGTTCCTGAAGAGGGACCCCGGAATGCAGGATTACTTAATGGCTGAGAAGAGAGGAAAAAGCCTAAAGAAGTACAAGTGTGAGTATCGAACCCTAAAACCCATTTTCAAGTATAAGGTAAGACTCCCTGCCCTTAACATACCCTTCGACATTAAAGAAAAATGTACCGCAGTAAATTTCAAACGGCAAAGCCCTGCTTTAGTCTATACTTCCTTTTACGGATGTAGCAGAAAACCGAGTATGATATTGCTTTAAAATGCCAAGCTTGGGAATTATTTTAATAAGAACATGAAGGCAAAGACTTTCAAGAAATTGATTCAAAAGCAATTTCAATACCAGATTATATGGCCTATAAAAATCATGTGCGGATTACGTTATACGTCAGTTATATGTTCGCACATTTCCGTAGGTGATGGACAAGTAATTGAAATTGTCTTAGGTTGATTTTTGAAAGTCTTTGCGATCGCGGGTAAGTTTTTATTTTAGGTTCAACTCATTGTTATGTTCTCCCACTGATGCTGTACGTTTTTTATGTTGTCTTTGCACATTTTTTTGGGTTGATTTATCAATTAAAACATTTTGAAACACATTCATAATTTTTATTGACACAAAAGAATTTTCACAAAAGATCACTGTATGTAAGAATTGGAAATGTAAAATGAACTTTATCAGGCACATGATGCATAAAGACTTTTGCCACTTTGATCTTGCGCAGGTGTAAAAAAAAATATTTTTGATCATTTCGAATATATAGCCTACTACTTTCCAACGTTGTGTCTTGTTCAAAAGTACTCATAAGTCAATATGAGTTGTGTCAAGTTGTTTCCCGAGTTCTCTACGAGTTGTGTCGAGCTGGCCCCAAGGCCGTACTCTAAACAGAATATGACATACCCAAGTCATCCCGTCAAAGGGACTCGAAACCCACCGATAATAAAGAAAATTGTGGCCATTCGGAAAAATGATTTTTTTTTCTCGATCTGTTGTCGGTATCATAACGGTCTCGACAAGGGTATTACTATGGCTTCTTTTTATTTTCAATCTCCAGACTGCCCCGGACCTTCAGGCCAGGCTTGCTGGTGCGGAAGAAGGAACCAGAAAATCGTCTTCTGCAACGGTAAGTATATTTTCAAGAATCGACTTTGAGTTTGTGGTATATGTTAAAACAGGAGATCTAATGGAAATGGGGAAGAGGGTTGGGGGGGGGGGCGCTCAGCGACTTGAATCCAGCACTCCTCTTTTTATACTGCAATCACTGACTCAAATTTGGGGAAAATGTTAACGGTATATATTTCCACATTTGACTTGATTTCATATGATTTATTCATATTTATATTGGTACAGTATTTTCTGCAGATATTATAATATAATATACAAACCAACAAATTCAGAACTTCCCCGAATGACGTGGTAATTCACCGAGGCCGTGGGCCAAGGTTGAAATACACGTATCATTGTCAAGAGGGAAATTCTGAATGTTGATGTGAGTATACATGCATGTTATACTGGCATGTGGGGTTCCAAAACTTTGGAACGCTCTCCCCTTGTTGCTACGCTCCATGACGGATGTCGAAGTTTTAAAGAGAGCGGTGAAAACTGACCTTTTCGATGAATTTTCCATGACTGTAGACATTGTACTAAGTAAAGCACATTGAGAGGGTTCCCGGTCTTGAAATGCGATTTAGAAGATCGGATTATTATTATTATAATTATTATTATTATTATTATTATTGTTATTATCATTATTATTATTATTATTATTATTATTATTATTATTATTATCATTATTATTATTATTATCATTATCATTATTATTATTATTATTATTATTATCATTATTATTATTATTACATAAATACATTATTTATTATTGAACATCACGTGATCCAAATTCAACAAATAAGATGCGCGTTTACTAACACCCTATTATTTTTATATAGTATGTTGTGTTATTTGTATTTACATTTATCCATTTTACGTTGTATTTAATCCAGTTTAGTTCAGAATTACATACATTAATATTAAATATATCACCATATTTAATATGAGAAAATAATAATTCCAGAGAATACTTCTATTGACTGCACTCTACATCTTGCGTGTGGCTGTGTTCTCAATAGTTATAAATAATAACGAATCATTTTCTTTATGAAATTATGATTTTCTCCTTGTCACTGCAGGCGTAGCAAATGGTGATGCCATGTAAATGATGGTGTCTTCACAAAGACCACACGCCCCTCAAGACCGCTTGGACAGACAACCACAGAATCTCATTGCCTCGTAGTCATGATAGGAGTAGCACCCCCGTTTCACAAACCTTAGAAAACACTTTTACCAACGCCCAACCGGAACTTCATTGGGAGTACGTTTGAAACGAAAAATTCTATTTTTCATTTGTCGAAAAAAGGGTTTATAGTGAAATAAAGACTAATGTCCTGTCAACAATATTGCTGTTGCAAATGGTGGTCTTTCATCGTGTTTTATAGAAGGAAAGCAGGTGATATAAATGTTTTTTTGAAAGTAAAGAAAAAGAGAGAGAGAGAGAGAGAGAGAGAGAGAGAGAGAGAGAGAGAGAGAGAATGGGATAGAAATAGAAAGGGAAAGGAAGAAGAGAGAAAGAGAGGTTTGTAGAGTGCTGGTTGATAGATGAGTAAAGAAAAAGTCAACGCAAAGACATATAATTGAGGTAATAGACGTATGGTGTAGAAAACATAAATTATACAATGTTATACGTGTACTACCCCGTAATTTCGTTATATATATTATATTATGTTATATTATATATATCATATTTCGTTAAATTATATATCACTGTTGAAAAATAAAATGACCTGATGTTCAAGTCATGAAGTTTTATCTTTGAGAAAATGGAGAAGAGAAATCACATTCTGACAATTATTATTTCATTTTAGTTACACTCAAAGAACTTACATTCCTTACGTTTTCAGTTTGATAAAGACAGTACTCATTTTTTTAGACTGAAAAATATCTTTGAAGTAAAGTTGTTAGAAAATGCGGGTTTTGATGTTATGAACATACTTATGCAGATTTCTATCGTAGGCCATCCATCTTAAATTCGGAGAGGAGAGTGGTAACAAAGCATGTCTAAAAACCATGACTTATAACAGTTAGGACCAATGTTGACTTTCTGCTATGACCTAAAATAGCCCGTTGTCGCTATTGGCCCAGCCCTGCCGACAGGGGGTGCATACGCTGCATGGGTAGACACTTGTTGTTGCAATGGGGAAATTACATGTCATACCCAACAAAACAAAAAAGCCGTATTAACCACTGTTCAAGTTATACCATCTAAATAAGTCTACACACACCCCCTCCCCCCCCCTCACACACACACACACACACACATAATTTGAAAGGAAATGAGAGAATAATAGTTGCGTAGCTTAAATCAAAGTTCTCCAGAGTTGTCCTCCCTTTTTGAAATTATTGCAAAGGTTGAAAAAATGTCTCCACCAGGAATCGAACCCGGGTCACTGGCTTAAAACGCCACTGCCTTAACCAACAGACAACGGAGACGGGCCAGTGGCTTCGGCGACACCAGATTCAGTTGACCGACAGATTGACAAATCTTCAACCTCATTAATTAATTCCTTTGTCGGGGCAGGTGAGTTTTGAACAATGACAAGCCGAAAAAATTTCAGAAAGAGAGGACAGCTCTGGGGAACTGTGATTTAAGCTGCGCAACCATTATTCTCTCATATCCTTTCAAATTGTATTTATTTCCACGAGAGTTTCCAAAGCTGTTGTAAATGTTATTTCCTTACACTTATGGCTACTGACAAGTGAGGGATATATATATATATATATATATATATATATATATATATATATACCCTCACTTGCCAGTAGCCATAAGTATTGCAACATACACACAAAATTAAAATACGGAGTGGACCACTTTTAGGCTTGTATTGCAAAGAGGTTATATCTGTTCCACTATTCTCCATTTAATAGTCAGTTTCTTGTGATGAACATACTGGAATTCACTTTCATAACCCTTCTTTTCAAACATTTCTGATATTTTGTTGGATAACCATGACCTCTGACAATAGGGCGCATCCTCCTTGGAAATGTCTTGACAATGTCGCAAAAGGTAACTGTCTTCTCTGGGTGTGGTCATTTTAATGCGCCCTTTTCTCGTAGCTTACGGGCACTGCCTCTTTGCTTAGATTGCATGCAAACCCTGTAAACAATGTGGAGGCCCGTATCATGATTTTGGTCACCGACACACCCAGCTATCAAGATGGCGATTTGTTGCCTCCGCTCTTGTTGTCAGTTCTGTTGTCTTAGGCCATGACTGTGTCTGGTAATCTGCAGGCTTTAGAACAGAAAAGGTCTTGTACTTTTTCTGCTCTACATTCCTTTTATAAAACACGATAATTCCCCATTAAGCAATGCCGGGTTATGCACAAAAAACGACATTATATAGATAGGTCTATTATTCACATAGGCATAAATTTTTGCTATGTTGCAATACATTTAAAAATCCTCTGATCTGTAAATTGTTAAGATCATCTAGCCAGAACATTCGCTAAAATGCATTATCTGTCGGTCTAGAGAAGGTTTTGAGGGGACTTGGGTAGTAGTAAAATCAAAACTTCAAATATCGGTCAACCATGTTAACCAACTGTCAAGTATCACTTTAGAAGACATGGCCATCCGGTTTTTTAAATCGTTTAAACTGAACCTAAATATGAGTGATTGTTTTCCCGCCAAACCAGTACTGATTTTATCCAACCATCTGCTACCTGTCAAAATGTCTTCTTTAAGTTCTTAAACGCTGTTCTTTGCAATGACAGCATTTCCTTAAAGCTTACAAGCAGCCAATGTGTTCATTAAGCGGCAGACTTAAAAGAGGCCTGATTTTTGACAGATTTTTTCCCCCTATAAATATACCGGAATATGAAGGCGATTATCAACAATCGCTGCAAGCCGTCGTCGTATTGTCATTCGGTGAGTCAGAAATCCACCTCAGACATTTATAAATTTTATTTCTTGATTGCTGTTCGTGCGAACCAACATGATCTGTATTCTGTACACTGTAAAATAATGACGGTAAAACTACAGGTTTTTAGCCCTTGAAATTACAAGTTATTGCCGTTATTTCAATTTTACAGTCTTTTCCTGTAAAACAACAGCAAGTTTTTTGGTTTACCGGAAATCAGGATATATTTACATAATTTTATTGAAAATATATGCTGATTTCCGGTTAAAAAAATAAAACAAAACAAAACAAAAAACTGTGGAAAAACGGGCATACCCGGCATCCTGACTGCCAGGAAATTCCCGTGAAAAAACGGCGAAATTTTTTACACTGTACATATGAATAAAATTACAGTAGATGTGTCGTATTTGACACATGTTTGATATTGTACCTCAGAAGCTTCTGCTGAAGCTCGAGCATCTTTCAACGGCATCTTGTCTTTAAAAATTATATTCGCAAATTTACTTTCGCCACAGCTAAAACTGTTAACACCTTCTGTCTATCGAGATGGCTAAGACTTTGTTCTTCATGCTTGTTGCGGCCCTCGTCGTCGCCGGCCTCGCCGAATTCGAGACGGACGAGGAGACCCTTGCTGACATCGAATTCATGAAGAGGGACGCTGACATGTTGGAGTTCTTTGAGGCCGAGAAGAGAGGAAGGGGAAGGAATATGAAGAAATACAGAGGTGAGCATCAAACCGTATGACTTTCCACTTTTGATAATAAATTGACCCAATCTTGAGGATTATCACGCACAGTGAAAAGCATCACACGTAGATATGGGTACACCCTTACATATGGGACTACACACGCATATGGCATCTTTGGTCCAAAGTTTTCAACTAAATTTATTTCTAGCTAGTTTACTTGGAGTATGTTTGCATTTCAAGAGCAATAATGTGTCATGCGAAATTGCTACTAATGATATTCTTCCAAAGAAAGGAATTTTGAAAATTGAGAAAGCTCACAGATTATTTCTCATCTTCACCAGAACTTAACCTTCTTTTTTTCGCTACTATAACGGGTTTGAATTTTTATCTCTTTTTAACAGCCTGCCCACAATTCAACCAGGAGTGCTGGTGTAGTAGGAGGTCCGGTCGGGTCGTCTTCTGCAACGGTGAGTTTAGCGAACGAAACAACGAGATAAAAAAAGTATTCCTTGTATCTGGAAACTGTCAAACCATAGGCTCCACTTTTCATAACAAAACTGACTTTAAAAGGAGGGGCGATGGCTCAGTGGTACAGCAGTGTCAAAATTAATCTTGGATCACAAACTCTCAAAATCTTACTTCACCCTTAATTAGAAAAATTCACTGGTTACCTCTATACCAACGCATTCTGTTAAAAATCTGTCTGTACGTCTTCAAAGTTCTCCATCATCTGGCTTCTGATTATTTTAATGACATCCTCAAAATAAATACAATTTCGTAATTTTCGCTCAACAGCTGAAACATAATTATGAACTAATTCCTATATCAAAAACGCAGTACAACATCACACTTTGCATAAGAGAAATAACCTGTCTTGCCACCTTCAAAGGATCACTTGAAACGTAGTTCTTCACCTATATAGTAATACCACAGTCACACCAATAAGACCGACGTCATACAGACAACAGACCGTACAAAAAAATTACATTGCCACCAATGGCCAAGTCGGAGTCGGTGTGCATGGGGTCGGTTGGGCGGTGTGACTGTGGTATAATCTAATGTAATTTTTTGGAGCCTGTTCATTTTTCCGTTTTCCTTCAAAATCTGTCTGGTTGTTTGTACTATGGTACTTTTGTTTTTAACGCCCATAAATATTCGATATTATTATTGATTATATCCGTCATGAAAAGAATCTGCGCAATTGATTTGTCCAATGCGCGTCATGTGACAAAATACAATTCCCACTAGCCTCATGAAAATGAGCAAATTGCCTTGGAGGGTACCATCTGACGTCACGATCCGTGAATAGTAGTATTATTCACGGATCATAAATAGATGAGTAGATTTAGGCTTTTGTTCAAGATGATAGATTTAAACCAAATATATACTGCCTACATTCGAGTCCCCAGTTAAAATATGGTACCCTCGGTAACGTGAAGACGACCATTTTCCTTCGGGGCTGCGCCCCTCATGAAAATGGTCTTGGGTTACGTCACCTCGGAGACCATATTTCCAACCAGACGTTCCCATGACAGTATATATTTGTATACTGTCATACGAGAGGTGCTGGGTTCGATCCTTTCTCGGTGCTTACATCATTCGGAAGTTGTTTTGTCCATCTTGACCCAAGTGTATTAAATGGGTTCCTGGCAATGTTGAGGTAATGATAATAGCAGGCCCCTCAAGAAGAGCATTATTAATACTGATGAGCCTACCCTGCGTAAATAAAACCATATTATCATCATCATCTTCATTTATTATCATTACTGATGTTGTTAATTGTCATTATTATCATCATCATCATTATTATTATTATTATTATTATTATTATTATCATTGTTGTTATTATTATCATCATTGTGAGTAGCAGTAGTAGTAATAGTAGTAGTAGTAGTAGTAGTAGTAGTAGTAGTAGTAGTAGTAGTAGTAGTAGTAGTAGTAGTAGTAGTATTACTATCATTATTTCTACTACTACTACTACTACTACTACTACTTATACTATCATTATTAAATCCCAGTGTTTGAAATCGGCTAAGGATCGTTCAGCCGATCTCGATCTCAAACACTGGGAGTTACAGCAAAATTCTTTCTTGAGAAATTTCTCCCGCAAAGCTTCCCAATGTTTAAAGTATTCGTCTTTTCATTTAAATTACATTCATGAGGGAAAGTTGAAAGCAACTTTATAGGGATTTAAATGTATTACTTGTTGATTTTTTATTGTTCCTCTCCTCCAATACAAAAATTAAATTAAAATATCCAAATAGCAATGATCAGTAAAACGTATCTAGTTCAATTCAGTCAATCCATCGACGTCGTGAATACCGCCAGAGCGATGCAAATCGAAATCCGCAGCTCAAGTGATTCAACTTGCATCTCCCTTTAACTTTTCTTGTTAAAGTCCTCTTCCTTAATAATATTATTATTTGTTCTTCATTTCACTTTGAAAGCATAAGATACTATATCTTTCCTCATTTCTTTGCCTTGTATAGGAGCCGGAACTGGAAACAACATGTAATAATTCATTCGTCTTAGGATCTCTTTCGGAACGACTTCGGATGCCTTCGCATCTACTTCGGATCGCTTTCGGATCTCCCTCAGATTGATGTCGTAACTATTTCGAGATCGGTTCAACACAGTTCACTTTGCGTGTCCTACCTATGTTGAACTTGAATTGTTTTTTTTTTCATTAGACCTTTTTTCATTCAGATTTTGTTTAAGAAAGAAGTAATGTGCACACTTTCTATAAGTGTGAAGAAATGATAACAAAGGCATCATTACATTAAATACCTTAAACAGCAGAATAAAGATAACAATGTCCACATTCTTTTCTTTGGCAGCTTTGAATGAGAAAGAGAGAAATAGAGAGAGAGACAGAGAGAGAGAGAGAGAGAGATAGGGAGGCAAAGAGAGAGAGAGAGAGAGAGAGGGTCAGATAATGCAAATCAGAGAGTGAAATGGGAAGGGGTGGCTGTATGTCAGGATAGTGCATCGAAGAGAAGAGGCTATTGTCTATATTCACATTGGTTGACTGACAGAAAGTCTAGAGATCGAAAGAGATGGAATCTATTAATTGAGAGAGGGGTTATGGCATGGTATAATGAAAAGTTCAGTGAAAATAATGGCAGAATATATTCACTTTGTACACCAGTAAACCAATAGCAGGGTCATAGCAAATTTGTACACAGGCCAATGGCAAATCAATTAGTGGCATAGAAATGAGCAAGCATTGACGCAGGTCTGTGAGTTACGTAAAATATTGTCGCAGATATGACCACTTGTCCCAGTTTCTTTCATCGACAAAGTTTTATGAAAAAGAAATTTTCCGCTGCTTCCAGTTTTTTCGCTGAACCTAGAATTTGACGCTGGAAATGGGAGATGTAGCTGTTTCATGAAACAACTCATGAGTCATTCAGGCTACATCATTCTTGTCCTAATGGCAAAATAATATGAAGAAAAGAGAGAGAAGAGCAAAGAAAATTTGACATCATTGTCATCTTCTCATAATGCAGGATATGCACGTCGCAAATTTCATATGTTACATGAATTGAATTGAATTTTATTAAACATCATTAATTCACATCAATATTCTGTTCATAAACATATAACAAAGTATTATTCATATTATTCATACCTATATTTATAACAAAAATATAGATACAGATATTTAAAGTGTATAACAGAATTACAATAATATGTCGTATTGGAAGGTAAGTACAAAAGTATTATAATTAAAAATATTCTGTTCATAAACCTATACCAGACTATTTTCATATATGAAAAATATATATAATATAACATATGCATAGTACATGAATGAAATTGATTTATTTAGGCAGGCTTGGAGATCCCTGCTCAATGAGCCGCTGAATCCGGGGGCGGGGGTGCCGCCCCTCCACTTTTTCAAAAACCCTCCGCTGGCCTTGTGCTTTAGGTACATTTTGGTTGGTGCCCCTAATGAAATGCTAGATACGCTAGTGAAGGAGAACCGTGGGTCCCGTGTCTTCCATTTCATCTCTCCTATGTAGCAAATGTCTCTGTACGGTTCCAAAAAGCTTTATATGGTACTACCAAGGCCCTAGCCTAGCTACCCCGATGAAGGCATTGAAGCAATCAAGGAATTATTTCATGTGGGTACCCCTTACCAAGGTCGAGTGTAGAAAAATAATGTCTTGCCAAAAGACCTCAGTGCTGTAGCAAGTACTCGCACCTCGTACCTTGTGATCTATGTTCCTAAGACTTATCCACTTGACCACAATACTTCCAAATATAGTAAGCTCAAGATTACATTGTAAGAACATCGGAGAATAAAGTCCGGCTCACAAGAGGCGTCATTTGCTGACGTAAGGACCGCGTCAGTGATTGGTACGGTCATTTGCGCGTCATGAAAGAGTGATATCGCTCTAAAAGTGATTTCAAAATGAACAGTGCAACAATATTTTTAATTAGCGAGCTTTCGATTTGCACGTCGACATAGTCGACTGGTACGATCGAACCACATTTTGAAGCTCTGCGCATGCGTCACGTCGTCTCCCTTGTCCACTAGCCGAATCGAGGACGCGTGCACCCTGGTTTTGCCGTCGTCCTAGATTCAGCACGAACGTTCATATATATGACGTCATACAAGCTCCAATTATGGATGAAAGTGCGACCCACACCGTCGTGAGAGATCGAAAGCGTATAACGCGAAGTGAACGGACTTGGCCTGTGCGACGTCTCCACGCTCTGGTGACTCGTCGCAGAAGTCGTTCGGAGCAGAAATCGAAAGCTCGCTATTATCGGGCGTACGGGTCAATTAATTGCCTTCACAGGTTAGATTAGCGCAAGTACTGACGCAGTCGAAACGACGCCTCCCGTGAATCGGGCGTAATAATAACAGTGGTCATATCCGTCACGCAGTGGCGCTCCCGGCATTCAATCCAACATTATTACCCCGGTCATAGCCGAGCGGGCAAAAATGTATCGCTCTATAGCATATCGGGTACCCATTTACACCGGTGTGAAGAATGGAAAACGTGGATGAATATTTTGCCAAAGGACGTTCAATACGGGATGAGATTCGAACTCTGAACCCATTCATTGAGAGTCAAGTGAATGAACCACTATACCACGATACGTTTAAGTACCCTCTTCAAATGCTGACGAGATCTAGACAGAAGTAATGGAATCCATATTTTACTATTTAGCACCAGTATATTTAGGTTGCATCGTCGTGTTTGCTAGAAAAAAAAATCAAGAAATTAAACGAAGTAACGCAAATTTAAACGGGGGCACTTCAAGATTAAAAAAAAAAAAAAAAAGAATTCATCTGCTTTGACAAATAAATACGCCAGTAGTTGCGGTGAAATTATGAATGAAATAAGAATTTGAGGATTTATTTAAATTCAGTATCTGTGTGTAGAATATTGGCATCACGTTGATTGGATGTAAATTTCATCAAAAAAGTTTATTAAAAATGTCGGTATTGATAAAAAATTTTGCATGGAAAATCTGAAGAGAAAAAACAACAACATAAAAGTCAGATTAGTAAAAGTTTGAACAAAAAAAAAAATAAGTTATGAATTTTTAAAAATTGCAATCATTATGTTTATTCGCCTTCTGCCAGCCATTGTGCTGCTGGCTGCGGATTTTTTTGTTTTGTTTGTTTCTTTTTGTTTTGTTTTGTTTCGTTTTGTTTTTAATTTTTTTTTTAATTTTTTTTTTTTTACAAAAGTACATTCATTGCAAAATTAATAAAGTTCTTGCTCTGCTCACACGCAGCTAATAATAGCTCTTTACGGAAACAGGTACATTTCATCATTCATGCTTCAGCGCTCTTTCCGCCGACAAACCTCGTTAAATGTCAAAATGATGGTGGATCGATGACGAGAAAACGAGGTATCTGTGCCCCAACCCGCCTGAAAAAGAAAGAAAGGGGGGGGGGGGTAATTGACTGTAAAGAGGGAAAAGGGTAGAAGAAATATTGAAATATAGTCAAAAAGATATAAAGGAGGGTGGGAAATGAAAAGACGAGGTCGAAGTGAAAAAGTATATGGGAACATTGGATGATAAATAGGGATAAAGAGGGAAAGAAGTGAGATTATATGAAAAAGAAGGAGAGAGAGAGAGAGATAGAGAGCGTATGTGTGTTGATGTCAGCTATACTGTTTTTTTATTATTATTATTATTTCAAATCTACCATATTATAAACGACAGGAATATTTCACTGCTCACTTTTTTAATCAAACTTTAGACTGGTTCAGGTCAGTAGCACTTTGAACTACTCTAACTTTTCTTATAAAACAGAACTGCAATAAAATTTCTAATTTGGTTATAGGGAGAGGAAGAAAGAGAAATAGGAAGGAAGAAAAGTAAAATGGGAGGAGGGACAAGGAATAGAAATAAAAGACATGAATGAGAGACCGGTAAAACAAAAATAAGCTGGGATAGAGAAATGGAATGAGAGAACGAAAGATAGAAAGGGAAATGAGAAAGAGAAAGAGAGATATAAATTTGAAGTGAAAGAAGACAGAAATCGGAGGCGAACCACGGACCGCCGTGAAATCCTCACTTGAAAGCTCATAATCTGTCAAAAAGATATTTATCATGTGACGCCTCCAGTTTTACCTAACATATACATCAAACTAAATCAAGCATCTGGCAAAGCGATGATGAGCATCTTGTCATAGACAAGAGATATGAGAAAGAAATAGTATAAATATCAGGCGATTTCATGACTTTGCAGACAACAGCCACATGCACCATCCTCGTTCAAACCTCGATACCCTTCTGAAAGCTCCTTGTTGAATGTAAGTTATTATTTTCAATTAAATGTATTCTGAATGTTAATTTTTTTTAAATTTGTCTTTTTACCAGTGCATAATATAACTGGTCTGTTTGCTTAAATGTGGTGAAAAAACAGCAGTGATTTTAGCTAACTTTAGATAATTCAACAAATTCAATATGAAATATATATAGTTGCATATGTATTTTTCACAACGTGCATGCCAGGACAGCTAAGGAAGTTTACGTTTTAATGGTAGTTTTCATTGTAATCTTGCAATATAGACTAGACCTATGATATCTTTTTTGAAACAATAATACAATAAGTCAATGTGAACATTTAATTCGGATAGTTCCTCGACTCCCCGAGCAGTTAGTTAAAAACAGGCAAGTTAGAAATGATATAATTGGACGTCTTTCGATTCAATAATAAAAAAATTGGGGAAACCGCATTGTTTACACATTGAGTTCAAACCTCCTGTGATTACATATAAAAAAAAACGCAGTTTTGATTTACTTTTTTCTTATTCAATGTTTATGGTAAAATCATGATAATAAAGCTTTGTTAAAGGGATTCGGTAACTTTGTGGAGGCTTGATTTAATAATTTGTTGAATTTTGATATATGTCTTGTATAATGATGTTCAGAAGGATAAATAAAGAGCCAGTTATAGAAAGGTTTTCATATATATATAATGCTATTATTAAGATATCTATGACTGAATACTCCCATTTAAGGAAAGCGTATGACCATACGCTTTAGTCTGACACTGAGAGTCTATGGGGGAAAATGAGTCTGGCATTTCCGGTCATTTGCATATGTTTACTTTTGTGAAGCACATGATGATTTTGAAGTGCTTTTTTTTTCTGTGCTTCATTTTTACACCATATTACATACACTGATAGCATGTAAGGCTAGGCAGCTCAGATTTTATCAAGCCTCTACAAAGTTACCAAATCACTTTAAAGGTCAATTACTGAAAGGAAAGTAGTTTTTAATTTCAACTGTTAACGTCAAAAGAAAACGACGCAGAACTATGTTTTACTCTCTTCTTCTTCTTCTTCTTCTTCTTCTTCTTCTTCTTCTTCTCTCTTCTTCTTCTTCTTCTCTCTTCTCTCTCTCTCTCTCTCTCTCTCTCTCTCTCTCTCTCTCTCTCTATATATATACAGTATATACAGTATGTATAAACATTATATCCAACAAAATTATTATGATGATTTTGGAATATAATGATTCTATTTCAGAACTGTCATGGCAAAGACACTCTTCGTCATCCTTGCTGCAGCCCTCGTCGTCGCTGCCCTCGCCGAGTTTGATGATGACGACGAAACGGAGTTCGACATCGACTTCATGAAGAGGGATCCTGAGATACAGGAGTACATGTTGGCCGAAAAGAGAGGACGCAAGATGAAGAAATACAAGTGTAAGTTGAACAAATACATATGTAATTTGTTTGAAATGACTTTCAATTATAGTTTGATATTCGAGTATGTGTATAGTAATAAGACTGTCAAACAAATACTTGCAGGGGTGACGAGAAGGGCCAGTTAGGGTGACCAATCAAACCCCTCTTCCGAATGATTTTGACGTAGATCTATACGATTTTATATTTTCTTTGGTTAACAGACTCTCTATGTTGCATTAGATTTTCAGCTTCTATAATTTAGTTAATGTATTGGCTTTCTATTAAATCCGGGTTCGATTCCCCGGCGTAGATATTTTTCAAACGTTGGAAAAGAAAGAAGAAAAAAAAAAATAAAAAGGAGGACAGTACTGGCATGACTGGGAAATTTGATTGAAGGTACACTACCATTATTCACATATTTTCTATGACAATGTATTCACTTTCATATACCTTCTTTCTTTTTCTTTTTTTCTTTTTTCCTCTCTCTTTTTTTTTTTGGGGGGGGGGTGGTCATTCTTCAGAGTTAAGGGCGCTTTGCATGCACTATTTGTGAGGGAAAATTATGAATGAATGTAGTGAAACAAGGTTCTATGTTTTATAAAAGTCTAGAGGCTTAGATCTAGATTTAATTTACATCTACAATTATTGATTAAATAAGTTTTCTGGCAATATTTTTCCACCAAATAGAAAAAAACAAGAATAAGAAGGCTCAAAATTTGTTTTCACCTGTATCTTTAATGAGTTTCCTTCGTAAGACGAAAAACTATTCTTTTCGAAAGAAGACGCGGCATTTTATTCAACTCAGCTACAGTCTGGTTAAACATCCGCATCTTTCAGCCCATGGAATAGTTTTACCATCTTACTATAAAGTTCAACATGAAATATTTGTATTTAAGCGCATCCAAGGTTCCGGCGCGTACCCTTTGTTTGCATAGTCTACCTGCGCACTAAGAGGCGGATTCAGGATTTTGTAAAAGAGGGAGCACAGTGCCGTAAAAGTACAGTAAAGGGGGCAATTTTTTTTGTTTTATTGTTGTGTACTTAAGGTATGTCAGTTGGATTTCAAAAGGGGGCAAGGGCCGATAATCCCCACCGGAAAGAACACAGTGTGCCACAGTGTGTTCACAGTGTGTTCACATAGTCGACTCTGTGAAGATGTGATTTACATTGTGTAAAATGCTCGAATTTAACAGCTTGAAGATGATTTCATACTGTGGACACTCCACATTGTGGTTTACCACAGAGTGTTCACATAATGATGTTTGATTTTACTCGCTCACGATGTGAAGATGTGATTCATACTGTTAAAACGCTCGAATTTAACAGTGTGCAGATGATTTCACACTGTGTTTCACACTGTGTTTCACACTGTTAACACAGAGTGGGATACTGTATTCTATACCGGCAGGGATGTTTTGTTGAATAGCGAAATGTATGTCTATGTACCTGCTTCAGGTGTTGTATTTGTATGTGTATTGTACGAAGAAGGTTGCTGTATATATGTAGCACGCTCTGTGGCTTTTCCACGCGTCAATTTCTAAGCCAAGGGGAGGATTCAGGATTTTGTAAAAGAGGGGTCACAGTGCCGTAAAATTAGCCAGTAAAGGGGGCATTTTTTAAAATTTATTGTGTACTTAAGTTTGCCAGTTGGGTTTCAAAAAGGGGGCACGGGCCGGTTTTCCCCATATGTAGATCCGCCACAGCTGCGCACATTCGACAAGCAACGTAACCAATTAAGAACTCGATTGATTGATGCAAGGTTTATTTCATTTCATTTCCAAATACAAAACAATATGATTTACAAAGTACAAAATCATGAAATGAAAAAGGAACCTACTGGAAAGCATACCTTGTTTGTGTAGGTTCCCAAGAATAAATATAAATATAAATTAAAAGCAAGTTATAAGTACTCCAAATTTTGAATTTTCGTCGAGCAATTCACTTCCTAAATTTGTCTGCGGCCTCAGTGAAATATAACACCACTCGGTTGTTTTAGTTCGTTTGGTATTATGTCATGTTAGATTGAATTGCGGAATATACACATTTGATATTTTATCTTTTTCTAGATTGTCCCAAATTCGAACAAGACTGCTGGTGCAGCAGAAGAACAAAAGCCATCGTCTTCTGTTATGGTAAGTAGTTAGCTATTTCCTTTCTTTGTCTAAAAAAATGCATTACTTTCATTAATCAATCTATTAAGTGGCTTGAGTTAAATGATTTCCAGCAAATTCGTTACAAATGAGTATATTTTACAATCAGTGTACACGCAATACTTCGAATTACCCTCAAACCCATACGCTGAAACTGAAATCCATCAATCCCTCATGTAGTTTTTAGATTATTGCATAATATAGCATATTACACGCTTAGATGAAAGTCCTGGAAAAAGAAGGTAAGAAAGGGAGGGAGAAACACAAACAGAGAACAGAGAGAGAGAGAGAGAAGGAGAGAGGAGTAGAGAGGGACGAGGGGGTAGAACTGTTTACTGATATCCTAAACTTTGATCTTTATCTGGCTAAGTTAATGCTATGAAATTCAGCTAATTTTCATAGGTGCTGCACTGCAGTAGATTATAAATGTGTTCCCCCCCCCCTCTCTCTCTCTCTCTCCCCCCCCCCCCCTCTCCCCCTACCCCTCTCTCTGTCTCTGTCTCTGTCATTTCCTACTTGCTTATATATAATTATTTCAGGTGCTGGTACCGGAGCCTCAATGTAAAAGATGCCACGTGGTATTGGCGACCAGACGAATAACCTGGAACCGACGATGAACCGGAACTTCTCGACAATCCATTTCTTTTTGTAATGCAGTGATACCATTATGATGATTTTCCAATAAACATAGTGAACTGCCGTTCGAGCTATCACTTGAAAATTGAAAAAGCTTGCCCTGTTTTATTTAATATAGCTTTTTATTTTAATTCTCTCTTAACACGATAAAAACTATTTTCGAAAAATCAACTGAAGGCAATTTCAATAGCCCTGTCTATCACCTTTAGAAATGTGAGAACATTACAATGGCGGATTACGTAATCCGAACCTGATTTCTATGGGCAGTACAATAGGCCTTTGAAATTGCCCTTGAGTTTATTTTTCGAAAGTAGTTTTTATCGTGTTTCTTTTTTTTTTTCCTCGTCTAGAAAACATACAATTCTCTGTGAACATACGTATACACCGAAAAAAAAATGAAATATTTGATTCAAATATTTCACCTGTTATACCGAACCGCCTCAGGGGGGGGGGGACCTCGATTTTTGGGTTAAGTGTGTGTGTGTGTGTGTGTGTGTGTGTGTGTGTGTGTGCGTGTGTGTGAGTGTGTGTGTGTGTGTGTGCGTGTGCGTGTGTGCACGTGTGTGCGTGGGTGTGTGTGTATATTCATCCATATATGGATGTTAAAAGAAAGAAGCAAAAGAGAGAGAGAGAGAGAGAGAGAGAAAGGGAGACATAACAAGAAACGAGGATGTACATAATTGTAAAATGGACAAGGAAAGGGAGAGAGGGAAAGAGGTAGAGAATGTAAAAGAGAGAAATAGAACACGGTTCTGAGACTGAGGAGACATATTTACCAAGTAGATAGTAAACGAAAGAGACGCGAGAAGAATAAAGCTTACAGGTAAGAAATGGAGGGAGAGGGGGAGAGAGAGAGATAAAGAGAGATGGGGAAATAACATGAAACTCTTGGAATGGGAGGGGATTATTTAAGAGAAGAAGAAACTAACAAGTAGACAACAAATACAATTAGTATGGATAGAGAGAGAGTGTGTGTGTGTGTATTTTTTTAAAGAATAAGATGAAGTTAATGAAAGCAATGTACCACATGTATATAATGCAGAAAATCTTAGAAACTTTCATGTTCATTCATTACTAATAATGCGTTGTATCACTTTTTTAAAAGAGAGATTTTTTAATTGCAATGGAATTTCACGAAACATAAATAGAGTCTACATAATTATGCACTTAATAACATCATATAACTGTCACATTGAAAATGGACAGCATTTATTTTTTATGGGGGGGGGGGGGTGGGGGTGGGGGTGGGATAAGTGGAGTGGGGTATATCTTAGTTGTTGCTGAATGCTGAACACGAAGCACAGTCACACCAACAAGACCGACGCCAGACCGACAACAGACTGAACAAAAAATTACATTGATTTCAGATTTCAGATTTCAGATTTTATTGATTGCTTTCAGTCATATTATTCATATCATATCATATCATTTCATCAACATCATCATCAATATGCTTTTAATTTAGGATTTCAATTACTTATCCATTCTGCTTATTTAAACATGTTTTAGCTATTTCATATTTGTCTGGGGCTGCCATATTCTCAAGCAAATTGCTTATAATAATAGTCCTTCTTCCGCAAATGACTTTATATTTGATGAATTACAATAATTTGACAATTCATCTTTTCGTGTTTGTTTTAAAAAAAATGATTATTACATATACTTGCTATTTATGATTCATTGTCAAAAAGTACTTTTGTATTTTATTTTATATATGTTACCAAAAAATGTTGTACTTATATGAATGCAGAAGAAAATAAATCAAATCAAAAAAAAAATATTAACATAATACTGTAGTGCAGAACTTAAAATGAATACAATAAGAGCTACAATATAACAATGATGTCTTTCTATAGATATGGGCACATACTTGAATATCAATAAGTAAAGTATATGATGCACAAACATTGACCTAAGTGATGTTGAAAACAGTTGGACATGATTATAAGCAAAGCTTGTATATGACATGTCCAGAAACTTATATGACTTAATCAGATTGGGTCGTTCAGTAATATCAAATTCATAAAGCATCATTACGAGAAGCGAATTGTTGCCGCCAATGACCAAGAGTCGGTCGGTTTGGAGTCGGTGTGGGATCGGTTTGGCGGTGAACAGAGAGATAGAAAGAATGTGCCATTGCTGGTGGATCGTCTCTGTGCATGTGCCGGGGTTCATTGCGCTAGCCCCGTAATGGTTTCGTTCACACGATGGGAGCTAAACTTTAAGTTTCGCTTGTAGTTTCAAAGCTTTAAGTTAATTTGTAGTTATCTTGTAGTTTCAGACCGTATGAACCGACTTGTAGTTTCGAAACTTTAAGTTTACTTGTAGTTGTAGAACCACAAGCGAGCTTGCGGTTAAGGCCGAAACCACGAGCAGTGGGTGGTCCGCCGTCGAAGTTTCAGGCCATGTGAACGAAATAAATTTCAAGTTTCGCAAGCTTGTAGTTAGCGGTGACCTCGCTGTTCATTTTAAATTTTCGGGTATTACCCTTCGCGCGAATTATGAACACAGGAACTGTGTGTGTATTGTACACACAATCGGTAGTATCCACTTCCACGACGATCGCTCAGCTTGTAGTTTGAGCTCGTTGTTTCAAGCTCGTGTGAACCCTCGTTACGGTTAGGGGGTCGTGGTTTCGTTAACTTAAAGTTTCGAAACCACAAGTCCCTTATGAATGTAGCTAATGTTTTGTTGGATAGCAAAAGGTAGGCCCTATGTCTATGCACCTGTTTCAGGTTTTGTATTTGTATCATATGTATACTGTACGAAGAAGGTTGCTGTCTGTAGCACGCTCTGTTTTTCCACTCGTCAATTTTGAAGCCAAGAGGCAGGCGGTCTTTGGTACTTGATCTTGATCTTCATCTTGATGAGTTTACTTTGATCAGCCCGGATGGAGCATCACTGAACCGTGGACCGTAGATCACGGAGGGAGGAACATTACTCAAAATGCTTAGCAGAAATTGCTGATTTTTTAAAAATTCTTTATTCATTGCAACCATCCGTAACTTCGGTAAGCGATTTAAAATGTATACTCTTTCACTCTGCATCACTTGTTGATTTGTTGAATAAATGTTTTCTTGTGTGAGAACACTTAGATATTAAGACAATAAAGCTACAAAATTTCTTTCAAACTATGGGATAATGGTTTACTTACCCTTATTTGAAAAAATGAAAGCTTTTGTAATTATGCATTGTGATAGTTAATTCAATACATATGTTGTAACTGAAGTATTCTAATTTGATGTCTAGAGTATAGACACAAACTAGAAAATTTGTGCATGAACTGTTTAATATAGATGGCACGGGCTTCGTGAGACCTCCGCAAGGAGCCCGTACGATGGTTGGAAAAAGTACGTGCAGGATGTAAGATGGCTGCGCGTATCACGTGCGTTCATCAGAACATGTAGCCACACGCAGACTGAGATTGTTGGACATGTCCAACAGCCTCCTTGCGTGTCCTGCGTGTCCTGCGTGTCCTGCGTGTTCCAACGTACTTGGAAAAAACGTGCAGACCCGATTTTCTGAGAAATTTGTCGCAGACAACACGGAGGTGCACGACCGGTTGTGACCAATCTTTAAGTTGTACTTTCAACGAAATGAAAATTTTTACATGGATTGTACGAGGAATAAAATATAAACAAAAAATACTACGATTGTATAGGTTTTGGATATTGAATTGCGTAATTGCGTATATATTTCACGTGTGCACTGGAGGAAAAAAAAAGATTGGATGCAAAGCGAATCATAATTTGGAGATGAAAATATATACTGAGAGTTGTGTTTTCTCATTAGGGAACATGTTCCATGCTTAATTACAATATACAGACATACTCATTTAGAATAGGATAAGGGTATTTTTGCAGGTTGAGTTTGTGAAGACATAGTTAGATTGTTGCAGGATCCAGTCACAGGGAATCAGGTATGTAGGTGTAATTACATGACCTAGTTCCAGAGAGAGACAAAGAGACAGAGGGATAAAAAGAAGTTGATAACTTGGTGATAAATGTAATTATAATTCTCATAATTATACAGGTTGTTAACATTTTTCTGTCATTCATATTTGCCGATGGGTTTTATATTTTATATCATGCTTTATATTTCCTATTCTCATCAAAGCTTATTCATCATTTCACAAGAAGAATTATATCACTTCGCATTGTTAGCTTTAAGGTTAAACTAATTAACGTTTATTCATCATGAATTTATATCGGGTAGATTTACATTCATTTCACTCTCATCATCCAGTTATCGTGAACTCATCGCACACATTGTTTTCTTGGGGTTTTTCTCGTAAAAATTTATCACACAGACAGCAGTCTTCCTACCATTCACTTACCACAATCATACTACATGTACTACATGTCAATGTAACACACACACACACACTACATGCACCCACCAACACGCCTCAACACACACACGCGCGCGCGCACACCCGCGCACACTAACACTCACACGCTTTAACACACACGCACACACCCATCATATGATTTATCTGTAATCCACACTTCTTTCAATTCAGGGGAGCGTTTCATGAAAGGAAGTTGTCGGATATTTCATCCGACAACTGTTATAAGCTACTGAAATCCTTACATCTGATTGGCTGAGAGCAAATTTGTCGGATAAAATATCTGACAAGTCCTTTCATGAAACGCCCCCCAGACTGTCAAAGGAGGTTCACATTTGCACACATGACACTCTTAAAAATAATAATCATGACTTTACGGCACACATTTCTATCGATCTTATTCCTCTTTGACATTAACGTAAAGAAAGACGGTTTACGAACGATGTAGTTTGAAAATACTTTTATTCAACTCATTTGATAACCAGCTAAATTTCTCTAAATCAACTTCTCATTCTACTAATTTTGAAGGCGATGAAGCTACCGGGATGGAAACTGAATCAAAGAACGGGAAACAACGCACGATGTGATTGGCCGAGTGTTTTGTGACGTCATTCCAGTCCTTGCGGTAAATGGTGTCGGAGGGTTATTGCAGGGATATGTTTAGATACCATTGCCATCTCCAGCTCCTGCAGGTTAAAATACAATGAATAGATTAGAATTGATATACGTAAACATATTTGGGACATGACAAAGGTAGAAAACCCTTTTTTGGCTTTATCTCGTCAAAAGTGCTGGGTTAGGGTTTTAACCCTTTCAGGACAGGAATTATTTAAGAGCTCAATTGATCACATTTTGTTCTGCAAATTGGCAACAATAATATTTTTCTTTTAGTGCTACGTGGTTCTAATAAGATGCAATGTCTTGAAAATAATATACATGGTTAGGAACTTTGTCGAAAAGTTGAAAAAGTTGCCAATTTGGACAAAAAACAATGATTTTGAATCTCTCAATGTGTTGCCAATTTAAGGATGTTCAATCTTATTCTCCTTTTTAAAATTCCTGGCATCAAACGCAATATGATCATGCAACAAAAATGGACACAGTATGTGCAGAATTTTTTGCTCTTTCTACTCATGCATCCGGTATATTTTTTAAGGCTCTAAATCAAAAGTTATTGGGCCAAACCACAAAATGTGGTCAATTGTCTCGAAAGGGTTAAGGTTTCACTTAGGTGTTATTATAGGTTTAAGGTTTGGGTTAGGAGTAGGGATAGGTATAGTTATATGGTTGGGTCTAGGGTTGAAGTTAGGAACTTGGTAAGCTTAGGAAACTGACACAGGAGCATTTGTCGCATCAAAGAGGAGGTTGAGTACTGGGAAAGGTGAAAAATAATTTGTAAGCTTTCTTATTCCTTTTAGGTCAGTTTGGAAGAACACCATGGTAGAAATGTCCCATGAAAAGGATTGCTCTTCAAATGCCCTCATAATCGAAACATGACAAGAAATAGCTGTTCGGGCCGAACAGTCATGCCAAATGCGTGTACAGTCCGTTATACCCATTTCTGTGTGGAGTGCATGTGCTTTTCAGCAAGATTGGATCAATTTCTTATCATTTTGATAATTACGAAACCTCACAGTATACACTAATTCTTATATGTAGACATGACCAACCTTTCCCAATTGCTTTGGGACAGTTTCTTTCACAATGTAATAGCACGACCAGAACTCAATGTATGCAGGGGAGGGTTGTCAGGTAGGAACTAAAAAGAGGATACATAAAGAGAAAAATAAAAACTTACCGTTGCAGAAGACAACCTTGTTAGACTTCTTTCCACACCAGCATGACATGTTGAATGCCTGGCATTCTGAAAATACACAACAAGAAAACATTAGTAAATCGAAACAATTTTGAAAAAAAAAAAAACCAATTCGCTTACTACAACAACAACAACAACAACTCACATAGGAGATAAAATACTGAGACTGAGATTTGGATTAGATTTGGTGCTATGTTATTGCTAGAAGACATGAGGTATGATATTTGAAAATTTGTTATGCAAATGATGATAGTATGTTTTTGTGATTAAATCGGGTTGTTATGTCTGATGACCGGATAGATATTTATTTTTCTAAAGTTTTGTATGGGCATTCGCTTCCCCTTTTTTCAGCGACAGTCAGCGCTCTGATTGGAAGGTCCTTCGGTGTACGATATGAAAAAGATCAAAGACCAACCAACTTTGGACTCCATTTGTCTGTGAGTTTTGTTATTTCTCCTCATGTATTACATGTATTATGAGTATCCATAGCATTCTCGATCAAAAGATATTGCAGAAACGTTACTAACAGCTGGCACTGAACTGCCACAGATTAAAATGGAATATTGGTTCTACTCACGTTTGTACTTCCTGAGGTTCTTTCCCATTCCCCTCTTCTCGGCCTCAAAGTACTCCAACATGTCAGCATCCCTCTTCATGAACTCGATGTCGGTAAGGGTCTCCGCATCGAGCTCGAACTCAGCGAGGGCGGCAACGATGAGGGCGCAAGCGAGGACGAAGAACAGAGCCTTGGCCATTTTGTTTAGGGTTAGGTTGGCGTGGATAGACCTGGAAATACTGACATCAAGAATATTGAGAAATGTAGATGTATTTAGATTACAGAAACCATTATCGAAATGTAACAACTGCAAGAGAATACACAGGAGTAAGGAGGAACTGACGAAATACTTTATATGTCGAAGATAGCACAATTCCTTGTTTCAATTAAAGCTTAGCCGTCTATACACAGACGGTTACATGTCGTTTTTCCGAAGGTTCATAATTTCGAAGGTTCGTTACTCCGGCTTTTCGCACTTCCGAAAATAAAATAGGGTTCATAATTCCGAAAAAATGAAAAAGGGTTGATATTCCGAAGGTTCGTAGTTCCAAAAAGTTATGCAGGGCTCTGTTGCACATTCGGAATTACGAACCTTCGGAATTATGGATCCTTTTTCATTTTCGGAATTAGGAACCGAATTTCGTTTTCGGAAATACGAACCTTCGGAGTAATGCATCAAATGTTCAGAATAATGAACCCTCTACTGTAGGAAATTGGTGTTTCGGAAATACAACCCTTGGAATTATGAACCTTCTGAAAACGAGTACCCCCCCCCCCCCCCCCCACACACACACACAGACTATGGTTAACTGAGTACGCCACACAGACTATGGTTAACTGAGTACGCAACACAGCCTACGGCTAACTCAGTTTCAATGAAGTAACAAAATGGTGTATCCTCTTTTATTGTGTGTTTGACAAGAAAAAGTAGGAGCGAAAGAGACTGATGTCATGGCAAATGTTTTTATCATAACTTAATAAAACGATTTTACCCTATTATTTTTGTAGCACCATTTTTCAATCAAAAGTTTTGAATTTGATAGAAAAAATAGGCCTATTTGTTTACAATTTTCCAAGCTAAAGAAAACAGATAACAAAACAAAACAAAACACTAAAATAGCACTTACACAGTGGATAAGTGTTTATTAGGGGTATTACGACGACTATAAGACAATAGGGAAAATGCCCAAGTTTTTCATTTTTCTTGTATAAACCCCATACATTTCCAAATACTCCTCATTTTTTTCGATGTAAAACATATTGAGGTGTTTCTTTGTAAATGTTCATAATATTCTTATCCTACATTTCTTTTTAAGTGTTCACCACTAATTTCGGAGCAAGAAGAAGGGTATATTACACATGGACATGAAGAAGAGTTATCTTTAAATACCAGTTCTCCATTTCCAGTACACTTTCGAGCACATTTCTTCTTTCTATCACAACAACACCGCTTAAGCAAAAGTAGAAAGTTGATATATCTTACCGAATTTACAGCAAAGTGAAGTCTGCAAGAGTTGTGAGGTTCTATCAACACGGCTCGTCATATTTATAAGAAAATATTCCTCATCCATTGCTAAAGGCTTCTAAGATTTAACCTTTCTGAATCAATCATTCCGCATCATTAATTAGTGAAATAAAAGCCCAGAGTACGCAGGAAAGAAAGTAAACATGACTAGGTGTGAAGACAATGATTTTTGATTGAAACACAAACAAGACCAGATGGCTCAAAATAACTACGTTCAGTCTGCCTTCACGGCACACGAACTCATTTGCACTTTTTAGTTTAACGCCCACAAGAATCTCAGATTATGAGTTGCAAAAATCCGCGTAGGTTTGTTACATTTTTACAGAAATTCAGAAAATTGATCTGAAAATATTAGTCCGCATGACAATGAGAGTGATTGGATATAACAGAAATCTAATCTTGGAACGCTTAAAAAATAATGTAACGTTAAACATGTTAAAAGCTAATACCTGTCACCCATTTCGTTAAGTTTCTTAAAAGGTGATTTTGCCTTATTGTTTCTCTTAGTTAACATCTGTATTAGCATAAAAATCAGGCCGTACCTCTTATTATCAGTGTTAACTCCATAGTTACTAACAAAGATTTTTTAATTTTTTTTTTTTTTTTGGGGGGGGTGAAAAATAAATCACTCCCTGTTCGTCTGTGTTTTTGCGTTTTTATTAGGATTTATTTCTTGTCGACCACTAACACCTTCAAGTGTGATGGGATCAACACAAATGGGGATCCTCTGCATCTACAATTATCTATTCTGAACCAGGCCTACTTTATTATACAGAATGATGATGTCATTCTCTGATTCTTCTTATCTTGATTTCACTTTGTTATCATATAATAG
This sequence comes from Heliocidaris tuberculata, assembly GCA_025618425.1. Taxonomy (NCBI): domain Eukaryota; kingdom Metazoa; phylum Echinodermata; class Echinoidea; order Camarodonta; family Echinometridae; genus Heliocidaris; species Heliocidaris tuberculata. The sequence goes on along the minus strand of CM046838.1, from coordinate 35,256,240 downwards.
ACCCACAGCGCAGTAGTGAGTTCGTTTGCTCTTCCTCGCAGCGTGGTGTCACTTCAGATAATATCCTTAATAAAACGCCAGTCTTCCCTAATTGAAAATCTAAAGTGGCCCCATACAAAGCTGAACAAACTACCGGGTGGTTGGCTTATCTGGTGACAATGAAACCAAAGCTATACATACAGAGAGTCGCGACACTGGAGGTCGCTTCCGATTGGTCAGTCATTTCATGGAGCTTCAAATAGTTCCCTCCCATAGAGGATGTACGTGATAGGGAACTATTGGGAGTTCCATGATCCGCCATGTTTTAAACAAAGACCGCGTACGTGTAGGCTTATTATGCGCGTGTCACTCCTCTTTCTTTCAACGCGCTCTGAATGAAACCATCATCCAGTGATGATGATGAGTTTTGATGACGCCACTGTGTTGGCAGCTACGGATATACATGTATATACAAGATGACCAAGAAAGAATACACCACCTGAGATCTGCAGTCTTAACGACATCATTGACTCGGTATCATTAGTTTTGGTTTTATTACGTAGGAAATTCCATTCCAAGTAAATGACACCAAGATCAACAATTTTGGGTAAAGCGTTTTGATTCGGCTATTTTGGGGGAGGCACTGTCATTTTCAAAATGTGTTACTCTTGCAACCGTAGTCATGCTTGAAGCTGTTATGAAGCAGCTAGAAATTTGAGTTTGACGGCTTTCCATACAGTCAGCTTTGTTGACATACGCATGACTGTTCTCTCTTTGAAAACGAAGACAACGTGAATGAAACGAAGATCATATTGCAAATTTCCCTCTGGTTCGAACATGAATATCTCGTTATCGTTATCTTATTTTATTTGTAAAATTATATGCCCAGCACTGCGTTTTGTATTGTTTTTGTGGCAATGTTGGGCTTTGTTATGTCGATGTATTCCTAATGTAATACAACTGAACTGAATTCTTGGATAAAAAATACATTTCCTCACACTGATACTGACAACAACTGCATCAAATCGTGGGCGCAAAAACTGCTAGAAAAAACCTTTAAACAAGTGGCCGAAATATCTCTGCTAAACTTTGTTTACCATCCTCATTCACATTTACTTTTCATGATTATTGATATTTCTCTTTTTCGACTTGGTTTCAGATATTGCTCATCAGACATGTATGTATATATATATATATAAATAAATAAATATATATATATATATATATATATATATATATATATATATATATATATATACATATATATATATATATATATATATATATATATGTATATATATATATATATATAAAAAAAGTTCACAATAAATGAAAACAACCGTAGAGATGATAAAAGAAGTCAAATTTTCGGCCATAGGCCTTCATCAGGAATGATGAAATTTTATTTAACATCCAAGGAGCATGACGCGCATAAAAACACAAAATCTCCAAGGATACATGCGCAACCAATGAGAAGAAGGAAAGGAAAGGAGAGGAGAGAGAGAGAGAGAGAGAGAGGAGATAAAAACGTCACAAAGAAAAAAAAAAAAAAAAAAAAAAAAAAAAAAAAAAAAACGTCACAAAGAAAAGAGAAGAGGAAGAAGCGCAAAAAAGGGAAAAAGTATCATGGAAACTAGCGTATCCAATGACAAAAAACGCTAAGAGGAGAGAGAGAGAGAGAGAGAGAGTGACGTAAAAAACGTCACAAAGAAAAGAAAGAAAGAAAGAAAGAAAAGGAAAGGAAGCGCAAAGCAAAAAGGAAAAGGAGGGAGAAAGGGGGAGGAAATAAGAAAGAGAGAAACAGAAAAAGAAAAAGAAAAGGAAAGAGAGAATGAGAGAAAGAGAGAGAGAAGTAGAAATTACACGACAGGAAAGGAGTAAAAAGATACATTAATTCCACCAGGTTGGAGAGAGCCGAGGTAGTGGATGAGACGTTCCTCTCTCTCCTTCCTGGCCGCATCAGAATGAAAGTCACTTTGCAGGATACTAACTCGGAAGTGTCCGATGTTATGGTCAGGCTGGTTGAAGTGCTGTGCTACTGGGAGGCCAGCCGACTTGATCCTAATAGAACGTAGATGTTCAGTCACTCTGTCGGCAAGCCTCCTCTTAGTTTCGCCTACGTATATCTGCTGGCAATTGGTACAGTTAATAGCATATATACAGTCCTTAGTGACACATGTGAAACTGCCATTGATCTTCCAAGTGCCCTTTGGTCCTTGAACTTCAGCTGCAGAAGAAATAACTTTGCAAGTGTTGCAGCGGGGCCTCCTACAGGGTCTACATCCGGTCCAGGACAAGGGAGAAGTTAGCTTGGAACTCACAAGCAGTTGGCGGAGATTGCGGTCCTTTCGGTATGACGTCAGAGGAGGTTCGGAGAAAATTTCCTTTGTTGCTGGGTTGTCTCGTAAGATATGAAAATTCTCTCTTACCGACTTGGCAAGACGTTCGCTCGTAGGATGGTACGTTACAACCAACGGAACCCTCCGCAAAGTGTTACCCTTCTTCTTTGACTGAAGTGCATCAGCTCGGGTTGCTGACATAACTCTGTGCGTTGCCTTGGCAAGGATCTCATCTGGGTATCCTCGTTGTTTAAAGAACCCTCTCATTTCATCAGCTCGATGGATGAAGTCATCTTCCTCCGAGCAAAGGCGACGGATGCGAGAAAGTTGCGAGAAGGGTATGGAATTCTTACAGGCAGGCGGATGCGAAGAATCGTAGTTGAGATAAGCATGAGAATCTGTAGGCTTGTATAACTTAATATAATATATAACTTAGTATATATATATATATATATATATGTATATATATATATATATACATATATATATATATATATATATATATATATATATATATATATAAACATATAAATATATAAAAATATATATATAAACATATATATATATAAATATATATATATACATATATATATATATATGTTTATATATATATATATATATGTTTTTATATATATATATATATACATATATATATATATATATATATGTATATATATATATAAACATATAAATATATAAAAATATATATATAAACATATATATATAAATATATATATATATATATGTTTATATATATATATATATATATATATATATATATATATATAAATATATATATATATGTTTTTATATATATATATACATATATATATATATATATATATATATATATCTTTCACTATCTCTCTCTCTATCTCTCTCTTACTTACGCACACAAACATACATTCTAATCCCTTCTTTAGCCTAAAACTTTCACCAAGGTGCCACAAAGTTTAATCGCTCACACTTTCACTGAACCATAATTCAGTTACGTATATCTCTCAAATAATGCTCAAATGATCTCCCGATACATCAACACATTACATTAAACAGCTTTCTCAATGTAACGCATAATGTATGAGCATGATTGTGAAAAAATATAACGGAATACAAAGAATCGTTCAGTTGAAATTCTATTTAATACAATACTGATGATATAAACCGCAATGAAATGACGAATCAGTAACGATTACAAATTAAAGAACAGGAGAAAATGTGATTGGTCGAGACTGTCCATACTCCATTCTATTCCGATTGGTCCTTGGATGGCACCCCGTAATATGAATTTACATGTTATCCCCCTTTGCGGCGCCTGTAAAAAAGCAATAATAATAGTTATAATGATAGTCATGATCGTAATAACAGGAAGAATAATAATTAAAAGAGTAATAATATTAATGATAGTAGTAGTAGTAGTAGTAGTAATAATAATAATAATGATAATAATAATAATAATAATAATAATAATAATAATAATGATAATAATAATAATAATAATAATAATAATAATAATAATAATAACAACAACAATAATAATATAGATAATAATATAATAAAGCAAAGCTATTAGTTTTGGGGAAAAACTAAAAAGAAAATCTTCAAATTTCTCTTACAAGCATACATAAATGATTATTATTCGGGGGCATCTGTTGTCGAAAGTTTTAGGGCTGGCTATTTTTTTTTAGTTTCAAAAGGAGGGAGGCATGCACGGACCGGTTGCACCATAATGGTAATAATACATAATGATAGAAATACATAATGATAGAAATAATAATAATAATAATAATAATAATAATAATAATAATAATAATAATAATAATAATAATAATAATAATAATAATAATAATAATAATAATAATAATGGTAATAATGATAATAACAATAATAATAATAATAATAATAATATCAACAATAAACACAATGATAATAATGATAATACAATTAATAATAATAATAATAATAATAGTATAACAAAAATAGTACAACCCACTTATATTGCGCTATCTTTCTAGATTAACTAGGAAAGAACATTAATCATGTTAATAATGATTTGAATTACATTTTACTATTTGCTTTCAATTTTAACCTAAAATAATCCAAAGTATGTAAGGAACCGTTATTAGGAGGTAACTTGTTCCATAAACATGGCGCAGCAGCTATGAAATAAAGGTCACCAAGGGATGATTTTGTTCTTTGTGCCACAAGAAGATTCTTGCCAGAAGAACTAAGACAATGAGTTTGTTCATATTCAGAAATTTTATTTTCAGTATGTGAAGGGTCAACACCATGTAATGCTTTCGAAATAATGAGAGGAAGTTTGCAATCAATACGCTCTCTGACTGGTAGCCACTGTTACCCTTTCAAAATTGGTGAAATATGGTCTCTTATACATTCCCAGGTTCTATTCTGGCAGCAGAGTTTTGTGCACTTTGTATCTTAGCTATTTGAGAAGAAGAGCCCGTCAGTGAGTAGACCGTATAATGAGATCGTGTTAGTAGGCTAAATCACGAAGTTGGCATATTTCATCTGGACAATGCATATTACCATGGTGATTACGTAGTTTCTTTTTAAAAACATTAATTGATAACCATTTGTTTGAAAATTTCCAAAATGTTGTTGAAGCATAAGTTTGCGATTTACTCAACTTATTTTAAAAGGTCAGATAAATATATTTGCAATTTGTCTGGCTAATTTTTTTTTTCTAACGGAGATCCCAAAGATACACAGAAACTTAGTAAAAAAAAAAAAATATTAGCAGTACCAATATTATGAGATTCAATATGTTTTTATTGCAACTGACGAAGTTTTGGCAAGGTGGCGGGGCTAAACGCCTACCACCAAAGATAAATATCGTTTGGATGTGATGCTTTATTGTCTTGCAAGGTTGTAGAACTTTAATGAAAAGGAATTTTTAAAAAGTTATCACGTACAATCACCCTATACCTGACACTTCGTCAATAAAGAGAGAGAGAGAGAGAGAGAGAGAGAGAGAGAGAGAGAGAACATAGTAAACTTTAGATGAATGATGGGGGGGGGGGGTCTTCACCAAATAGCCCAGGACGAATTTACATGTAGATTTGAAAAAAGGGTCAACGGGGGAAGGAATTGATCTTTCCATTTTTTAAATTTTTTTTAACTGGAGGAAGACGAATGAGGACAGTTAACTTACCGTTACAGAAGACAATCTTCTGGGTACGCTTGCTGCACCAGCAGTCCATTCCGTATGTTTGACAGTCTGAGAGGGAAACGAAAGAATTTTTTAAAAAGATTTCTTATACATGAGAATATGTCTTTGACATCTGTGAAGTAATACTTAGCAGTATTGGGGTAAAATGATGATGCGAGGGGAGATATGCTAAGGTTTAATTTTCATGTACTGACGTCTCTAGTTCAAGTAGGGGTTTCCATGGGGTTCGTGCGCTTGAATGGAAGAAATGCGAAAATCCAGTTGAAATAAACTTGCTCACTGTGAGCGGGAAGTGCCACCACAAATTTAGAAATAAGAACGCAGGGTCGTCACCTTATCGCATTATCCATGGTTTCTTGAAGCCTTGCCACTGTATATTACACATACAGTACTCTGGCGATCGAGATATCATTTTAACCATAATCACTTCTGAAATCTGTTTAATGATCAAATGCTTTCATTGCTGTTATTGTCGTTTTAATGTCACTAAAGATTATACTTTCCTGTATATGTATATACACACATATAACATATTTTGGTTTGTATTACTTGATCAGTGTATATATACATATTATTTTGGAAGGGGTTTGAATATATAAATATAAATGCTTAATAATCATTCAAATTATGCCATTTATTGAAAAGGATAAGAAAACCTGTTTCATCAACGGCCTTATGTTTGTAGAAGGGTCGAGTTCGAGAAGGGCAAAAGTCCGCAGTTTGATGGTTAGATTTACTCACACTTGTACTTCCTGAGGTTCCTTCCCAATCCCCTCTTCTCGGCCTCAAAGTACTCCATGAGGTCAGTTTCCTCTTCCCCCTCGAACTCAGCGAGGGCTGCGACGATGAGGGCGCAAGCAAGGACGAAGAACAGAGCCTTGGCCATTTTGATTGATTGGTTTGTCTTACAGATAATCTGAAGGGTAACGGCAAGATGAGATTATTTATTGCATTGTGATCTAGAATTCAGTGTCAAAAGCTGTGAAAATAAAGTAAGAAGACATTTAAAGCTGATTCTTGATAGTAGCTGAGCTTGTTCCTGATCTAAAAATAATAGGAATCGATATCCACAACCATTTATATTGAAAATCTTTCGACTAACTCCTTGTCCCTTTCTTGTTTCTAAATTCATTTAATATTTAAAGCAAGACGTCAGATGACAAATATATTCCATTGGTAGCTAATGAATAGAAAGTGCTACTACTAGTACGTCCCGCAGTACTATATGCCAATTTTGTCGCTATGCTGAAAATGTAAAAACACTTCTCAATACATTTCCAAAGATCGTGATCGTGCCAAAGAAAATCTGAAGAGTTTATGGCACCACAGTTGCATTATCGATTGATATGCTGAGTTATGATTCAGTATTAAACAAGACTGACTTACCTAAAGAAGGAAACGAATACCTTGAATGTTTCTGTGAGGTGCAGCTGAACAACGCCTCCTATCTGGTTCTCCGTATTTATAGGAATTCGACAAGCAGTGACACCCCATACTGCGACTTCTATAATACAATATGTTAATGGAACTAAATGTCACAACCGATTATTCCCGTTTAAGAAACGCAGGTTCATGTTCTTTTTTCCCAATTAAAAAATGTCTAACAGCATGAAGAGGGGCGGCAATTCAAGGTCATTGTGCTATACGTATGCCACATGTGGCGTCTTCGGAATAATGGTATGTATTATGTAAAAATGCATGTTGAAATGAGGCACAGCACTTTCTGTTTGGAAACCAGATATAAATTAATTAGTAACCAGCTTGTTTATGTCTTGTTCTGACATAAGTCAAGGTCGTTGATATTGTTCGCCTCCTATGTTTTACATTTACGGCGATGTAAGACGTTCCCAGCCCGGGGCGATGATGCGAAAAGTGCACCTACCGGGTAAGGCAGGAGAGAAAGGTCGCCCCCAAAACATAGGGTTTCTTCCAGAATTTTCGCTTAGCTTCTCTTGCAGGAAGATAGGATAGCAGACAGCCCTTTAATAATCAAAAACAGTAGACGGTTAATGTATTATTAACTGTAGGAAAGCTCTAATTCTCGACTATTAACCTACTTTAGAAACGTATTTTCCTTTGAAGTGCACTCAACCATCTTAGCTAACAAAAAGTTCATCGCAATTAGTTGATCCTCCTAATTATTTTAAAATTCACAGTTCGCTTACTTCATCACTGCCACCACAGGCATAACTAGATGCCTCACTGAACCGAATTCCTTCCATACATGTATGTATCAATTCATGCTGTAATGATTATGTAAAAGTTTAACTGAATAAAAAATCGAAAAGAGAGCATGAAAAACAATTACGATTTTCGATGGCTAGACACAAGCACTTGACTTATAAAAAATTAGATGCAACTGACAGGAAGGAATACACAATACAATTGACATATATCTTGATTTATAGAGGGCATTTAGTACTTTAAATCGTAAGGGTTTTATCTCAACTTTATCACTTTGGATGATTAGCTAATCATTTGGATGACCGTAAACAATGTACAAAATAACATATTGTCAATGTCAGAATCTATGACAAGTTATGAGAGGTTCCTCGGGGATCGTTACTAGAACCATTCCTGTTTATATTTATATAAATTATGTTCACGAATTCGCCCCAATTTAGTTTCATGTGCAGATGATTCAAATATACTTAACTTTTTGGGGGGTGGGGCGGTTGTGTGCTTAAGGTATGCCAGTTGGGTTTCAAAAGAAGAGGCACGGCCGGTTTCCCCCCTAACTAATCCGCCCTTGCGTATTACCTATAGATTCCATTCCCTATTTCATAATAATCTTCTTTACTTATATTGCTTTTAGTCTTAATTCCCTTAATAATTATTATTACGCTCTTGTCTTACAAATTAATTTTCACAGGTTGAATAGACTTCCTCAGAATAATGGTATTAAAGTTGATTATAACTTCATTCTTCCTATTGTTAAATTTATTCATTTTTTTATATACTTGAGTCAAATAAAAAGCTTTACATTCAAAATTCTGAATATCTGTTGCTGCCATATTTTGTTCTCATATGTGCCTCTAAAATAGTTTGTTCCAGTGTTGCACAAAAGAATGGAACTAATTAATGTTATGAATGATTTAAGTAACGGATAATTTTAATCAAATCTGATAATTATTAGCATGTATCCTTTTGGGAAATAAGTGAACAGATGTCAATTATTTTGTACTATTATTGAATGGCTGGACATTCGAATCATGATTGTGTTCATGCAACATACATTACTTTACGGGTTCAGGCACTTTTTAAATGTCATACTTTGTTGCTCCGTTTGCCAGCTGAAGAATGCGTGCATTAAATTATATTTTTTCAGTTGTTCAAATATTAAACTCTAATCAACAAATGCATGTCATTAACCCATTGGTCTTGTTATCCCGAAAAAGCATTTAATTGTTAAAGAATGAACGTTCTCCGTCTATACAAATTTTCTTTGTATTCAAAATGATATAGAGAGCACTGAGTATACAGAGTGTGCAAGAAAAAAGTTTACACTGTTATAACGGCTTATTGCTTATTGAAGTTTGAAGTTTATTTGTTCCACTTTTACATAAAAAAACAATTCAGATTTTACAAGCATTAGTGTCAATTTCAACACGTAGGGGTAAGGAACTCAAATCAAGAACAGTGTACGGTAAATAGGTAGAAAGTTTCGGGAGATATAGGAACGACTGGCAAAAAAGGGAAGAAAGTGTAAGATGTGGGGAGCCTAAATAAAAAGCATAGCTTCCAAATGATTAGGCTCGCGTTTAGAGTAGCATTATCAGCAATTCTAATTAAAATGAAATAAAAAGCGAAACAAAAAAATATAAGTATCAACTTCACTAAAACGTACATGGAGAGCAAAGCTCAGAATATGGAGTAAAGAAAAGAAAAAGCCGAAGAGAAGAAGTAGAAATAAGAAGATAAAGAAGAAAAAGAAGAAGAAGAAAGAAGAAGAAGAAGAAGAAGAAGAAGAAGAAGAAGAAGAAGAAGAAGAAGAAGAAGAAGAAGAAGAAGTAGAAGAAAGAAGAAGAAGAAGAAGAAGAAGAAGAAGAAGAAGAAGAAAAAAACTGTAAAGGCAGGACAGTGTAATACGAACAAAGTCTATGTGACCACCAGTACGATCCAGCATGACATGAATATTCATACATACATGTACTTACTTTAAGGTAACCCCTCTAACACGTCTAAAAGAATTGATGGAGGGGCTATCAATCAGTTCGTTATTTAGGCTGTTCCAGAATTTTGGTCCAATAAATGTGATTTGTTTGCAAAAAACGGTGCGAGTTCGCGGGAGGTGGAAATGGTTTGTCTGTCTAGTTGGACATGTTGGATAGGAACATACAGCATTGTTGCGTTGGAATATATGGACGAAAGCATCTGTTAAATTACCTTTCGAGAGTTCGTACGTAAATATTCCAAGATTGTATAAGTACAAGTCAGATATCTTAATAATGTTACAATTATATAAAACCTCATTTGTATGTGCACCAAATCCAACATTATTTACTATTCGTACGATACGTTTTTGTACAACATTAATTTCATCCATTATGGTTCTGAAGCTATTTCCCCATGAAAGTATACAATAATTAAAGGGATACTTTGGTAGGCCTGCATGGGCGATTTCCGATGAGAGAGGAAAATATACTCGGAGCTTCGTGTCACTTCGATACAAGGACTTCCATCGCACGTGCTAAAACATGTGATTCATATTGGACCACCTCTGAGATAAGACTGGCTTGTGTTTTAAATTTCGCGCGGTGGGAAAGTAATCAAACATATGGAAAAGTAATTACAGAGCCAGCTCTCTGGTAGAGCCTGGGATTAGTTACGTAATCGTGGCGACAACGAGTCGCGGCAGGGCAGTGCAGAAGCGATGGCTAGACTAATCAACCAGAAGTTAACCGTGTTTTGTATTTGGAAATATTTCAGCATTACACTAAACTTGTTTGGGGGAACGAGGTTACAACCAGTTACAAGACTAAGAGCCCGGGACTGGTTAAACCCGAAGTATTCACCGAGCTCCAGTTCGGTCAACTTCGTGCCGTCCGATCATTTATGACCTTAGTCCGACGGCCTCGCACAACGAGCGTGCTATGTGTACAAGTAAACGAGCCTTTTGCAAATTCCGCACGATTTCATTTCCCCATGAGTTCTCATTAGACTGCCCCTTTAAGATAACACAAGATCAAGGCAGAATAGAGTATAAAAGGCACAAAAGGTTCCATCTTGTACATTACACCTGTGTTACGTGACAACACTTTACATAAACAATCAATTTGAACTTTCCAGGTTAGTTTACTGTCTATATAAACATCCAAAAATTTGGTAGATTCAAGTTCAACCTGGGTGATAATTTTATTGTTTATTTGTTTATTTGTTTTATTGTTTTCAGAGTGAGATGTAAATATGAACGTATGGGAAATGTATTTTAGAGTATTGACCCACGCTTCTTTTGATACCCTTTTCATGGAATGATATTTTTGGGTTGGTTGCACAGAGGCCAATTTAGGCAACTTGGTGAAAACCCACTTGAGCCAACTGAGAAGGTGTGTGGGGGATGGAACAACAAGGAAGAAAAAGTGTGTGTGTTTTTTTTTTTTTTAAATCTATGTTTAGGTTAAATTTTATGAATTCTCTTAATTACGTACTTGTGGTGCATACTTCCAGATATGATCATTATGATTATTATTATTTTTATTATTAAGTATTTGGCGTCACCTGTGCCTGGGAGGGGAAAAGCGAACTGAATCACTGTAACCCTCGGGTCTCTCCTCCCGATATAACTGATTGGGATGTGCAGGTGTACCACTACACCGGGGTTTCCCCCTACTCTTATCCGATGGGCGATGATGGGCGATGATCGAATCATCACAGCAAAACCAAGCTTCATCCATGACAGAAACGTCTTTGGTGAAGAATGGAGTCTTGCAAGACCTGCTAAGTCACATGACGAGAACAATCCAATCACGTGACTTAGCCGACCGTTTTTCAATAGCTCTTTTCTACCCCCCTCTTTTTTTCTTCTAAATTAAATTTCAAGCTCTTGATATAATATTTCTCAGTTAATATAGGTCTATAGGTCTTGCAAGACCTGCTAAGTCACATGACGAGAACAATCCAATCACGTGACTTAGCCGACCGTTTTTCAAAAGCTCTTTTCTACCCCCTCTTTTTTTCTTCTAAATTAAATTTCAAGCTCTTGATATAATATTTCTCAGTTAATATAGGTCTATAACAACCATGTACCCTGCAAGCCCATAAACCTGACAAATCATAAACAGGACTTTTCTATATTTTTAATGAACAATTATCATGATTTTGTATGTGAATGTGTATTATTTTCCACCTTGTACTGTGCTAAGTATTCAGACAGTAGCCTAGGCTTCAATGATGTTTTTTTTTTTCGTCTTTCACATGATTTTGTGTTGTTTCACTAAATAAAAAGTTGTGATTAAAAAAAGGAAAGCCACGTAAAGCTATACAGTATGGATCCATTGTAAGTTTGTTTGTTTGTTATTGTTTTTTTTACTGAAAATGTAATGATCAAGGTCCATTACGTTTGTTGTTGTTGTTTTATTTTTTTGCTTTTGCATTGTTGTTTTACTTCACTTCATACATGTCATAGGTGCTTTTAATCTTAATGATTCTCGCAGTGTTTTTTTTAGTATTTACATGTAATTATGAATCATAAGCATGTTGTTGGTATTTGGTATTTGTGTCGTTTTATTTCAATAAAAGAACATGCAGCTTAAAAACTGAAAATTGTTCAGTTTACGGAGTCAAACGTATAAGGCACATGAAAGATCCAAATAAGAATGACTAGAACCTTCAACCATTATACTTATGTACTACATATATCATAATAAAACTGAATAGAACTCTCAAATATTACATTTGAAATTTTAAAAATATCACAACTTCTGTGTCATGAAAGTAGGAAAAGGAGAGAGGAGGGTAGGAAAGAGAGAGAAAAATAACGAATAGTTGAGAAGACGCTTAAAAAGAGAGAGAGAGAGAGAGAAAGAAAGGAAGAGAACAGAAGCGTGTATACATCGTACATAGAGAGAGAAAAAAAGAGATATAGAGAAAGAAACAAGAGAGAGAGAGAGGGGGAGAGATAGAGAGCTAGAGGGAGAGAGAGAGCGAGAGAGAGAGAGAGAGGAGGGGGAGAGAGGGGAGAGAGAGAGAGTGTGTGTGTGTGTGTATGTGAGAGAGAGAGAGAGAGGGAGAAGAAGGAAGAAAAATAGAAAGAAAAAGTTGATCAGAGAATAAGATATATTCTACGTTTCTACTGCTCCCTTCTCTCTCTCTCTCTCTCTCTCTCACTCCCCCTCTCTCTCTTGACTCTTGTGCAGTTGACATGTGTTATAAGATGCCCTAATATTGGAGTCGGTTTTTAGAATTGGATTTAGCATGTTATTCTCCTTCGCCAAGTTCGATCTTTCTACTTCTCCTCTTTCTCTCTTTCTCTCTTGTTTTTCTCCTTTGTAAACAAGCCTTTTCTCTTATATCCTTACACTTGTCTATTCTATATCTCTCTCTCTCTCTCTCTAGCTCTCTATATCTCTCTCTCTTTATGTTCTACTTTAACATTATGTACTCTATATCAATCTCCTATCTCTCTCTCTCTCTCTCTCTCTCTCTCTCTCTCTCATAGATTTACTTTCCACCTAGATTTTCAATATCTTTATGAAGTATGATTATGTCTTAATATTCATCTTCATATAAGTAATACTCATCTATTTTTTTTAAAATGTAATATCAGTCAGTTTCATTTACAAATTGTAAATCTTCTCACAAAGGGACGTCACATTAGAACCCTTTTACTTCGGTCGATTGTTCACTCTCCCTTTTCTCCCAAATATATGTCCTGAACTTGATGGTTATCCATCAACATATGCCACCAATACCAAAACAAAATGCAAGTGCCGTCAGGAAAGAGATTCAGATACCAAAGAAAGGTTTGTTTCAAATGTCTTTATTACAATATTGCCGAGTTTTGGAAGCCATATGAATCATTTAGAATCGCATGTAAGCGATTGGTAGATCAGAGAAAGGGAAATAATATGACTGGCCGAGATTTTCTCTACGTCATTCCTTTCCGGTAGGGGATTGGTCAATAGGTGTAACTCCAAAATATGGGTTTAGATGTTATCTCCATTGGCGGCACCTGTAAAAAAAGAGAAGAAGAATAAGTCCTTGACATTGTCGTACTATTCAGGTTGTAACGTCATGAAAGAAGTCACAAGTCCTTAAGTATTCTAAGAGTTCACATGGAACATGATTTATTTCAATACAATGCTTCTGCTCTACATACATACTGTATGATCCAATTGTATTTATTTTGAAATCTAGTGATCCTATACATGATTTATGAATGAAATATCATTTGAAAAAAAAAGAAGGGGATACACGGCATTAAAGCAAAGCAAATTAGGCAATTTCCATTGAAACAAATAAATTGATAATTGTTTTGCTTGTGATTTGTTATCTTTTAAGCTTAAACTTATGTTCGATTTCTGGTTTGATAAAAACAATTTGAAACGTGATACATAGTTATGACCATGAGGCTTTAAATATACTAATTCCGAAGGAATTCTTTTTTTTACCAAGCTCACAAAGATAAAAGAAAATTTAAAAGATTTTATGACATCTGGCAAAACATGTATATTCGTGTTTTGAGATTCTATGTGCTTCGATTTTTAGATGACGCCGTTTGGAAAGATTGTGGTGATTAAAATCTACCAACAAAAGAAACTGTCGTCTGATTTGGATGGTTTATTGTCTTGCATGATTGCATTTTTAGAATAAAAAAGTAATCATGCACTTTCATTCTATGTAACATACTTTTGATACACAGAGATGTTTCAGATTCCTTTAACCCTTTCAAGACAATTAACCACATTTTGTGGTTTGGCTCAATAACTTTTGATTCAGAGCTCTAAAAAATATACCAGATACATGAGAAGAAAGAGCAAAAATTTCTGTACAAACTATGTCCTTTTTGTTGCATGACCATTATTGCGTTTGATGCTAGAATTTTAGATACGAGAATAAGGTTGAAAATCCTTAAATTGGCAACACATTGAGAGGTTTAAAATCATTGTTTTTCATCAAAATTGGCAATTTCTTTCAACTATTCAACAAATTTCTAACCATGTATATTGTTTTCAAAGACATTACACCTTATTTGAACAATGTAGCACTAAAAGAAAAATATTATTGTTGCCAATTTGAAGAACAAAATGTGATCAATTTAACCCTTAAATAATTCCTGTCCTGAAAGGGTTAAACCTAGTGTTGAAAAGGGGTGAAGGAGTGAATCTTAAAATAAAAGGAAGACAAATTAAATTTGTCACACTTACCGTTGCAGAAGACGATCTTGTTGGTACGCTTGGAGCACCAGCATTGCATGTTGAATTGTTGACATTCTAAGAGGAAAACAGGGATATTCTTGAAAGGTTTTGAATGCAGGAGAACATACAGTTTAAATTCGTAAAGTAATACTCTTTTTTGTTCATGCAATACAATGATTCCAGTCTAGAGGTATTCGAAGGTTTGATCGCAGTGCTATGTTCTGGACAGGGTACCTGGATGAGAAAATAAATATTTCACGCATTAGTCGAAATAAAATTGGTCAGAAAAATTTCTGGGACATAGACAGTTAGGAATATCATAGGGCCGCACAAACTAGTTGACATTATTAAACGTACGTTATCGTGCCGATCTAAAGATTCGTTCGAAGCTTTCAGTAGCAAATGCTTAAATGCTTTCATTGCTTTGTTGTTGCTTAAATGTCATCGAGGCTTGTATTTTCCTGTTATCCTACTGTTCTAAATTGCATGCTGAATGACGCACATTTCGAACATACATAAGGAAGCTTTTGGAAAACAAACCTTAACTGCAGTGACATCATCCAACCTTCGACAGCAGGATAAGACAAGTCTTATCATCAACACCCTTCTGCTTATGGGAAGGTTGGTTTGAATGAAGGCACAAGTTCGAAGTTTAAAGGTAATTATGTACCCACACTTGTACTTGATTGTAATTTGATTTCTAAGATTTCTAAGAACTGCTGCAGGGCATCTCATTCTAAGATTCCCTTGTACAACTATAAAGCCCACACTATACGATCGGTGTACGGTCCGATTTTAGAAATAAATCGCAATATCATCAAATATAGGCAGTTTAATAAGTGAAAGCTACCTGATTCAGGTTCTGAACAATAGTATGAATACTCGACATAGGATTTTGGTGCGCTGTCACCCTTATATCCGGAATAAGGGCCAAATCAGTTACAAATCGTAGACAATAATTGCAGGACTGCTCTGACGTCACTACGAATCGGAGCAGATTTGGCCTTTCCTCCGACTAGAAGGCTCGTAATAGGCCGTAATTTCGATTTTACTATCTATCTAACAATTCAGAACCTCAACAAAACATATTTTATGTGTTCAACTGTTTATATCTAATGCTGTAACATTTTCTTTCAAAATCGGATCGTAGACCGATCGTATATTGCGCGGTGGGCTTAAGTCTTTGTATACAGGACAACATCTTTATTCTGACAATTCTTTTCACATTTGTTCATGAAATATAGGCTCTTTGTACTCACGCTTGTACTTCCTGAGGTTCTTTCCAAGTCCCCTCTTCTCGGCCTCAAAGTACTCCAGCATGTCAGCGTCCCTCTTCATGAACTCGATGTCAGCAAGGGTCTCGTCGCTAATCTCGAACTCGGCGAGGGCGGCGACGATGAGGGTGCAAGCGAGGACGAAGAACAGAGCCTTGGCCATTTTGACTGGTCGGTTTGTTTCTCAGATAATCTGTCGGGAAAAGGCGAGGTGAGTATGAATTGTATTGTTACCATCTAGTATTCAATATCGAAAGCTGTGAAAATATACATGTAGTATGTAAAAGAAATCAAAATCGGGTTCTTCCTGGCAGCATTGTGTTGGTCAGGTTGTTCCTGATCTAAATACAACCCCAATCGATTTTTAACACCATCTATATGTTAATCTTTCCTTCTTTCCTTCTTTTTCAAAAATTTGAATCTCCCTTAATTGCGATTATTCTGAATGAGAAGTCCGCTGTATGATAGAATGTTTAAATGTCGTTACACGACGATATAATAATTAGGTTTTTCTAAAACCGATGTTGAATTTCCAACAGATTGGTTTTAATGAAATCTGTAGTGACTTGGTATATATAAAAAAAGGATGACTACCTGATGAAGGGAAAGAATAGCTGAAATGTCTCTGCGATCTGCAACTGAACAACGTCCGCTACCAGACGCTCTGTATTTATAGGGATTCGACTTGTAGTCATGTTAGTTGGGGCCGTACTGAGAATGTGTCACATCAAATATGCTTTTCGCACCAGTTGTCATAGGCAATTAATTCGGCTCAAGAAAAAAAAATAAATTCCTGGTTCTGTGTTTTTCATTAAAAAATGACTATCAGCATTAAAAGCTGCGGGAATCGAAGGTCACTGTACATGAACATGAGGCGTCATTTGCCTCTTGTGGTGTCATTGAGAACTTCTTACCAGTCATGCAATAAGAGAATGTTTCCTGTAAAATTGACTGTTGAAACAAGGTCAAGCACTTTCTGTTTGGAACCGCGTAGTGGTTAATTAGCCAGCTTGTTTATGAGTTGTTGAGGCTAAGGTCGAGGTCATGTTAGCATTTCATGTTAGCATTTACGGTGACATAAGGCGTTCCCTGCCAGGCCGGGGTGATGTTGCTGAAAGTGCTCCTTCTGGGTGTGACAAGAGAGAGAGCGAGAGAGAAAGGTCGCCAAACTCAATGTTAGGTTTCTTCCAACACTTTGTGCTTTGCTTCTCTTGCAGAAAGATGGGATAGCATGCAGCCCTTTGATGACAGGAGGAGGAACAGAAGACGGTTAACGTGTGATTGATTGGAGGAAATTTTATAATGTCAAACTGTAAGGCCTACCTCTCAGCCAGATACCTAATTGATTGGTGAAACACAATTGTATTCTTTGAAGTTCACTGAATCAGCTTAGATAACTAACAGCTTAATGAAGAGTTTGATACAATCACAGATTACATCAACTTTTGTGGTGAACTTACCACACCACTCAAAGTAATGAAAGTCTTTCCCATTAACCCTTTCAGGACAAGAATTATTTAAGGGCTAAATTGATCACATTTTGTTCTGCAAATTGGCAACAATAATATTTTTCTTTTAGTGCTACGTGGTTCTAGTAAGATGTAATGTCTTGAAAATAATATACATGATTAGGAACTTTGTCGAAAAGTTGAAAAAGTTGCCAATTTGGACAAAAAAAACAATGATTTTGAACCTCTCAATGTGTTGCCAATTTAAGGATGTTCAAGCTTATTCTCCTTTTTAAAATTCCTGGCATCGAACGCAATATGATCATGCAACAAAAATGGACACAGTATGTGCAGAAATTTTTGCTCTTTCCACTCATGCATCTGGTATATTTTTTAAGGCTCTAAATCAAAAGTTATTGGGCAAAACCACAAAATGTGGTCAATTGTCTCGAAAGGGTTAATAATGGGCATGATGGGAGAGACTTTCATTACTCAGTAATTGCCCCTCTCCTTTGGAATAAATTACCAGCGCACATACAGAACACCGGCTCCCTCAATCAGTTTAAGATCTCACTTAAAACCTATCTTTTTTAATATGTAATGTTTTATCGCAAGTGCGAGGACTGAGCTGTGAGTCAGTCAAAGGAAGTGTACACCATTATGCTCTATTTATGATTGTTTGACATTTTTCATTAATCATGTATGGTTTAGTGAGATAACTTAGTTCCATTAATTCAATTAATTTTGTTTCAAATTTATTATATGTTCTGGTAATTAACTCTTAGACAGAATATGGTGTGCTTAGAGACAACAGTATTAAGCGCCTTTTTTTTTTTATTATTATTATTATTATTATTATTATTATTATTATTATTATTATTATTATTATTATTATTATTATTATTATTATTATTATTATCAAACCATGGTTTACAGCAGAGTTAAATAATTTGATTAAGTATAAAAGAATTGCAGTGTCTTCAAAACAATGATTTACAGAGAGGAGACGTATAAAAGAAGATCAGTCAACTTATTGTACGATGTAAAAATAAATCAAAAAGACAGAATTGAAAAGGGTTTTCGAGATAATGATACAAGGTCAGCTTGGAAAACTTTGAAAAACTTGACAGGATGTGAAAATCAAAGTAAAACCCTACCAAACGGGCAAACGCAATATTTTGTTGAGGAACATATATAAGGAATTTCATTGCAGATTTGATGACAAAAACTTTAAACGTGTGAATGAAGATCTTATTGCGACCTTACAGAATAACGTGCATGCCACACTTGCTTGCAGACAGACTAATAAATATGAAAAAAAAGTACACTACCGAACTATCCTATGGATATGGATTTTATTAGACCGACCCCAGATAGTATACGATTGGGATCCATTAAATCTATTAGTAGAGTAGTTATTATAGGTGCCCCTCAGCATGCTCAGGGTTGAGTGTTATCTCCCATCCTATTCTCGCTGTATACCAGTAAATGAGTTACCTCACAGCCGAGAAATTAAATGACCAAGACACAACTGTGAGTGTATTCACTGAGTGGTGTGATGCACATTATCTTCACTTGAATGTATCCAAAACCAAAGAATTTATGATAGTGTTCGATTTTCGGAGGAAATCACAGCAGCATGAACCGTTCGTCTTGCATGTCAAGGAGGTTGAAATTTAGTTACCAATACACTAGACTGGACGGAAATATACAAATACTCCGTAAGAAAGGAAATTAAAGATTGTACTTTCTGAGAATGATGAACAATCTTCATCTGTTCATGTCGACAAAACAATCCTGGTTTTGTTCTACCAGGCTCTCATACAGAGCATACTAACGTACAAACTGTTATGTGAATGGAACGCTGCAAAACCGGGGTCGTTTAGACCAGGTGAGATCGGGGGGGGGGGGGGGGGGGGCGAATAATATTCTGTCTTCTATTAGCTGTTTGTTTGAAAAGAGAGTGTTGTCCAGAATTGACAGAAATCATGGCCGATCAAAGTCACCCACTTATACACGTACATTATACTTTCAATCGTTCTGGTATCAGACTGCGGGTTCCACTTATAAACCGAACACGCTTCCGCCAATCATTTCTACCTAACTCAATTCACATGTTCAACCAACTAGTCAGAAGGGAATACAACCCATAAATCTACACAAACCGGTCTGCACAATTTTGATTCAGCAAGTGAAGAATAAGATTTGCGATTTATGATAGAAGCTACAGCGCGGATGTATTAGAGATAAACGTAGACATGAGCGGAATAGGATAGGAAAAACGGAGGAAGAGAAGGTGAACAGAAGGAGTAGGGGGGGGGGGAGGAGAAAAGAAGAAATCGGAGAAGTAGCAAAAGAAGAAGAAAAAATGTAATATTTCTGCACCCTTTTTGTATATGAATATATATCTAAACGCATGATTGGTTATGGATGAACATTATTATGGTATACAGTAAACCAGTGTTGGGTACCTCGAGATCGATCTTGATCTCGAGACCAGTCTCGAGATCGGCATCAGTAACCTCGATCTTGTTCTTGATCTCGAAGGTCTTGATCTTGATCTTGATCTCGGAGCTTCTCTTCTCGGAATTTTCGCTCGAGATCGCTCGAGATCAACATTGTTATTACGTAAATTATCAAACGAAAAAGCTTTTAAAATCGTTCACCAATCGGCGAAAACACGACTCAGTGTTGGGTACCTCGAGATCGATCTTGATCTCGAGACCAGTCTCGAGATCGGCATCAGTAACCTCGATCTTGATTTTGATCTCGGACATATCTGATCTTGATCTCAGATGTTCTGATCTCGATCTTGTGCTGCGGATCTTGATCTTGATCTGGATCTCGGACTGTCTGATCTTGATCTTGATCTTGATCTCGGACCCTCTGGTCTTGGACCCAACACTGGTAAAAACTATAATGTAAATGAGAAGAAAAAGAAGATGAGAGGAATATAATTTCTTTCTTTTTATATGTATATTTTTCTGTTGCATTGTATTATATTGTATTTTCTCATATTATATGTTCATCGTAATGCTGGTGGAAGCCTAATTTCCACGTTTGCGGACAGAATATATTACTATCTATCTATCTATCTATCTAGTATTTTTAGAATTACGTTTAAAGAACGTTTACAATACATTCTCTTCTGTTCTCCATCAGCAATCTTAAAATCGTTATACTCAGTGCGTCGTTTTTAGGTTGCTTTGTTCTGACAGACTAGAAAAAATATCCCTGCCTTTTGCTTGATCTGTTTAGACTTTTAATGCAGTCCCATTTGTTTGGTTCTGGTCGTTTTCTTATACTGATCATTTTTAGTTTTGGGGGGCTTTATTTCTCTCCTCAGTTTTGAACAATAACATTTGAAATTCGAAAATTTTCTAAAGCTCCGTCGCTTTGCTCCTATTTATAGCTATTTTTTTAAGTGTTGAAAAATTAAAGAAATTGACTCAAGTTGCTTTGCCCCCTTGCATAAGGCAGGAACATGTTATTTGTTCGCCCCCAAATGGGATATAGGCCTAAGTGTGTAAAAAGCACTTTCAAAATACATGTACAACATTCGAAATAAATCAGAACTATCGATTGCTCGGGGTCTTTCTTCGGGGTTTTCATTCATTTTGCGCCCCCTAAATAGGAATGCTCAAAATTTCAAAGAAATTCTATTCATTGCTAGGTTGCTGAATTCCCTTGGAAATTTAAACATAAGAAATGTCATTTTTTAGGGGTGAAAAAGAAAAAGAAATAATCTGCCGCTCGGTAGCAGTGCTCCCTCGCTTTTAAAGTATTTTTATCAAATTTCCTGGCTAACAACCCCGGGTTATGGTGCATGACTACTCATTATCACAGAGTGGCATCATTTCTAGATCAAAACGATCATTAATCTGGTTTTTATTTTCTAGCTTATAGGTTTGGGCATGTAGGGCGAGGAAGGGGGCGGGCGCAATTTTGATAGTTTGCCTCGGGCGCCAAAATACCTAGATATGCCACTGTGCAGAACCCACCTTTTCTCTCTCTCTCTCTCTCTCTCTCTCTACTCAACTTCCATCCACTCTCTCTCTCTCTCTCTCTCTCACACACACACACACACACGCACTACCGTGCGTCTCCAAAAAAAAAAATTCACTTTTGGAATGGCTGCCAAATAAAAAAAAATATATGATTCTGGGGGGAAAGGTTTATATGTATGGATAGCTGATGGACTCAACTTTTATATGACACCAAAAAGTCCGAAAATAATTCATGCTTGGGTGAGCACTGCTCACTTTTGTAAAGGGTATGAAAATTAGGTTGCGTAGGAATTAGCCTTCCAATTTGTGACAGGTGAGTCCTTTGGAGCTTACAAAATTGAGGGTGATATGATAAATTCATGATCAATTGCGATCACTTTTGGTTTGCTGAGTGAATTTTATGGTTTATTGAATCAAAATTTTATGCATGGGTGAACAGGAATTGCATTTATTATTGTAGCATTGTAACTTTCCCTGGTAGACTCAGTGGTGTATTCATGGGAGTCAGGATGGGATGATGATACATGTTGAAGAGGAGGTGAGAAAGGGTAGGACTTTGTTGGGTGGATGGGATTACCCATTGACCTGAAGAATAAGTAACCAACATCTGTGACATTCCTTTTTTCAACAAACCGTATTTGAATATTCAATTTACATAACCTCAGGTGTCAATGGGTAATAGCAACCAGTCCAATTTGGGAAATGTAGGTAGAATTCGGGATAAGGGAAGGTGGTCTGGATATTTTGGAGTGGAGACCAACGAATATGAATTGTCAAGATATGCACAAGCACACCCAGAGAGAGAGAGAGAGAGAGAGAGAGAGAGAGAGAGGGGGGGGGGGGGGACTGGCATACATGTCCTCTTGACCCTTATCCCATCTACCCAACAAAGTCCTAACCTACATCTCACCTCCCCTGCACCATGTACCATTACCCCATCCTGACTCCCATGAACACACCACTGAGTCTACCAGGGAAAGTTACAATGCAACAATAATAAATGCAATTCCTGTTCACTCATGCATAAATTTTTCAGCTCACTCAGCAAACCCAAACTCATCACAATTGATCATACATTAATATCATCCTCAATTCCGTAAGCTCCAAAGGACTTTCCTCTCACAAAGTGGAAGGCCCATTCATGCGCAACCTAATTTCTATACCCTTTACCATGTTTACAAAAGTTAGCAGTGCTCACCAAAGCATGAATTATTTTCGGACTTTTTGGTGTCATAAAATTATGAAAGCTGAGTCTGTGAGCTTTCCATACATATACACCTTTCTCCCCAGAATCATATATTTTTCATTTGGCAGCCATTTCAAAAGTGTAAAGTTTTTTTTGAGACGCACGGTATAATGCCAATTGTTTTTAGGCTTTTCATCAAATACATTACGTACTATCCTTTCTTACACGTTTTACATACATCTCTTCTTTATCTGCAATATATCCAGCCCTTTCACTTAATCATCATGGTCATAGCTGTGAACATTCGCACTAACCAACATCAAATCGTAACATTTTTAACACCCCGACCATGTTGGAAGAGCTCACGTTTTCTCTTTACTTCTCAAATACTTCTCCTGACATACATGATCCTCCCTTACACCAACATCTGTAGTAATGCCACAAAAATCTCAAGTACCGTTAAGAAACCAACATCAAATCGTAACATTTTTAACACGCCGACCATGTTGGAAGAGCTCACGTTTTCTCTTTACTTCTCAAATACTTCTCATGACATACATGATCCTCCCTTACACCAACATCTGTACTAATGCCACACAAATCTCAAGTACCGTTAAGAAAGAGACCACACAATTTGATAAAAAGTTTGCTTAAAAATATCTTTATTATAATATTATTGATTGTTGGAAGTCATCTGATTTCCACTGGATGGCACGAAACAATTGACAGAGAACCATCACACTGAATTCAGCATCGAAGTTTGAAACATGAGGTATGATGTAAAGTTGTACGAAAGGTAAATGAACGAATTCATATCAATTATTAAAGGAGTGGTACGTCTAAAGTACCGCAGCTATGCTTTAGGTGTTGTGTCGGATTCCGGTACCTGTAGAAGGATTGAGAGAGAAAAAATGATTGATAAATATTGATTTTGTTACTTTCAAGGCGGGAATGACAGCTTTTATTGATCATGTTATTGCTCACGTAGAGTAAAACCTTGGTCACACCTCCGAACCGACTCCACACAAACTCCATGCCGACCGATTCTTGGCCATACGAGGTAATGTAATATTTGCTTGGTCTGTTGTCGGTCTAGTGTCGGTATTGTTGGTGTGACTTGGGTATGCGGGAGATGAACACGTACAAAATAATTCCTTTGGAAGCATGTGACAAACGGAGGACAGGGAAAATGATTATTATAATAGGAATTCATTTTAAACCCTTTCTTTGTAGGATAAAATGAAATATTACAATCAGTGGTCGGAAAAAGACAAATGATTTTATTTAGATTTTAAAAAATATGAATTTTTGGAATTTGACGAATACTCTTTTAAAAGATTTCATGTCAACGTTGCTCCTTCGCATTTGCTGAAAATTGTCAACGTAGTATTTTAAGTGTTATCGGTTATACCCAAGTCTCACCAACCATACCGAAAACAGACCGACAACAGACTGAACAAAGTTTACACTAGGCCATTAAAACTTAACATGGGGTCATCATGGTCATAGCTTCTTGTCTTCTTCGAAAATGAGGAGGAGGGGGTTCCATGTTATTTGATATTTTTCCTGCACACGAAAGTACTAGTGGGTCAATTTCACACAAAATCTTTGAAATAAAGTTTAATATATCTTTGCACTATAGAGACTCAAAACAAGTCTAAACTGCTTTATATTGATGATTTACGTTATTCTTATTTGTCAAGGTTTCATTAGATTCCTTTTTATTTCATGTCTAATCAAAGAAATCAAATAACAATAAAATGGAGGCGGGCTGTAAAAAGGGAAGGAGGAGGGGACGAGAAACTATGAATTAATTTTATTCAGCCTTGCCCCAATGGCAAATAATAAGTCGGTTTGGAGTCGGCGTGGAGTCGGCGTGGAGTCGGCGTGGAGTCGGTGTTGCCGTGTGACTCGTGTATTAACCTTTTTCGCGGTATGGAAATCCAAACAAGGTCTATATTTACAACATAACGTGAAAACTGGGCTTACCGGTTCTGAGGTTGGTGTTTAGATTCCATTTCCATCTCCGGCTCCTGAATTAAAAAAAAAATGAAATGAATGGATATATATGACGCAACAAGGGTAATGGAATGAATGTTTACAACTGGTTCTGTTGTTTTCATTTAGTGATAATTTTCAACCCATTAATGTTGATAGCAGTGAATAAACCTTTCTATTTTAAAAAAGAAGATTTTAAAGCATTTTAGGAGCAATTTATGTATGATTCTTTCATATTTTTGTTCTAACTTGAAAAGGTCAGGTGAGATTTTTGAACGCAGTGAATAAAAAAGTAGTACATGCTTCAATCATACCTCCCTTCTGATGATATAAAGAGAGAGAGAAACAGAGAGAGAGAGAATGTACTAAAGTTAAACATGATAACATAATTTTTTTCTTCTTCTCTGTTAAATAGGGATAAAGGTTGAATAGATCTTAAAACAAGAGGAGGACCATTTAAGACCTCCAACTTACCGCTGCAGAAGACAACCTTGTTGTTACGCCTGTTGCACCAGCAGTCCATGTTGAATTGTTGACAGTCTGGGGTGACAAAAAAAGGATATTGGAATATTTAAAATTTAAAAGGACTTGCGGGTGACATTTGTAAAACAGTATCCAGTTATTTACAAAAGAAAATATAAAGTTGGCTCAAGATGTTTCGCGCCTCTACATGCGGAGAAAGGATTCCTCACATAGTAAGCACGAGAAGAACATAGAAAAACTGGAACATAGGGTCGTTACCCATTCCGTCATACTTGTTATAAGTCTTGACGAAATGTTTTATACGTAGAATATCTAGAAGATCTAGACATCTTCAAAACATGTATCTATCTTCTTGATTACTTCATCTAAAGTTATTAACCAAAAATGCATCCATGACTAAAATGATTGCTCAAAGGCCTCTTGGATTCACGTCTTCCTGTATCTCTTTGTTTATAGTCATTTTATTTGTAAACGTATATACTAAATGCACATCTTTAGGAATTATCTTGAATGGTCATGCACAAAGTAACTTAAATGATCATGCATATCTTTCGAAAGTAGCTTAAAATTCAGTTACAGCGTCCAGTTGTCAAGTGCAGGCTTAATACAGAATAAACTGTCTTGCACTTATGAGAAAGTTAAGTTTGAAAGTTTGAGGAGGGTACAAGTTCAAAAAATATATACTCACACTTGTACTTCTTGAGGTTTCTTCCCATTCCCCTCTTCTCGGCCTCGAAGTACTCCATCAGGTCAGTGTCCTCCTCCTCGAAATCAGCGAGGGCGGCGACGATGAGAGCGCAAGCAAGGACGAAGAACAGAGCCTTGGCCATTTTGTTTGTGGTTAGGTTTTCAGAAAATCTGTAGGGTGTGAGATGGATAAGTGCTACTTTAAATCCAGTTTTTGAAAGTGGTTTGATTTTGACCAGAGCCTTGGGCATTTTGTTTGTGGTTAGCCTTTCAGATAATTTACCGGGTGTGCGGAGAATAAAAGGAATCTGAAGACATTAATAACAACCAGTGCTATTTTTAAAAATCAATTTTTCGATACTGATTTTGATCAAAGCCTTGACCATTTTATTTATGGATAGGTTTCCTGATGATCTGCAGAGCTTGAGGTAAAGGAAATTTGATCCGTTTGAAGGCATTAACAACAAGACTACTATAGTTGTCGGTAGTGATTTTGATTTTATGTTTGTCGTCAACTAGAATTCGTCGGTATCTTCCCATTCTGTGACATCTTTCACCTATGTATATGTGTTTCTTTCTAAAATACATTTCATTTGCCAATAGTGCCGAAAGGCACGGTTGCAGGCTTGCCACGAATGTCAATCGGCACAAACACTATACACTGTTTACGAGAAGAACTGCACTGTGCATTACAAAAGCTTTGTGTAATAACCCATTTTTTTTCTTTATTGGCTACAGGACGACACTTTTGTAGTAAGCTTTGTACTGGAAATCTAAAAGCTAACTAGATTCCATTGGTAAAATACCCCTTCAAAAATACAATGTGGCTGCACAGGGACGATATTTCAGTGGCACTTCATTTTTTTTAACGAACTTCTTTAGGTCAAAGATACATATTTAGCATTACGTCATAAAAGCAAAAAAGGAACCGTTTTCTACTAAGTTTTTTAAACTTTAATCTTCGAAATGGTTCTTTTTTATTACTACAGTGTGTCGAATAATCGAAAGAATTTCATGAAAATGCTGAATATAGTTTTGATAAAACGTTATGCCTGGAGTTCTTGAATATTTTTAAAGCAAAGAAATTCAGTAATAGGCAGCCTAAGTCTTTAGACATGTAAGGGTGAACGAAATGCCCATATTCAGAAAGCTCCTTACTATAATTGTGATTTTTTTCAATATAATTATGGTAACTGAAGATGCTCTTGATAAGGAAACGAAATTGGCTTACCTGAAGAAGAGGAAAATCTTGAATGTCTCTGCAATCTGCAACTGAACAACTTCTGATACCTGACGGTCTGTATTTATAGGAATTCGATTCTTAGCAGCTGTTCATTAAGACTGCGTTAAACGGAATATTTTTTTCTCATATTGTCGCATCTGATTAATCACGTTCTGGAAAAAAAACAGTCATCATTCTGTGAGGTTTCATTAAAATAAATTAAGACCATAAGGATAGTCGCTTGCATGAAAATATCAACGTGTCACGTTTTCGCCGCATGTGGCGTCATCAAGAACTTCTTATTAATTTTTTAGACATAGTTGTGTCTCATGTACAGGTGGTGATTGAAATGAGGCTAGAAATACTTAATTAGTCATACTGGTTCAATGTCTTCGCTGACGAACATCGAGGTCAGTGTTTCTTCGCCTATGTTAGCATTTACGTGACATAAGGCGCCTCCCGCTGGGGGCGATATAGCCAGAAGTGACCGATACCGCTTGCGACAGAAAAGAGAGTGGCTGCCAAACACAATGTTGGGTTAATTGTAGTTTTTGCATATGATTTCTTATAGAAAAAAAGGGATACCATCCAGTTCCATGATGAAACGTAAGATATAAGACGGTTAATGTGTTATTGGTGCGTGTAAAGTTCTATATTTCAAGCTGTGTTTTCTAGCCTTTAACCTACTTTTGAACGAAGAGACTCACCATGATAATTATGAAAATTTAAAGTTATTATACAGCCTGTGCAGCGGACAGATGGCCGAAAATCATAAACTTTTGCAAAGTGATATGCTATAATGTTCGGGAGTGGGATCCCGACAGCTTGGGGATTCGTGAATTCTTTTTCCCGGGAGAGAAGAAAATAATGTAGGGAAAAGTGAGAATCATTGGTCCAGTGGAATAGATACACGGGGTACGTGCCCCCATAGTATGGCGCAAAGAGAGAGAGAGAGAGAGAGAAAGGGAGAGGGGCAAGGGAACGTGAAAAGAAGGCACTACGACCCAATCTCACACACTCCCCATAAGCAATAACCTTGATATTTCGTCGGTTATTCATCGAATGAGGCCTGTGCCCCCCCCCCCCCCCATGATGCCGCTGCCCCCTTGATGTCTGGACCCACCGTACGCCACTGGCTGGGTCCATTTCTAAAATACCCCGTCTATGGAGGTGGCTTTCCCCAAAAGAAATTCCAAAATTCAAGGTACTAAGAATCATAACTCTACATCCCCACCTATACCCACTGCATTCGTGCGATTCGTTCCCTCACCTTCTGCATAATAGCCCTGACAGAAATAAATTCCTAATATTGAACCACGACCATCCTTCCCCCAACAAAATAGAATAAATGAATAAATAAATAAATAAATAAAATGAATAGATAAATAAATAAATTATAAGACTAAATATGAATTAATTAATCTTTTTTTTTTTAATGAGAAAATAAATATAACCAAAATATAAGTGAAATAAACATAATCATGACAAAGCGTCAAGTGGGCAGGTCCCACCAATTTTCAAAGCCGAAGTTTTAATTGTTCAAGTTTGCTAGTGTTGTTACCTGTTTCGTGTGACACAATAGTCTGTGGCTTATGTGGAAGATATTCTTGAACGAATTTATCTTCCATGCACTGGTGTAGTCGGGGGCACAAGGGGGCACAAGGGGCCCCCCTATTCAGCCCGTTAAAAAAAAAACGAGAACGAAAAAGCAGGGGAAGTGAGAGAAAAAAGCCTAAAAAGGCACTACGAGCCGTTATCTTTTTCTCAAAATTTGCTAAAACGTCAAAGTTTTCGCGATTCGCGCGGGAAGGGGGAAATAACTCCCCCCCCCCCCCCCACCCTCCCTGCACCCATCCCTGTTACGTGCAGTGCAATATTGCGTCCAAATAATTGAAAAGCAGTCAGGGCGTCGAACTATAACTTTCCGCCTAAAAAAATGTGTGCTACGAGCACGGTTATTTTTCTCTCAAATTTGCTAAAACGTCAAAGCTTTCGCGCTTCGAGAGGGAAGGGGGAAACTCCCCCCTCCCTGCACCCACCCCTGTTACATACAGTGCAGTATTGCGTCCAAATAATTGAAAAGAAGTCCGGTCGTATAAAACTTTCCGCCTAAAAAAAAGATGCTACGGGCCGTTATCTTTCTCTCAAATTTGCTTTAAAACGTCAGAGCTTTCGCGCTTCGCGCGGGAGGGGAGGGGGTGAACTCCCCCCTTCCCGCATCCACCCATGGGGAGCATGTTTTGCGTGCTCATCACCAATTTCGCACGCTTTGCGTGCTCACAAAAAAAAAAAAATCTTGGCTACCATGGCTACGCGGTTGGATCCTTCACGTCTGCCCCCCCCCCCCCCCTATTGAAAAATCCTGACTACGCCACTGCTTCCATGAACATGCAAAACAAATCCCAATCCTATCATGATCTTGCCATTGTTTTATGATTTTGTAAGGATTTCGAGCATGTGGGGGAAATGTGATCTAACTGTCCATCTTTGTATTGTAAGACCTTCGAAGTAGAAAGGCGTTCCTTGTACAGAAGCATTTAGTACCCTAAGATCAGTCACACGGCTGAACCGACTCCATACCAACTCTAAACCGATCCCAAACGAACTGATTCTTGGCCATTAGGTGTCATGTAAATTTCGGATTGGTCTGTTTTCGATCTGGCATTGGTTTCGTCGGTGTGACTCGGGTATTAAATCCGAGATATTCGAAGATGATGACAGCCCGGTGAGCAAAAGAATTTATGACACCTTTGATGACATGTCTATCAATATACCCTTGAAGGTTTTCTTCGCGCTCTTAAGAAAATAGCCAATAGGCATGTCTGGAAAGGCCACCAGACATGCAGTGTTTTTGCCTTTTCTTCTCTTTTATAAGAATGTTAATCTTGTTTATCTTTTATTAATAGATTACAGCCTACTTTCCTTTAAGCTAGACGTATTGGCATCTGGAGGTTTTTTTTTCTGTAAAATGTAGACATTCCTCGTCATTGTAACCTCTTGACAGCATAGCATTTCGGAATAAAAGTATAAATACTGGATTATTTTGTCAGAGCAATCCAACTTGACATCGCTGTAGACGCTCAGTTATCTTCCCCATCTTCAAGTGGTGAGTATACATCATTCGTTGGTGCGGCAATATACTTGTTTTTTGTTGTTTGTTTTTTACACGAAGTATGACAAAAGATGCATGACTTTA
The DNA here is from genome assembly GCA_025618425.1 of Heliocidaris tuberculata. Lineage (NCBI taxonomy): Eukaryota > Metazoa > Echinodermata > Echinoidea > Camarodonta > Echinometridae > Heliocidaris > Heliocidaris tuberculata. The sequence continues at coordinate 35,225,878 of CM046838.1, read as the reverse complement.
GTTTAGCTTTTAGCACGATTTCAACACATTTGCGATTTGAGAAATGCGAGGTATGAGGTGGGGTGATAAAAGCCTAATGAGCTGTGAATGCTGGAGTCCGATCACAGTATCGTATCATTAGCCTTGTCCCGTAGACATTGAAAAAATGCTGGGTTACTTATACTAAAAGATCCAACATTTGAATTGGCAAAGTGTGGTATATTGGTGCAGGCTCTTGACTCTCATACATCAGGTCTTGGGTTCGGTCCTGCTCGGTGCTTACGTCCTTTGGCAATGTGTTTTACCCACATTGTCTTTCTCGACCCAGGTATATCAAATGGGTACATACCAATGCTGGGGGAATGATAATTGCTGAGCCCTCAGCATGAGCATCATTGATACTGATGCGGCTTCCCTGGGTAAACATGGTAAATAAACTCCTATGTTGATTAATTTTATCATCAGCTATAACGACCAATCAAAATGGCCAAGGCTCTCTTCTTCGTTCTCGCTGCCGCCCTCATCGTCGCTGCCCTTGCCATCGAGTTCGAGGACGAGGCTTACGATGTCCAGTTCCTTAAGAGGGACCCCGAGATGCAGGAGTACTTCATGGCTGAGAAGAGGGGACTGAGCATGAAGAAGTACAAGTGTAAGTATCAAAATTATCCACAATCCTGCAAATATTACATAGCAACAGAGCAAGGAGGAAAGAAACAGAATTAACGGGGGAAAATAGAAAGAGAGAGAGAGAGAGAATCAAGATAAACGAGAAAGACGTCCAAATTAAAAAAAAAAAGACAAATAGAGAGACAGGAATAGTATGCGTGTGCGTGTGTGTGTGTGAGAGAGAGAGAGAGAGAGGGGGGGGGGGAGAAAGAGAAAAAGAGAGAAAGAGAGAAAACGTTTGGCAAATGAACTGAGACTCTGGTAGAGACGAGCATTTCCAAGTCTAATTTGTACTGACAACTAAAGAAATCCATTCTTTACTTTAATTTTAAAGAATCTGTCGGTTATAGATAAATATACTTTCATACTTCTCTGACTCCCAGCAAAATACTAATCAAAGCAAAACTTTGCAGTGAGATCAATGAACTATGGTTTCAAATTTGTAAGCATTCTCTATCTTTTTCTAAACAAGTTACTTAACTCTTGTTTGCAAAGGGTGTTCCATCCCGTAAAGTGATGATTTTAGACAAGGGGTTCCGGGAGAATCCTTATCCATTAATGTGTATGCTCTAGTAAACTAATACATTCGTTTCTAGGAGTAAAGTGAGTCCACAATAAATTGACAATTTTGCTCCCATCTTTCTTTACTTCCCATTTGCGCCACCAGACTGCCAACAGTTCAACCAGGACTGCTGGTGTGGACGAAGATCTGGCAAGGTTGTCTTCTGCAACGGTGAGTTTAAAATAATAATAATAATTTACAATATTTTTACAAAATAAAGAGATTGAGTTTCGGTAAAGGTGAGTAATAATTTGTATTGCTTTCTCAAATTATCAATTACCATGAGTAAATAAAATGAAATCAAAGTAAAAATATCACCTGAAAATAACTGCTCATGAAACGATCTCTTAAGTAAACACTACAGATCAGTTGTTTATGTTGCTGTTTGAGTCATTCTGTAGATCTGAATCTAATGCTTTGCAATCGTTTGTGACGTTCAGCAAAATTTAGTAAGTTCGATGAAATTGTAATGATTCCGAAACCTTGTTTATGAGGCACAGACATTCATATTTAGTATTTATTCATATTTTACTTTTTTAACTGCAGGAGTGAGTATAGCACAGAGTATGATCAAATGAAAGATAATTATGTTTAAGATAATTATTGCTTATTTTATTCCCAAATCACACTTTTGCAGCAAAAGTTTGATATGACTACATAAGCATGTAGGTGACAAAGTGCGAGAGTAACGTATAGTTCTAATTGTGGCAATTTTTAGTGCATTAAATAAACATGCATAATTATGCCGAAGTATACGTTTGTGTTCCCTCATCTCTGTTTCTTGATTTCGGCCTTATGAAGGGCACTTTTTGGGAGGCATTTCAAACGATATATATATGATATAGGAAATGGTTTTATATTTCATTTTTTTAGTGGTATATGAGGAATGTGATGAAAATTGAATTTGTGAATTTTGATCAAGTGTGTATCTTACCAAAAGGTAAGTATTTTCTTGTGTGTGAGATGAAGTATTTTCAGGTCTTAGCAACATTTTCAGGTCGCCTTGCAAAACGCTTGTGCATGGTTAAAAGTATGATTCCTGCCCAAATCGTTATATACTTTTATGTTGTTTTATTATGTAGGTGCTGGAACCGGAGACGGTCTGTGAAGACTCCACACTATCCCGAATATACGAACCGACATTTTCTTTGGAACTCGACAACCCTCCGCATTGTAAGACCCTTTGAAAATCATGTTCATGAATAATCAGAATCTGTTGTATATGCCACACGAAAGGCTGACCGGTCTACAACCTTTTCGTCTAATGCCCTTGGTCTCAGTTAGCCATTAATAAAGAAGCATAACAAACTACACCAAAGGTCATCGTATATTCATATATTAAGTTTGCTACAAGCTGAATGATGTACACGTATGGTTAAAACTTCTTTTGTCTAGAAGTTTGCGGAGGGTGTGGGCGAGCGTGGGTATATGTGTGCGTGTATATGCATGTGTGTGTATGTGTAAGAGAGTGGGGTGCGAGGTTTCGGCAAAGAGAGGGACAGAAGAGAGAGTAATAAATAGAGAGGGTTGAATAAAAGTGAAAGAAAGAAAAAGGACTACTCGGAATGTTACAAGTAAGAATTAAGAAAATTAAGTTTGATACAAGCTGAATGGTGTACATGTATGGTGAAAATTCTTTTGTCTAGAAGTTCGCTGAGGGTGTGGGCGAGCGTGGGCATATGTGTGCGTGTATGTGCAAGTGTATGTGTAATTGAGAGAGGTGCGGAATTTGGGAAAAGAGAGAGAGAGAAGAGAGAGAGATAAAGATATATATATATATATATATATGTTAAGAGAGAGAGAAAGAAAAGGGACTACTATGAATGTTATAAGTAAGAATTAAGAAATATCAAGTTTGCTGCAAGGTGAATGATGTACACGTATGTGAAAATTCTTTTGTCTAGAAGTTCGCTGAGGGTGTGGGCGAGCGTGGGCATATGTGCGTGTATGTGCAAGTGTATGTGTAATTGAGAGAGGAGCGGAATTTGGGAAGAGAGAGAAAGAGAGAAGAGAGAGAGAGAGATAAAGATATATATATATATATATATATATATATATATATATATATATATATATATATATATATATATATGTAAAGAGAGAGAGAGAAAGAAAAGGGATTACTAGGAATGTTATAAGTAAGAATTAAGAAATATCAAGTTTGCTACAAGGTGAATGATGTACACGTATGTGAAAATTCTTTTGTCTAGAAGTTCGTGGAGGGTGTGGGCGTGCGTGGGCATATGCGTGCGTGTGTGACCATGTGCGTGTATGTGTAAGAGAGAGAGGTGCGGGGTTTGGGCAAAGAGAGAGGGAGAAGAGAGAGAGAGGGAGAGAGAGATAAAAGAGAGATAAATAAAAAAGACTACTCGCAATGTTACAAGTAAGATGAAACCAGAAAGAGAGGAATAAGGACATAACATGGAGATAGAGAGAGAGAGAGAGAGAGGAGGAGGAGGAGGAGGATAATTACACGTTGCATACCTGTCATTATTTGCTGACGTGGGATTACGTCACTTTACATCGTGTATGTTCTATGACGTGCCATGTGAGATGACTTCGTAAAAGGCGCATGCTCTAATTATCTGCATAGGCTTGCGCACTGTAGGTAATAAAGCAATTGGAATGACGACGCACTTGCAATGGGCGTAAAAGGATTATGATCCTAAAATGCAAGATTCTCCTTTTACGTCAATTGTATTTGTTTTATTTGCCATTATTTGCCATTAGTCATGTTAGTGGTAGATACTTCTTTCGATATAAACTAATTGCCTTGGTCATTCTTGTGAGTAAGGATATATATTCTTAAGCAGACGAATTTGGTAAATAAACACAAAGCGTTTAGAAAATGTAGACAGACTTCCCACGAATGACAGCTAAAATACAGTTTAATGGTTATCAATCAAGTAATACAAGAGGGAGCGTGTGAAATGATAAACAAAACAAAACAAAACAAAAAGCAACATTTCCGCATATTCAAAAACCTAAAAAAATAAAATATGGGCATGCGTGTCTACATTAATCCTCAACACATTTTCAAGTATTTGTGTTATTTCGCCTATTATTTTTTTTGTAAAATTTATTGACAGAGCTGATGTGAAACCATTTTGTATCCAAACTATTGAAATCCATATTTGCACTCATTTTCATTGATATTATGTTTTTAGGGGGGGGGGTTCAAGAAGGGACGTAGCTCCGCCTCCAAAAGTAGTTCTGGTTTATCTACGATATTACTTTTCTGATTATGCTGTTGCCTGTACTTTTTGGTATGACGTGATATTAAAAAAGCTTCCTGTACTTTGAAAGTTCATAATAATAGTACAAGCCATCTGTTACCGTTTAGCTTCCTACGCCTTAATAATAATAACGCCCCGGTGATGAGTACGCCCAATTGCTTACACTGCGTCGTAGTTTGCTTATGAGATTTATATTTGTTTCTATGCTCCGTATCATCCAAATCTATTTTTTCATACATAATGATTGCTGTTTTGACATTTGTATTTTATTTCATCACTCGATGGAGTTTATTGCTACACGGCCCCATTGTAAATTACCAAGCAGCTGAACTAGCCTTATACCATTTTAAATAAAATTTATAGATAAATGAAAAAGGGGGAAAAAACACATTAATATCAACAATCATTTCCGAATATATATCAAAACGGGATACATGAATAGAATAGAAATTAGTCTGATAACGCATTTCCATGAGTTGAAGTATAGACATAAATATGTAGACCAGTCATTACAAAGGTATCATTTCCTTTCCTCACATTTACTTTTACGTTTGTATGTTTGTCTTGCTCAATCTTTTTATTGTGCCATCGTGCAATCGAGAGTACGTCATCTATTCGTTACACTTACAAACTAACAAAGAACATTATTATTAGGTTGTATGATGATTGATTTCTCACTTCGATTCATACCTACTTTTTCAAGCACTTACTATCTTAGGATACTCTCGTTTTTTACGTCACCTATCAATTTTCTCCGTTTTGTTTCGAGTCTATTTTTTCATCGTTTTTTATTATTAAACTCTTTAAAAATGAAATATATATATATTTCATTAAAAAACACATCAAATTTATTTAGTATTGAGAATCAATGATATAATTACATTTGTACAGCGGAATGAATAAATAAAAACCTGAGGTATCTTCAATAATTTGAAAACTTATGATAAACTTTCTTCGCAATTTGGCTTTTTTAAAACATCTATTTTAATAGGATAATTACCCTATACTAACCTATAAATAGATAATACTTTCAGTGGACTGAACCAAACCTGACATCGTTGCAGAAACATTTCAACATCTTCTCTCTCCTTAGGCTCCTCTATATTTCATGTTTCGTTTGTAACATTTGCCTTGTTTGTACCATTTAATTTAGTGAAAACGCTGTAAATGTGAAATATGAAACAATAAACTGAAACTGATAATGAATGTTAAATATTTGTTTTGATATTTGTCAACAACGAGTGAGAAAACTATTACATTACAGGGGCGTCGATCCTGGGGGGGGGGGGCAGGGGGGCGATTGCTGTCCCAAAGAAAATGATGTGTTTGCCCCCCCCCCCCAATAATTCCGGGGGTGTAAAATAAAATAAGGAAAAACTGATGCAAAACTCAGGAAATGATGCCTTCCAAACAATGAAATACAAAAGGTTTTACAAGATCAGACTTCAATTTCGCTCAAATTCTCTAATCTTTACTGCGTCATTTAACCGTGGAGGAGCTGTTTTTAAGAGGCGTTCCAAAAAATCATGACGCCATTGAAAAACGTTCTGAACATACATAATTCAATTCAAAGTTTAAATTTTCATATTTATTTAGTTTTTCTCTATTTTTTCATATTTTATTAGTGTTTATTTTTTTCTATTACTTTGTGTTATATCTTCTCTACTCAATTTGCTGTTATGTAAGATATATTTTCCCATCATTTTGTCGTTTTCCATGTGATCTTTAATTCCATTTTCTCTTCATGATATCGATATACATATTTTACTTAAGTTCAAATTACCATCATATCTTTATCAATGCTATGATGATAAGAGGCAGCGCTCCGGGGGGGGGGGTGGGCAGGGGGCACAGTACCCCCTCACCCTTTCAAGTACCCCAAAAGTGCCCCTTTTCATAGCTGATAAGTGCCTTTTTCTCCGTATAGTGCCCCCTTTTCTTTCTAATAAGTGTCCCTTTTACCTTCTGATGAGTGCCCCTTTTAACCTCAGAAATTAGTACCCCTTTTGTTTTCTGATAAATGCGACATCGGTAGATACTGGGTATATATATATATAAAGTATATACATATATGGGTATGTATAAAGTCCACAAAGGAGCCTTATACATATAGCTCCAAATAATCAGAGAGGCTTCATAATAATACTTTCCCCTACTGATATCAGCACAAAAGTGAGGCAGTAGAGCAGGAGGTAGGAGGGGCCCAATGCCCTAAATTATACAAGAATGAGCAGTGCTCCTAAATTATAAAAGGAACGAGGACAATTTTTTTCTAAAATTTTTCCAAAGCTCACTCGCTACGCTCTCTCACATTTACTATTATCTTCTTATCATCAGGAAAATCCCTGTATATAATTCAACACCCGTTGCCTTCAGCGTTAGAAATAAATCTTTAAAATTTTTGCTCGCTCGCTTCGCTCGCTCGCAAATGAATGATCGGCTATTACACTCAACTGCAAAGTATTTTTTATCTAGAACCATGTTAAGATAGAAACAATAGCGTGTCAAAAATGATCCTCGGTTGTGTATTGATCAGAATGTACCGGTATACTAATGTCTCGAAGTGATATTTTCCGCCTTCTTTCCACCCTTTGTAGGTGCCCCTTTTTGTTGGTGCCCCCTCACTTTGAAAGACTCACCGCCGCCCCTGATGATGATTGAATTGAGTGCGAAATGATCATCGTTACGATAGGCTGTCTTGCCCCCCCCCCCCCCCCCATCCGAAAAACGGATCGACGCCCCTGTCACATTATACACAAACTTTTCTGACCTTTACATTTTCAATTAGTTCCACCACTGTTACTTTCTCACTGGTGGCAGTCTGATGGCAGTGTAATTAGTTTTATAAAGTCTTTGCCACTGCTGCAGGCGAAATGGACAGAACTGCACAGCGTGAATAGTTTACACACGAGAAGATTATTAACTTTTTTTTTATTTTGCATGAACAGCTTGTTTTCTTTAACAGCAGGGGGTCATAGCCCTTTTTTCGTATTGTCTATCATAAACAGATAAAGTGGATAATTACCTTTATGATTATGAAAGTACATGCTCCTGCATGTTTGGGCTACTCACCCGACGCCTCCCATCAAATCGTATAAATAGATGATGGTTTCAGTGGACTGAACCATTCCTGACATCGTTGCAGAAACATTTCAACATCTTCTCTCTTCATCCACGTGAGTATACTGTTTTAAAGTACTTCATAGGCATAAAACATAATTCAACCCAGAACTATTGTAACAACAATGTTACACAGCTCATTTCACATATGAAAATATTTCCAGCTTCGTTAGTTGAGCGATTAAACCAGTCCATCTAACAGTTATGGTCTGTAAAAAAAAAAAAAAAAATCAGTGGTGTTGGATATTTTCTAATCAGCAATGATTATAAAAAGTATCCCAGATTCCAGCAGCTAAATATTCTACCACCATAATTTCCTGTGACAAATAATGTTGCTATAGGATATCGCATCGAAGAAAGCATTCTGTAAACAGATCCAAAAACTTAACAGTGACATGATTGTTGCCGGTGCAGACTTATCTGAAAAAAAATGATGTCCCATTTCTGCTTTTTGGCTATAATCTCCGTTGCACACGGGGCTGACGCGGGACTGCGTCAAAGGCTGGCGCGGTTTCTGACGCTTCATGTGAGGGGGAAATTGTACCAAAAGTGCCAACACTGCTTAGACATGCCGTCGTTTTGGCCAATTGCCTTCACTGGTTTGATTGGCGTAAGTAATGACGCAATTGCAATGACGCCTTCTCTGCAATGGGCATAAGATAGATGCTAAGCCGCCATGGCCGCTGTCATGTTGAATTGATAGTTTACTGTGGGTCTGCGCCCGAAAGGTTCTCGCAAATCAGCGAGCGAATCATGAAAAAGATTGATTTGATTCTTTTTTCCCGTTCTTTCCAACTTTCTAAATATACAACATAATTATGTGTCTTTCAAGATAGAGACGCGTTCTAATATAACGTGTACAATACGCTCTATCCACTTTTTTACTATAATTTTACGTTGATGCTGTTCTCAAATCTCTTGTTGGGATGAATTACGCATATTTGGTTCATATTTCCACCTGACCAAAAAAAAAGAAAAAAATGTTGAACCAATTTTATAACTGTATACCTTAGAGTAATTTCTCAAATTTTTAAAGATATACTAGAATGATTTCTTAAATGTTCTTCTTAGCAATACTGTGGCGTTGATATCTCTTAGTGATTTCTAAAGTCCATCACAATGTAATAGAGAGCTAGAGAGAATTTTCTTTAGTAAATGACCTTAATATAATTACGAGGCAATTGTATCTTAGAGTTATTACTGGAATCCTTAATAATATAATACAAAGCTAGACCGATTTTTCTTTAGTAAATGTTCTTCTGGAATTAGATTTGAATTAGATTAGAATTAGATTAGAATTAGATTAGAATTAGATTAGAATCACAGTGGCAATTACATCATAGAGCTATATCTGAAATAAATTCTAAATGTCATGATGAAAAGCTTGACCGATTTTTCTTGAGTATATGTTCTTATTCGAGACATAATGGCGTTAATATTCCGAATGTTATTTTGAACTTTGATATTTTGATGGTTTCTATTGTGAAATTGGATTTCCAGCCGACCAGCAATAAAAACCGAAGCAAAATGGCCAAGGCTCTGTTCTTCGTTCTCGCTGCCATGCTCATCGTCGCCGCCCTTGCCAACGAGGAGGAGTATGAGAATACCCTGGAGGACCTGTTCCTGGCCGAGAAGAGGGGAATGAACATGAGGAAGTACAAGAGTAAGTGATGAAATATTTCTGAAGATCAGAAGGAGATAGGGAGAGATGAAACGAGAAGAAGAAATAGAGAGAGAGAGAAGAAAAGAGAGTGGCGTGAAAAAAGAAAGAAAGAGAAAGAGAAAGAGAGATAGAGGAATAGGGGAAGGGTAGCAACAATCGCAGAGCAGTAATAGTAATAGTAGTTACATTTATAAAGCTAATGTAATTCTAGTAGCTATATCGTATATGAAAACAATTACAATAATAGTTGCTACCTTTATATGGCAAGGGATGCTCAAGACGCTGATAGAGCACTTTTATCATCGGACTGCCTTCATTCAAGCTGCCTTAAGGCGCTGAAAGCATTCAGGTTATTGCTTCTTAGCAGGTATCCATCTACTAAACCTGGGTTGGGAGTGGCAAATGTTGATTAATGTTTTACCAAAGGACATAGTAGTGGTGCACCTAGCACTCGAGCCACGAACCATTTGGTCCACAGACGGGCAATTATTTTACAGAAAAGGGTTTAGTTATGGTCATGTGATTGCAATGTGAAAGAAACAACAGAAGAACGTATAAAATTTAGTATATAAAGGTAATTGTACTTGTATATTTTGAGCGTTTAAAATCAAATGAGAAGATATTGTCTCAATCTTGCTAAAAGACAATCGCATGCATGCAGTGAACAGCATACTACACATAGAAATGCCTCTTTTCAGTTATTTCTCGTCATATTTCGAATAGCTGGGCATTTGAATAGCAGTCCTTTTTAGGGGACATTTCTACTATAACACTCTTCCACACAGACATAATATTAAAGAGAAAAAGCACAGATTATTTTTCATTCTAATCTAACACTGCAGTATGGGGGAAATGAGTCTGGCATTTCCGGTCACTTGCATATGTTTACTTTTGTGAAGCACATGATTTTGAAGTGCTTTCTTTTTCTGGGCTTCATTTTTACACCATATTACATACACTGATAGCATGTAAGGCCAGGAAGCTCAGATTTTATCAAGCCTCTACAAAGTTACCAAATCATTTTCATTCAAGCCAATTTTCTATGAAAGCGTTCAATCCCCTTTTAAATGCTTATCGACTTATCCCGCCCTCGCCATTACTCCTCCCCATGCAGGCTGCGATAACTTTGGCCAAACTTGTTGGTGCAGCAAGAGGAGCAACAAGATCATTTTCTGCAACGGTGAGTTTTTGCAACATTCTTTGTTTAGAAATTTTCGATTTCATTTAAAGTGTACCAACCACCTGAAAAAAGAATTTGTATACCGCTAGGAAGTATAAAATTAACCTCAAAGAACTTTATCTGAAATGCTATAGGTCAACAGTATGAAGGAAATAGAGGATAACATGAAGGTGCTCGCGCTAAACTGAACCTCCGAGTTGGGTTCCGCGCGAGCCCTTATCTTGGCGAGCGCGTATGGGTGCGTTGAGTAGTCTAATTACGAGTCGCTTTTATGCTTATAGGGAGTATAATTAAACTTGTAATATCTCTTTATAGAAGTGATATTCGAAGCCCATATTTGGAATATAGTAGAATGACTTTTAACCTCTAACATACAGAGTAAAATATTTTTTTGGTGATTGGTACCCTTTAAGGTTTGATTTGATATGATTTGATTTATTCGATTCTATCTCATGTGAAATTGAAACAATTTTTCCGACACCGAACATGCACAGAAAACATAAGACATTTAGTTACACATGTATAGGAAGGCGTCAGCGTATAAAGCGTGTTGCCTATAGCTAACTGAGAGACAGGGTTGTGATGGGTATATGCGCATGCGTTCATAGGTCAACTTATGATGTACTTAATCTTTTCCCACATATGTTTTGAAATATAGTCTTTATTGAACGAACTTTATTAGTGCATTATTTTTCCCCAATGAATATATAAAAGATAGTAATGATAATATCATATTAAGGAGTCTAAATTATGGCTATTAGTCTCAGATGATACATTTACAAACGCACTGTGGTATATAATTTGGGGGAAATCTCATTTTGAAATTGAATTGGGTTTGGATATCTCATAATGTAATGATATTGGATACTCTTTTATTAAATCGACGCCTATAAATGAAACAATACCCTTTTTTACGTGTAATCGGTATCGAAGGAGAATTATCCTTCCTGCAATAAATATTCCAGTGAAATTTGGAAGCTCGTAGCCCTTCCTGAATTAATTTTCAATTTGATTAAAGTATTCAATGTACCCTGTTTTATAACTCAGTATCACAGCCAGAACGGCTCTAACTAGACTCACTGCAAACCGATCAACTCTACACTGCAAAAACCGGGGTGTTAATTCAACACCATCTCGGTATCAATATTTGGCTACACCATATAAGTGTTAGAACAACACCAATTTGATATTGGGTTACACCAGATAAGTTTTAAAACAACACCATTTAGTGTTAAAGCAACACCAGTTTGATTCGAAACTGATGTTGTTTTAACTCTTATCTGGTATAGCCCATTATATAGATACAGAGAAGGTGTTAACTTAACACCCTGGTTTTTGCAGCGTAGGCCATTCGGAGCAATGTAATTTTTTTTTGTGTGTGTGTTCGGTTTGTTGTCGGGCTCGTTTGGTGTGACTGGGTTATCATCGACAGTTTTTAAATTTCATTCTAGTATATTTTGAATGTTTATAATGTATCCTTAATGGTTTAAAACTATCTCATATTCACTTTAGGTGCTGGAGACGGTGGCGGCATCTAAACGATCCTTATCACTGACCAACTCCGAACCAACCCTAAACTGACTCCGCATCGCCTCCGAACTGACTCTGAATAATCTCTGAAAGCTACAATACCCATAGATTTCATTTTTGTGCGTCACACGAAAAATAAGATAGAGAATACTAATGTAGGATGGCCGACCTATATAAGTATTTTCGTTCAACTCATGTCTTGATCAGTAAATAAACTAAAGAATTTAATAGCAAATTTTCTCGTCCACTCTTCGACTTCTTCTCTGCATTTGATTTACAACTAATCAATAAGTTTAGTAGATGAAGAAAGAGGAACATAGGAGGAGAGTGAAAGGGAAGAGAGACATAGAATAAGACGGGGAGAGAATGTGGGTAGGGTAAGATAATTACTTTGTAGATACACATGCATGGAATAGTGTGGTTGAACGAGAAGAAAGTGAAATAATGTATATACATAAATATATATATAAATAAGACATATACATATACGTATGCAGAGATAGATATGTATGTCGATTGGTAGAGGGAGAAAGACAGACAGAGGGCGATGGAGATACGTGAGAGGGAAAGAGGGAGAGAGAGAGGGGGGGGGGAATACTTGGTTATATATGTCACAGACCCTATGTATCATGTGTATTGTGTCATTCTATTCTGCGGGTGTTTCTGGAGTACTTTCAGCATTCTTGGATTAGTGTGTGCTTCGGAGAAAAGACGAAAGAAGTTAGGACCCAAATGGCTAACAGAAAAAAAAAGTTTCATTTTTCAAGATATCACATCTTATATAATCTTTTCAAATTTTTTTTTCACAAGGGCAAGGATGGATAGTTTAAAACCTTTTTTAAGCCTTGAATAACAGGGAATACCCCTTAAATGCCTGGGAATCACGCATGCTTTTGACAACTCACCTGCCATTGGTGGTTAGCACGGAAAAATAAGGATTTAAATTCCCATAAGATTCATTCAAAATGTGACTTCCCTGAAATTGACAAATATGGAAAATTAAAATGAAGGCTCAAAGCTTAACTTAACGAGACTCTACCACGCCTACTATGCATGCTTTTGACCTATTAAAGGAGAATGAAACCCTGGGGAAATATCCATTTTAATGAAAAGAGAGGATAGAGAGAAGCAATTTAAAAAAAAGTTCCATCAAAATCGGTTGCGAAATAAAAAGTTATGAAAGTTTGAAAAGTCTCAATTTACTTTCTATGGCGATCCTCAAATTGCCAATGTTGCTTCAAAATGGCAGGTTCAGTAGTACAACTCTCCATATGTTTTGTACACAAAATTTCATGTTTTCTCCATTATCTGATGCTGCTTGTCTTTTTGTGAAATCGACGTATGTTGTGTCATATACATTTGCCCATGATATATCTTGAGCTAAGAAGGAGACAAGCTGAACCTTGAGAGATAATGGAGAAAATATGAAATGTTGTGTACAAAACATGTGGAGAGTTGTCAGTGGCGTAGTCAGGATTTTTCAGTAGGGGGACCAGACGTGAAGGATCCAACTGCATAGCCACGGTAGCCAGGATTTCATTTGAGGGGGGGGGGGGGCGGTTGTAAGCACGCAAAAGTGTGATCCCCAGGGAGTGGGTGCAGGGGGAGGAGAGTTCCCTCCCCCCCCCCCCCCTCCCATGCGAAGCGCGAAAGCTCTGAAGTTTTATAGCAAAATTGAGAGAAAGATAACGGCTCGTAGCACCTTCTTTTAGGCAGAAAGTTAGTTCGACGCCCGGACTGCTTTCCAATTATTCGGACGCAATACTGCACTGTGTGTAACAGGGGTGGGTGCCGAGAGGGGGAGTTTCCACCTTCCCGCGCGAAGCGCTATAAAAGCTCTGACGTTTTAGCAAATTTTAGAGAAAGGTTACTGTGCTCGTAGCAAACAATTTTTTAGGCGTAAAGTTATAGTTCGACGCCCAGACTGCTTTTCAATTATTTGGACGCAATAATGCACTGTATGTAACAGAGGTGTGTGCAGGGAGGGAGGAGTTATTTTCCCCTTTCCGCACGAAGCGCGAAAGCTTTGACGTTTTAGCAAATTTCGAGAGAAAGATAACGACTCGTAGCGGATTTTTAGGCTTTTTTCGCTCTCGCCTTTTTTTTTAAGAGGCTGAATAGGGGAAGGCATGGCCCCCTTGTGCCCCCTCCTCTACGCCAGTGAGAGCTGTACTCTTAAACCTGTCACTTTGAAGCAACATTGCCTATTTGAGGATCGCCATAGAAAGTAAATTGAGACTTTTCAAACTTTCATAACTTTCTCATTTCGTAACCGATTTTGATGAAACCTTTTTTTTAGATTGCTTCTCTCTATCCTCTCTTTTCATTAAAATTGAGATTTTCCCCCAGGGTTTCATTCCCCTTTAAAAAGATTTTTTTAAACAGCTGCCAAATATTAACACACGAAAACAAGCATTTTATAAATAATTATTATTCCTTTATAACCATGGTTCCTGGCCCAAGAGACGATTTGATGGGGCCCACCAAAAACATCAAGTAAAAGCAAAAGAAAAACTTGCTTAGCTCCTCTTTTATGCTGTAAAGTAAATACATAATACACCATAACTTACCAGATGCCCCACTGCCCCAAGATAGGCATTAAGCCAGTTGGTAATTACATGAAGGGTAAACAAGTCAAAGAGATCGAGCCCTCATAAATCGCAAGGAAAATGAATACTTTTGCCATTAAAATATATATGTATGAGAAATTGCCACAGCGTACAGGAAATGCTTATTTATCTAAATAATGTAACTTGTTATGATATTGTTGTAATGAAAGTGACGCTACCATCCAATACCATTTCTTTGAATGCAAATTCGATTACTGCTATACAATAATTTTACTTATATACTCATATTGCTATATCATGCATTGCTCGTTCCCACTGTTGGTTTTAAAGACTGTTGTGAATCTTATTACTCTTTGGAGCCTATAACGCACAAGCGTAGCATTCTCCATAGACTCCTCCATATTTCACTTTTTATTCTATCCCAGTCTTTTCAATTAATACTGCGTACAAACGTATAGATATTCATCTTCTTTTATTTTCTCTAACAAAAGATTTCATGATCGTTTGTACCATTTATCTTGTTTGTACCATTTATATTGCTTTTTACCATAAATACTGTAAAAGCACTGTAAATGTGAAATATCATAACAATAAACTGAAACTGAAACGTGCACACAAAAAAAGATTCTTAGATGGATTATAATGCTGTAGAAATTCTTTAAAATTATGTAAAATGTGACATAAACTTTAAAACTATGAACAAAAATAAAATGTAAACGCAAAAAGTTAAAGACACCCTGCATAAATTCCCAGCGATATGTATGCCTTTGACATATTCAATTTAAAAATATTAGCTCCCTTAGGCTCAACAAACCAAAGGATT
The DNA here is from genome assembly GCA_025618425.1 of Heliocidaris tuberculata. Lineage (NCBI taxonomy): Eukaryota > Metazoa > Echinodermata > Echinoidea > Camarodonta > Echinometridae > Heliocidaris > Heliocidaris tuberculata. The sequence continues at coordinate 35,210,549 of CM046838.1, read as the reverse complement.
ACCAGAGATGGACCACATTTGTGGAATACGAAACTGTTTGAGTTTAAAGAGAAGGTTGAGTTTAGGGAAAAGTAAAATAAAACTGTGAGCTTTCTCATTCCTTTTATGACAATTTGGAAGAACTTCATAGCAGAAATGTTCCATGAAAAGGATTGCTCTTCGAATGCCCTCATATTCGAAAGTTTACTAGAAATAGCTGAATTGTTCGGCCGAACGTTCGTATCATATGTGTGTACAGTCCCATACATCCATTTCTTTGTGCAGTGTATGTGTTTTGCAGCGAAATTTGGTAAATTTCTTATAATTTTGACTATTATAAAAACCTCCCAGTATACACCAACTCATATAGACTTGAACAACCTTTCCCAATTGCTTTGAGAACGTTGCTGTCACAATGTAATCGCATGACCAGAACTCAACTTTATCTCAACTTTATCTCAAATCGTAATAAGTATGCAATGAAGGAATATGACCATCATTTGTAAAAGAATTTCCTTATATAAAGTCATTCTTCTTCATAATTATATATTTTGTAAATCGAATGTCACGCTTCGCTAAACGGTCATGATTTCTTTATTCTAAAAATCCGATTTGGAACAACTGAAGACACTAAAAATAAGTACTTTAAAAGATATATCATTCTAAACTCAATGTCACAGTCATCCTGTCGGCATTCAGATTTCTTAGATACCATCAAACGGAGGTGGTGCTAATCCACTCGCAACATAGCGCACTGAGAGTGATAGTCACAATACAAGCACATGACACACTACTAGCTATTTTTTGAGTTGGTATTATTATCATTTGTGATATGCAGCATACCTTTTACAAGATCTAACCAGTTTTAAAAAGAGGCAATTGATGCTTCGAATTACATTATACGTGCATTCAAAACTAGTGTTGCATATACTGTACGAAGTGACATTTACAGGACTATTATTACATTAAAAGAAATAAAAAAATACATTTGCATATTGATATCAGCTGATATCAATGTACAAATACACATTTTGTTACCAAATGGATTATAATATAAACACACAATTATATATGTGTATATTGAAGTATATGCTATATGTTTGTATTATCATCTTAAGAACCTGAAGAAGTCCGGGAAGACCGCGGAAAGCTTGGTCTACTAAAGTTGAAGTTAAGCTACGTCCTTGTGTCTCCTGTCTCATCAATCCTCACACTATACAATTTACCGAGACGCCGTTGAAATGTTTAAGTTCGGTATCTTCTCATCAATATATAGGCTCCTAGCCTTCTTCAAGGTTATTTGCTATATATATATATATATATATATATATATGTGTATACATGTTTATATAATTGAAAATTGTCTAAAGAATAAAAAGAGATTCTGTTTTATTCTTCTCTGCCAACCGTACGGCGTAGGACTTCACGTTAATGGTGTGCAAGACAATATTACTACTGAGAACAGATACTGATCCCTTCTAAAAAAAAAGGACAATTTTCTTGGGGGGGGGGGGGCTGCAGCCCATTGCCGAAGAGGGACGCCGTTTGCCCGAATGCTAACTTTCCAGTGTTTTTAGCTCGCTCGCTTCGCTCGTTCGCAAAAAATAAAGCTCAGGTTTTACTTGTCATGAGTTCTTTTTCTTTCCTTTCTTTTTTTTTTCATTTCTTTCTGATTTTGTTTTCCATTCCTTTCCCTTTTCTTTTTTCTTTTCTTTTTTCCTTCTCCTTTCTCTTTCTCCTCTTCCTTTTCTCTTTCCTCTTTCCTCTCACTTTTTTCTCCTCCTTTTTTTTTTTTGCCGAGAGAGGTGGCGCATTTGCCGACAATAATTTTGAGTAGGGGGTGTGACACCCCAACACCCCCTCTAGCTACTCCGCTGAGTGTACGGTATATTATTGAAAAAACTTCGTGTAAAATTCTAACAAGTGTTAAACTTTACCAGAGCTTTGGGTTGACTGGTAGCCAACACAAATCTGGTATATTTACCACGTTGTCTGGTTATTTCAAGCGCATCTTTTCAAATTACCAAATTCCTGGTGAAATAAAACGATTTTACACGGAAATTTTTTATCCACGCGTTTTCTGTGTGTGTGTGTGTGTGTGTGCGCGTGTGCGTGTGTGTGTGTGTGTATATATATATATATATATATATATATATATATATATATATATATATATATATATATATGTCATGATTAATTTCTCAAGAACTGATATTTCTTATAAATGGCAGAAGTGCAATTCCAGTGGATGTGTGAAAATAATGCCGGTTGTTGTTGTTTGTTTTTTTTACTTTGAAATATCAAATCATTATTAATGTTGCTTTTTCGTCATGCCCGACAATTTAGATGACGTCGCCATATTCATAGAAATAAGATTTATCTTCGTTTATTCTCATAGCTTAAAAGGACCTTGTTTTGCAATTTATCATCCGACCATGACATCTGTATAAAAAAGTAAAGCATTTTTCCACACACCACAACGATGCGCATCGCCATTTCCAACGTCATGCAAAACAAGTTAAGTCTCTGATTAATAACTAAATCACCAAGACAAGTTAATAACGACCGTCGCAATTCCTCCACGGTCAGACAATCAGGTTTCTAATTGAATCTGACTCTGGAAATGCCCTGAAAGCAATGAGAAGGAAAGACTCGTGACTGAGCATCACCAACAAAGTGGAACAAATTGTGTTTCATTTATGGACTCCGTTGACGTCTTTTGGGATAAAGCAACAAGGCAGGCGGACAGAGAGGGATTAATAAAACGTTGGGAGTATTGTACTGGGCTACTCGTAGGAGTAGGCTATAATGAAGATGATGTTATTGGATAAAGATTTTTAAATTATTTTGTATATATGGATGTGACTGATATTCAATGGCGTCATAGATTACGTAATAGATACCAGAAGGCCTGTTCTACCAATACCAAATAGCACAATTAACAGAACTTTCCCGACTATTCAACCGTTACAACCAATTAAATCTGCGGCGTATCTGGCACAGGTTGGGGCTGGCCTATTTAAAGACATATACAAAAAAAAAATGCAGTCGGCTTTCAACTTCAGCTCTCTCTCTCTCTCTCTCTCTCTCTCTCTCTCTCTCTCTCTTTCTATCTCTCTCTCCCTCGCTCTTTAGTCTGTGGACGATGCCTATATTCATCAATTTCTGGATACGTCACTTCAATCTTTACTACCACCCCTACCACCACTACCACTACCACTGCCATCATCAACGCCACCTAAGTCACCTAATTCAGCATCTTCTCCACCTGAATACATTCCACTACTTCTTCTACTACTTATACCATCACATACACATCAATGACTAATTTCCCCTACAAATCGTGGCTTTTTAATGCTACTTTTGGAATGGGTAGGGGAATGTCTTAGGAGATAAGACCATGACATATCTGCTGCTGCATTTGCGAGCCTCGCATACTTACGTTTCATACAGTGTATAAAGTGGAAAATCATGTAAACGTGGAAACCAGTGAAAAGGTATTCGCAGACATCATCGAATACAGTTGATATGTAGTAACTGCTATTTCATGCTTATGTGTTCATGATCATGATGATAATGAATGATGACGGTTTTGATGCTGATAATGATGTTAATGATAATGATGACAATGACTATCATGACGACGATGTTTATAATAATGATTATTATTATTATTATTATTATCAGTATTATTATTATTATTATTATTATTATTATTGTTATTATTATTATTATTATTATTATTATTATTATTATTATTATTATTATTATTATTATTATTGTTATTATTATAATTATTATCATTATTATTATTATTATTATTATAATTGTTATTATTATTATTATTATTATTATTATTATTATTATTATTATTATTATTATTTTATTTTACCCGACTGTTTAAAAGGGCAATTATATGCTTCAAGATGATCAAAAAGGAGACCAATGTCCCTGCGTCTCGGCTTGCAGGACTTGCAGGACTTGTTATCTTCTACATTTCTCACAAAATGAAATAAACGATTCCCTCACCACTTTTTACACTTTCTAAGTGATTACGAGACCATTTCTTAAATAGCTATTCACTCAGGTGACAAAAAATTTCAGAGTAATTAAAAATCATAGCTTCACATGTTAAGCAGATGTGTGCCCGACGGGACGGAATTGAAAACCCCGCTGGAGTGTGAAATTCTTTTCGTTTTGGCTTCATATTGCGAGGGCGGCATGCTTGGTTGGCTGGCTGGCTGGCTGGTTGTAGCATGCTTTTGACTTGTAAGTGCGTTTTGGTCTGAAGATTAGATACAAATTCATATTAAATTATGGGAGCTTCACCCGCGAATCCGTTTACCAGCTATTACTTTATTTAAAAAAATGTTTTCTATTGTCATAAACTTTGATACTCTATAAAGCCTCAAGAGGAGAGGTAGAAAGGAGAGGTAGAAAGAATGAATGAGAAGGAGAGGCAAATGAGATTGAAAAAAATGAGGAGGTGTTAACAGATGGAGAGAGAAAATGAGAGAGATTTGAATATCAAAACAACATGGAAACAGAAATATGAACATTACAGCGAGTAAATGGGTATTGCGAGAAAAGAGGGAGAGAGAGCTCAAATGAAAGGAGAAAGACATTGAGTCGACTAGAGTAAAGTAGAAACCAAATAATACAAAGTACTGTGGTGATGGAAAATTGAAGGATTTGGGAAAAGGTAACCAGAAGTAATTAAAAAAGTAAGAAAATAATACATTTCTTTTTCCAGAATTCTTCCAGATTTTCAGTTTTGGAAAGTTAATGATGATGATGACGTGTTATTTGCAGAATCGTATTTTACTTCTTAACAATTCAAAATTATTTCCACATCTCGTTTGGAGAGCTTAAACCATCTACGTCTGTTCTTGCAGTCCTTGATGTCGTGTTCTTTGTACTCGAGGAATTCGAGGGATTCGTCATTATAAGAAAATTTATCTGAGCCTAATTTATGATCAATTACTACGAATCTCAATACTGATATAACGCAATGCTTTATAGATGAATTGATGTTAATTTACGAGAGTGCGGAGCGTCCGAACGAGAATATTCTCAGAGCCAAAATACAATTACTTTGTAATGTTATATTTGCAATTTTTCGATATATATTTGTTTGGGGAAGGGGGAAGGGCTGACTTCAGTGAATTTTGGAGGGACTTGAGCCCCCAAGCCCCCCTTAGAAACGCTATTGTCAATACTGATACTAAATACTTAGAAGGTTCCACTTTGAACCTCAGAGGCTACGATAACTTGATAATCTGCATTCTGCACAACGTCTGGCTATAGTACTGCTTACGTAATAGAGGCGCGATATTGAAATTTAAGAGTGCGAATTTTGATTTGTGAGGATGCAGGACAGAAAAGTTGAACCATAATCCATTGCCTACTAGAACCGGATGATTCCTGTATAAAGCCTATTGGAATTAAATAATTCAGTAGCCAATGGGTTAAGAGGTTCAGTGGGCAACGTCTTGCACTTCAACTTTACTTTCGCACTTATTTTTTATTATGGGTTGAGGCAATAGTCCTTCTGCATCAACTCACTTATCAATTCTCTCTTATCAATAATTCGCTTCTCGTAATGATGCTTTATGAATTTAATATTATTGAACGACCCAATCGTGATTAAGTTATATAAGTTTCTGGACATGTAATGTACAAGCTTTGCTTTTAAATATGTCCAACTGTCCAAACATCACTGTTATATATTGTTATTATTGTATTCATTTTATGTTATGCACTACTGTACAGTATTAAAGTTGATATGATCGAAAACAGTCAATAAAATCTGAAATCTGAATCTGAAACGTCAAGGAGGACGTTATTGAGATCTTATATAAGATCTAGATCGAGGAGATCCATATTTATAGATATCATTTGATTTGATTTGATTGGGAAAAAATTCTACAGGCTAAAAAGACGGGTTAAGAACCATAAAATACAAGAATTTTTTTCTATCATTGGTTTTGATTTGATCTGAAAAAAAGTTCTACAAATCTAAAAGGACGGGTTAAGAACCATAAAATACAAGATTTTTTCATGAGTTTGATCATTCTACTACATCTAAGACTATTTTCTAGCACGATAGGGTGGGACTGAACTATACACAAGCTCTCAATTGCACATCTTCTTCCTTTTTCAAAGATTCCATAGACACTTTGGGTTCTTTTAAGTCAAATTTGAAGACGGTCCTCTTTTCTAAAGCATATAGTGAAATGTAATTCAACACAGATTTGTAGTAATCATCAGTCCATTCTGTTTCTACCTTCTTGCTTCTCTCATTTTCATCATGCGCCTCGGAATAGTTAACTAGATAGATGGAGCAATATAAGTGCTTTGTATTATTATTTTTTATTATTTTATTGTTATTGTTATTATTATTATTATTATTATTATTATTATTATTATTATTATTATTATTATTATTATTATCATCATCATTATTATTACTATTATTATTATTATCATTATTATTATTATTATTATTATTATTATTATTATTATTATTATTATTATTATTATTATTATTATTATTATTATTATTATTATTATTATTATTATTATTATTATCATTATTATCATCATTATTATTCCAACGAAATATAAATATCAATGTACTATCTAAAAAATAATGAACATTTGTAAGATTTCAGGTTCATGGCTAAAATATCTCGTATTCCAATTTGACTTTTAAATGCGCTATCTAGTTAGGTAAAAAAAACTTTATGTGCATGTATGCGTGTGTGATTGAGTTTTATGCCCTTCAGTTTCGATCTATATAATCCTGATTTACTGCAAGAAAATGTGCACTTTTATGTTTTTTCGGCTGCAGTGTGCGTCAAAAGGATGAATTTCTAACCCCGACAGGCACAAAATATAGGTATGTAACAAGCGTAAAAATAACAATTTCATGGTCACTGTGCAAGTGAGTAACATGATGAAAATTGATTCGTCAGCTCGAAATGTCACGTGACCACTGATCCGTATTCGCGCTTATTGAATACTCTTTTTCAAATCTGCACCCCACCCCGATTTCGGTCTACATCTTCACCCAGTCCCTTAGCATGTTTAGCAGATGCCAGTTAATTATTCCGGCTCATGAGTTTAACCCTGATCCACCCAAGCCCGACGATTGATGTTGCCTGGATAATGGTAGAAGACGTCTCCCGAAGTGGATGGCCTCTCTTTCTGGGGATCATTAAGTTCAAATATCTAAGCAGTGATCGGGGAGGATGGTATAAATGGGAGATGGGAGCGACGGAGAAGACATTGTCTGCAATTTTTTAGCATCGACTTTGAGAAGTGTCTTCCGCTCGCCGTCACCGGTAAGTACCTTCATTTCTCCAGGAAAAAAGCCATTTGAAAAAGTACGAAAATTTTATTTCTGTATTGGCTAAACATCGAACAACATTACGCTATTGAGAATATTCAACAAATTTTTGTCCTTCAGTTCATATGTTGTAGAATAGGACCTACTCCAAACACTTTCTATATTTTCGTGAGCGATCCGTTCGAAATATTTTTCTGGTAAGAGTTTTGATCTTGGCATCATCATTCTATCAGTATTAATATTTTTATATTTGCCCCTTCCTGTATTTAAATGAGAGTGATGGCTAGTCTCACATTTCTTCATTTTTTTTTTATTTCGTTTTGTTATTGTTTTTGTTGGTTTTTCGTCATCTTTCCATTATTCCTCTTTCTCTAGATCATTCCTATCATTTTTATATTCTTGTCATTTCTCATTAAATGAAAAATAACAATGACTTCATAATATGAAATATGTCATATTTATTTATTCTATTTTCGTTTCATATTCTTAGTAATTTATTCATCGGGGGTAGGCTGTCACTTTTTTTTCTGTTAGGGTTTTCAATGGTCTCACTTTCGCATTCACTTTTGTTTGTTTCCTTTTGTTTATGTGACGTCATGCTAGAACCAATCACCATGTCCAAGGCTCTGTTCCTCGTTCTCGCTGCCGTCCTCATTGTCGCCGTCGTGGCTGACTTTGATTTCGAAGACGACGAAGCCCTGGATGAGATGCTCACCACCTTTGAGAAGAGGGGAAGCATGATGAACAAGTACAGATGTAAGTTTTAACCTATTGCCTACGAGAACCGGTGATTCCTGTATAAATCCTATGGGAATTAAATAATTCAATAGCAAATGGGATAATACGTCGTTTCCTCAGTATTTTTATGCTGTAAATTAGCCCTCTATGACTCATTTACACTTGACGCAGCAAACTTCCAAGGAATTTTGTTGTTGTTTTTTTAATGAATGGCGATTGAGAAGTGAGAAAATTGTATTATGAGTGAAAAAGGGCCCCTGGGCGAGGTTCTTGGTATATTGTAATGTGTGTGTCTGTGTATGAGAGTGTGTGTAATAGGGTATTCATAAACCTGTTTTCAATCACATATGATTATATACGTCTGGGACTGAGCTTTAAAATTGTCTGAGATTCAGACAATGTTAGGTTCACGACGCTGAAGTCATTTTATTTTGTCGCGGCAGGATTATGGGGCTGCTTTTCTGTTGGAAATGAAATAAACATGAGTTTGAGTTTTGAGTTTGAGTCATTTAGGAACGAAGCTTCAAAGAGGAATACGCCCTCTATAGGAAGAAAACAGAAAAAAGAGAGACAGAAGTTCGCGAAAATTTCAGAAAAAATCTGACAAAAATAAGAAAATTAATGAATTGTGAAAATATAGGGCACTCATGATATAAGGAATTTCATATTGGCATTGCGTTCATGTATGTTTGATGTCATGCGTGAAAACTCTCCCATTTGTTGTTTTTACCCATGATACTCAAATAGGCATTTTCCCGATGATACTCAAATAGGCATTTTCCCGAATTCTCACGATGAAAAGGAAATGGCCAGAAGACTGTTTAAAATGATATAACTTATAATGTAACGTGGAAAAGTTTAATCCCACAACAAATAGGACAATTATCCATGTAAAATATTATATTTCATGAATTGCAGGTGCACCTTTTCGTACTTTGCTAGAAATTTCAACTTTCGAAAATTATTAACTATCTTTACGTGACAAATTTTTCTCCGTGTTTTAACAATATTTTTCTTTGATTTTTCTGCTTCTTCTCGAACGAACTTTCTATGTATGTATCGTTTTCAAGTAATGTAACGAATTTCTGCTTATCAAAATTAAACGTGCCGTATATTACAAGGCTAAATTTCTTCCTCGCACAATATAAAAACATTTTTGCAAGTAGTGAGAAATTATAATTAATAGCTGACGTTTTTACCTGCATTGTTATCGTCGTCATAAAAAGTTCTGCTTTCGAAATTCAAATTCACACATTTTTCTTTCATTTTTCGTTTTGTTTTGTTTTGTTTTGTTTAGTTTTTTTTTTTTTTTTGTAAATCTTAAAACCATTTGAAACGCCACACTGACTCACATAGAGCAAGAAAAATGGATACAACGAATTTCGTAAATTGTAATAGACTTTCGGGGGTTTGTTTTTTTTGGGGGGGGGGTTGTATTTCTTTGACACAGGTACTTTTGTATGACTTGTATTATTGAATATGAAGCTCATTTAATATCGACATTACATTTTCTTGTTCACACAGTCTGTATGAAGGGCGAGAACAGCTGCTGGTGTAACAAGAAGACCAGAAAGGTTGTCTTCTGTAATGGTATGTAGGAATCATTCTCATCAATGAAAGTCATCATTCTTATAATTTGGTAAAAGTCTGTTTTAACCCGTTGCCTACTAGAACCGGGTGGTCCCTGAATTAAACCTATGGGGAATATGAGTATTCAGTAGTCAATGGGTGAACAATATGATAAGGCTACTTCTTATAATAATTACAATCGCCACTTTGTACATCGTCATCGACATAATAATAAAAGCATCAAGACATTTTTTTTTTTTACATTTAAGAATTTCGATGATATGAAAAAAAAAAAAACAGTAGCGCTGTAGCTGTCGATATCGTATATAATTCCATTTCCGTTGTCATGCTTGTTGTTAGCAGGTTGCTTTTGGTTCTTAATTTTTGCATAATATTACGTTACATCATCAATATAGAGATGTGAGTTTTACAGGAAGAAATACACATAAAACCCACACCTCACTGATTATGCCCAGCAAATTGTATGAAGAAAGTGACTTTCTAGAACCGTCGGATTACCCCCTCCCCCATGATTTACTTTGGTTTTTTTTTTTTTTCTTCTTTTCTAAACTACAGGAAAGGCATAAGCACTTCCCGTCAGTATGTTAACCTTTGACCCCTGGAGATACCAAATCGACCATGCATCCGGCCAACACCCCTCGCTTCGAGACCAATCCCATAGTAAAGAGATGACAAGCTTGTCCATCTCCGAGATTTGAATTCTATATTTTTGTATCAAATGTACTACCCGTTTCCGAGACCTCGAGTATAGGGCTGACGAGCCCGGTGTTTTTGAAAGAATGTCCATACTTTGATAAAATTGTGAATTTGGCAGACAATTAAAATCAGAACATCCCCTCCTTGCAATTGATGTTTATGCTTAACACTAATTCTTTTCTGCATTGCAATTGTGTGAATAAGTCAGATGACTTTATTTAGTAAATGAGTGTAATTCAATTGATAAAAAAGGAACAGTGAAAAAGAAAAATAGACAGTGAAAGTCGGAGAGAGACCAATTTTGAGGGAGATTGATTAAAGATGGAGGGATGCATGATGAATGGAGAAGTGGAAGAGAGAGGGGAAGAGAGGGGATGAGGGAGAAATGGAGAGACGGTGAAGGAGGAGCGGGAGAGAAATAGAGAGAGAGAGGGGGGGGGGGAGAGAAAGTGGGAAAACAAATGTGAAGTGGGAGTACAAAAAAAAGGCAGACAAGGACAGGAATAGTGAGAGATAATAGAGAGAGAAAATAAGAAAGAAAGAGAGATAGAGAGAGGGAGGTTGGGGGTAGGGTTGCGATCAATGGAAAAAGAAAACGTAGAAAGACATTACATAAAAATAATGTAGTATATTAATGCCCTATTCGTGTATAATGATGACAAACTGTTGTAGTCTTAGGGGGAAGGACTTGGGTTCATGTGCCCCGAACCTATTTCCACTGTCCCTCCGCAATTTTCTTTTAGTTGCCCCCCCCCCCAAAAAAAAAAGACAATCGAGTACTTTAAAAATTGTACATGCTCAGCTATGAATCAAAAATGTAAAGTTTCATTATACAAAATGCAATATTTTCACTTGGTTGTTACGTTTTCTCTTGTAATAACCAATACGCTGATAATTCAACGCCCCAATTTTTCTTCCCCCCCCCCCCCAGAAAAGCGACGACCCCATGGAGGTCTACCCCTATCGAAAAAAAAAATACTGGTTACGCCTCTGATATGACAAAATCAACAGAAAGAGTGATAATGTTTGGGGGGACAGTTGGTAGAAGGCAATAATATAAAATGGACGCCCTTGAGGTGAAAAGTGTCAAAAAAAGAAGGGGAGTGTCCGCTGGCGTATCCAAAATTGTTGAACAAAGGGGTGGGGTTGACACACAGGATCCCAGAGTCACCTAGTTACAGACACGCACAGTTCCGGGGTGTCCTTTCATGGGGAGGAACAGGGGGCCATGGCTCCCTTGTGCCCCATGGTTACGCCTGTGCCTATGTCGTATTTAGCTTTACCTGCCCCCCCCCCCCAAAAAAAAAATAAAATAAAAAAATGATGTACTGTTAAATTTTGTTTAATGAAGTATGAGAAGTAGTAGATTAATTGTTGGTTTGTAATACGTATGAATATATAGCTTCAAGGTTATCCGCACAGTTGACGTTGGTGGCAGGCAATAGATGACCTGTGCATGACCTTCATCCCGCGCTTTCTACTATCTTCAGGTAAGCAAGACTTTCCGAATCATGTTTTAAATAAAGGAAATGAAGTTATTTTTTTTTATTGATGTGGTAATGTTAGAGAGTCCTGATATACGTAAGGAACTATTATGTAAGAAAAAATTGAATGTTTGTATTGAGAATGTGTGATTTGGGGTGACAGTTGCAGGTTATGTAACACCAAAGCCAGAAGCTGTAGCTATTGTGCAGTGCCTGTGTGTACACGTATGTAGTAGGGTGCATGGATACGGAATGAATAGGCTTTAATACCCGCCTAGTTCAATAAGCGAGTTCGTAATTATAGTTCATGGTACAAATGATCCTGAATTGACCCCAATTTCTATGCACACGCACATTTGTTTTGATAGACGCGCTACGTGTTTAGCATGTAAAATCATACTGGTGCACGCATCGTGGTGCGTACAAAACAATGAAGGCGTATAGAGGTCAATAATGTACTCGGTACAAATGACCTTTATCTGCACATGCACAAATGGCAATTACGAACTGGCCAGGGGGTCTCAACTCCGCTTCTGCATCCGGCTTTCCATGGGGGCATTTCCGGCGGGTCAAAAGTGCACACTGCTCCCACAATTCATGTATTAGCCTATGAAGCCGAAATTTTTTCAGTGTACCAGCGAAAATCAGATTTTGGCCTGCGCGCAGCGCGTAAAAGTATTAAATTTTAAATATGAATATTCATGACCTTTTATAACTAATTAACATAAAATTGAACTGCAAAAGACTTGTATTGTAGCTGTGCAGCCAAATGAGAAGCAGTAGATTAAGATGAAGAAGAAGAGGAAGATTTAGGATTTAGAAGATTTTGGAAGAAGAAGAAGAAGAAGAAGCAGAAGAAGAAGAAGAAGAAGAAGAAGAAAAAAAAAATAAGAAAAAGAAGAAGGAGAAGGAGAAGGAGGAGGAGAAGAAGAAAAAAAGAAGAAAAAGAAAAAGAAAAAGAAAAAACTGAGTCTGAGGAGGAGAAGAAGAAGAGAAAGAAGAAAAAGAAAGAAAATAAAAAGGCTGAGTCTGAGAAGGAGCAGGAGAAGAAGAAGAAGAAGAAGAAGAAGAAGAAGAAGAAGAAGAAGAGGAGGTAGTAGAGGGGAGGGGGGTTGGAGGTCTCATCGCAAAGATCTCCCATTCTCAAAGTCTACGACTTACAGAAGGCAGCTGTACTGGGCATAACGAGACTCGTTAAGAAAACTCTTAGACAATAGATCAACTACAAGTTGCAATTGATAAAAATTAGTGCTTTTTGTTGAAGTAGTTTTTCAAGGATAAACGGACTTAATCCTTTTCTGCAGATGCTATAGGGCCTATTAATAATCATAAGTGACACTATGTTGTCACGATGGGAGGGGAAGGCCCTGGCCACGACAAAGGGCAAAACGGTTTCCCCTCAAAGGAAAACTAAATATTCACCCTCAGGTTCCTATATTTAATCTTTTGTCTCCCTAAAATTTAATGATTGAGACTTCAATTGAATTAACTCTTGCCACCTCCTGCATCAATTGGAATCATCATTTTTAATTTTTTTTTTTTCACTTTCCCACTTTTCTTTTCTGTTGTAGCCCTCCTGCTATATCAAATTTCCCTTTATTGACCCATTCATTCCCTTCTGCCTTGCAGATCTGGCATATCTGAAGTAAAACTAAATTATAAAGAGAAAATGTGCACCCCATTTGTACCCCCAACAAAAAATAATCTGATTTTTTTTAAAATCAGCCCCCCCCCCCCGGAGGGGGGGGGGGGGCTTCAGTAATATGAGTAAAATGAGTCCATCAACAGAAAACCTATACACAACACCTAGCACTTTCTTACTAAAATCAGTCTGTCATCCAGCATTCAAGGTTGCATAAGGCTGTATTACAGAAATCCACCAGGGGGGGGGGGGCTTCAGTAATATTAGTAAAATGAGTCCATCAACAGAAACCCCACACACAACACCTAGCACTTTCTTACGAAAATCAGTCTATCATCCAGTAATTCAAGGTTGCATAAGGCTGTATTACAGAAATCCACCATCACACTTCAGAACACATACTACAATATTATTACATGCCTGCATCATCATCATCATCACCACATCTTTCACAAAATTATTGGGAAAAACAACAGAAAAAAGTTTCTCAGTGTGAAATGATGTTTATTAGAATAATTCAATTATCAACATAAAACATAATGCTCTCTTCAAATGCCACAAACAGATTATAACATTCAGGCGCGCCGGAAGCAGTTTGGGATGGGGTGGGGGCAAACATTCAAGGGGGCTCACCTTTCAAGGGCTCATACTCTTCTTTTATTTGAATGGAATAACATTTGCGATGTGATTCAATTCACGTTTTATTTTTGTTTTTCTTTTTTTGTTCCCCCTCCAATTTTACTCCTTTACTACTGATTGGTAGTTTTGAAAATCTGGGGGCAGGCTAAAACTCCCAAGCGCCTGATTCGTCTGCCTAGAAACATACCCCAGATCAATTGCACATAATGATTGCACAGATGAAAAAAGTGAACAAATTACAGATTCTAGAACCATTTGTGTTTAAAGAAATAGAATCATAACTATCTCAGGATGTAGCTTCAAGGAGCTGATGAAAGGGATTATCACTTCAAGGTTAAAGATCATATAGAATATCATGATTAAATCTGAATGCACTACTTATGCTTAAATTTATAAACACAAGTTGCATTACAGCTGATTAACCAAAATCCTTTTTTATCATGATATAGTCATGCAACATTTTTCAAAACCTTTTTCTAATTACTTTGGAATTAAAAGGAAAATTATTTGAATTTACAAATTTATTGGTTAAATTTAGAATTTAAAACTGCATTAGCCTTACGTGATGGGATAATTGAATGTGCACAACTTAAAAGGTTTTTATTGTATTTTAAGTGTGACAATTTAAATTGATTGTCCTGTATTTTAGACCAAAATATTTATCTATAATATGATGATATCAAATAAAACGAATTGTATGATGAAATTTATGAAAAAATGAAGAACAGAAGGAGAAATCCATAAAACAATGAAATACATGCAAGAGTAATGACTTTCTCATAATCATGTTTCAAATGGGCCAGTTATGCCAACTACAAGTTTTTTAATTACATACACATTAACATGGACATGTAGACCTACAAAAGGGACATCAGTGGTAGCCGAAGTATTCAAAGTATTTAAAAATTATAAATTTTGGGGTGTATCTATAAAGGGTCCAAGAGTAAAACGTCAAGTGATTGCAATAAGGGCCATTCAATAGCCTTGATACAATCTCCCCCCCCAAAAAAAAAAAAAAAAAAAAAAAAAATCAGATTTATTGGTCAAGTTTGACACACACCCAACTTTACAAATCTGCTTCTTTCCCCTTTAAATAGCTCTTTCCTATCGACCCATATTTTGACATTCAATTGTTCAGTGTCCAGCTCTGAAATATATGCATCTCTAGGAGATTTAGAATATTTCATTATTTGCCATTATGTAAATTAGCAATAAATATCTCTTTAAAAAAAAACAATTTCGAACTTGAAATGACAATAAAGATAAAGAATACTTTGATCCTTTATGACTCCAAGGCATTACTATACATTCAACAAGCTTTGTAGCTGATGAGCTTCCCTGGACAACCTGCATAATGAAAACAAAAAGAAAAGAAAAATTAAACTTCTTGTAGACTGTAGACTGGATTTTAAAGAAGGAAAAAAATGGGTACATCTCTACTTTTATGTTACAATTTATTTTTCTTCTTCTTCAAATGATAGAAATGCAAATCTAGGTTTAAATCTTTTAACAGAAGTAAATATTTTCCATTACAAATCTGATCCAAGACCAAGACCTCTAGTAAACTTCGAAATAATTAAATCAGTCAGCAGGTACAATCAAAATGATTTACTAGACTTCAGAATTCAACTTTGACTGTACAGATTAGGGGTCTACAGAAAACACATACACACCTAATGAGTTTAAATACTAACTTTAGGCCTTACATCTTACAGAGCTACTACTAGTAGTAGTTACATGTACGTCTAAGCTATGGCCACATTGAAATTTACACTTAGAGGTCTACATTTAACACAATAAAAACTACTTTCGAAACTCAAGACAATTTCAATAGCCTTGTCTATCACCTTTAGAAATGTGCGAACATTACAATGGCGTATTACGTAATCCGAACGAGATTTCTATGGGCAGTACAATAGGCCTATGAAATTGCCCTTGAGTTTATTTTTCGAAAGTAGTTTTTATTGTGTTATTTTCAAAAAAACAATTTTATCTTGCCAGTTCAACTTGGGTTTCCTGTGCACAGTGAGTGGATGGCAAAATCTACAGCCCAGGTAGGGTCTATCACGGTATTGGATGATCTAGCCCTGGTCCTGGTCCCCCTGTGACTGTGTTTCACTACTTTGGTCCATTTATCAATGTCAATGATAGCTCTGCAATCAAAAGAGAACAAAAATTTAGGATCGTGGTTGTAAAAAACATAGATCTACTGTCTCGATTATCAGATATCATAGATTCATCATATCATACTCTCAGTCTCAGATCTACTGTCTAGTCTAGTGTCAGTGGCGACTCGTCAATGGTTGTCACGACACAAAAGAGGTGTAGATTCTAGACCTAAGTTAGACCTATTTCAGCCAAGCCCAAGCCAATGATCAAATTGAGACCACTCTTGTCTACTCTTACTTATTACTAGTATTAGTAGCAGCCTTAGGTTATAGAAACCAAAGAACATTTTAATATGGGTCAAGAACGGAAGACATTGCCATTCAAATTCTATGTAGATCTTTCTGGACCCTACCTAAACAAAAGTCAAAGTTCAAAGACAAAACGAAGGTCTAACGTTAGGCCTATAGCCCTAGCCAGGGCACTTGCAACATTTTGCTCTCGTAGGCAAAGCGCAGTAGCCGGCCGGGATCGGCGAACCAAAAACTAATAGACCGCTGGACAAGATCTTACCCGGCGCGGCCCAGAGTGAGGATCTTGAGCATTCAGTGTTATGATCAATCTTGAACAGGTCCACATCTACCGAAGATTGTCAGTAATGAAGTCATGCGAGGTTTGAGCATTATCATAATATACAGATCTACAGAAAATTTCTGATCTTTTCGAAAAATATTACCAGTACCCTAATCAAAAGGACTGTTTTATAGTTCGATCAAAGTTGATAACTTTCTTTTGTCATGCAAGAGAGAGGGGACTGGGTGGGATGTGGGTTAATACGTTTTGTACAGTGAACTCACTCGCTGCCACGACGAACATATCCCAATCATTAAGAGGAGCGATAGACAGAATTAATATTTACTTACATTTCAAGGCATCATACGGCCTCACATTGATGTGAATGTTCCCTGTAGGATTTTCTGCTTTCGTGAGATTTACTAGACAAAATCCTTCTAAAATAAAACTTAAAAAAAAAACAAAGTTTTTTTTAGATTTGTATTGAAATGGCACAAAAGTAGCACCACCTGTACGGCCGCCATTTTCCCTATTTCATGTCCAAATCGTAGGGAATTGTGGGAATGAAAAAAATGTTTTATGTATGATCTTATACATAAAACATTATGTTAATACGAGCCACTAACCAATCATCGAACAGTATTTGATGAGTTTTTGACGTCATTCCTCATGAATAAACATTTATTCAAATTGACCCTCCTAGATCACTGTTCAAATTGGACAAAGCTCCCACAATGCATCCCATGCAAAGCCTATGGTGTGTCAAAGGTCACATTTTTAGTTGAGTCTCTAGCCCTCCTTCGGAGGGCATACTGGTATGATCGAATCTCTTTGGAACTGGCTTGTTGTGGCGCCCCCTCTTGAATTTGAAGGGCAGGATGTTGGGAATGAAGATTTAGATTCTGATTAAGATTAGATTCCTTGTTGTTGGAATAAAAGTAATGATAATAAGAACAACAACAAAAATAATGATAATGATTATAATAATAGTAATAATGGTAATAAAAGGCGTAGTATTAATGATAATGATAACAATAATATCATGAATAAGGGAGGTGTGGGACTTTAAAATAGAACATTAAAACAATTCGAGCTTCCATGTGTTCGTCTGTCTCCGTCAGTCTTGGTAATGTGTATTGTGTTGATCCCAACCCCTCCCCATGTCCTGATCCTTTGGCCTCCTTATACAGAAGGGTGAATGATAATATTTTTAAAGTTGACATTTTTTAAAATCATCAAATACTTGTGTAAAGAAACAATTGTTTTATCCCCTATAACAATATATTGCGCAATTTCTTGCTCACTTGTACAGCTAATCCCTAACTATCGTGATATAAAAAAATAGTATTATCAGCCATACAGTATTTGATGTCATATAATTTTCAACAATGATGTCACGACATATCTAATGTCACAGGCAAACTACTAATATTGCGTAGCGAAATTTGACTTTGTATGAGTAATGTCCATAATTATGTTTATGTAATCGTGTAATGTATTTGTTTCAATATGTCATTTTCATTGACTAAAATAAATGTCGATCCTCGCAAAACTTCGATTTGATTTGATTTGATACACACACACACACACGCACACACACACACACACACACACATATATATAACACTTATTCCGGCGTTTAGGGGAATCCTTTTATCTCAGCCTATTGTTATCAATCGCCTTAACGCACGGTTGCTTTCGCCGTAACGTCGAATTTCTATTGTGACGGAATAAACCGCATTGATAGGATTCCCCCTAACGTAGGAAATAATCACTGTATACATATGAATATATATATATATATATATATATATATATATATATATATATATATATCCTCACTGGCCATAAGTATTGCAACATACACACCAAAGAAAATGCTCAGTGTACCACTTTTAGGCTTTATTGCAAGGAGGTTTTAATACATCTTTGTTCCACGATTCTCCAATTTACAGTAAGTTTTTTTTGTTGTTTCTTTTATGAGCGTAGTTAAAATTTAATTTCATAACATTCCATGGCGCGCATCCATGTATGAGAACCATGTAAACAGTTTGGATGCAGATGTTAAAGCGTATCATGATCTGCGTCACTGACACTCCCTCAGATCTGAAGATAACGATTTTTTTTTTTTTTTTTTTTTTTTTTGCCTTTGCCTTTGCTCTTTTGTTAGCTCCATAATTAGTCATGAATGTAACTGGTGATCTGCTGACCCTACAACAGAAAGAAAAAAAAAGCTCTACCTTCGTTTTATCATGTTTATACAAAAATGTGTGTAATTCTTCATCGGTTACGTAAAAATGAAGAAATTATATAGACGGGCCTATTAGTCACAATGGCATCAATTTTGGGGATGTTGAAATGCATACGGGCAGTGAGTATATATATATATATATATATATATATAAATATATAGATATATATATATATATATATATTTATATATAGATATATATATATATATATTTATATATATATATATATATATATATATATATATATATAATACACCTCATCATACGGTTCATAATACGTGACGTAATCCTTTTAAATGTGTTTTGGACATCAATTATACATCCTGAACAGCATTAGAAAAATATTCAACAATGTGAATTTATTACGACACCCACACCCTTCGCCCTTGTTTCTCAATATTTGAATGAGTCATTTCATTTCATTTCCTGGTGTGATGTCCTGATAAATAATTCATTGCTTGCCGAAATATGTACTTGATACCAAAACAAATATTTGACACAGTACGGTTTGAGGTCATTAAACTAAATACCATACAATATTTGACACGGTGTGGTCTTGGATCAGTAAATATAAAGAACATAAACAATATCATCAATATTTTTTAACGGAGCGCACAATGGCATATACCGGAACTGATCAACAACAACTAAAAATCAAAACAGGAGACAAACTGGGCATCCGTTTTTATGTAGACCCGCTTGGGGCCTTCGCACTTGCATCCTCCCATAGAACATTTTGATTTGCCAAATTATTTTTTAAAACTTGTTACCATACTTCGAACGGTCTCGATTTTGAAACACTTGCACATCTTTACCCGTCAGGCGCGGATCCAGGGGGGGGCACAGCGGGCCCGGCCCCCCCCCCCCCCCCCACCGGCCAAAAAAAAAAAGAGGGAAAGATAGAAAGAGAGAAGGAAAAGAAGGGAAAGGGAGAGAAGAGAGAAAAGGAAAAGAAGAAGAAGAAGAAGAAGAAGAAGAAAATTTGAAAAGGGGAAGAAAGAGGCCGGGGGCCGAAAGGGCCTTGCCTCCCCCCGCGCCCAAAAAGAGTGAAGGAAGGGGGGGGGGGAGAGAAAAAAGAAGGCAAAAAAGTGGGAGTCCGGGGCCGAAAGGGCCTTACCTCCCAGCGTGTAGTGTTGCCTGTTGCCTCCCCCCCCCCCCTCCCCCCTCCCCATAAAAAGAGAGAGAGAGAGAGCAGGAAGGAAAGTAGAAAGAAGAAAAAAGAGGGAAAGGGAGGGAGGAGAGAAAAGTGAAAAAGGAAGAAAAAATTAAAAGAGGAAGAAGAGCGGAGGCTGGGGGGGGGGGGGCGAAAGGACCTTGCCTCTCCGTTCTCCCTCCCCCTCCCCCTCCCCGGCCAAAAAGAGGGAAAGGAAGATGTTGTCTCATCTCCCCATCTCCAAGAAAAAAAGAAAAAAACAGAGCAGGGTGAAAGGGAAAGAAAAAAGAGGGGGAAGGGGGAAGGAGGCCGGAGGCCGGAGGCCGAAAGGGCCTTGCTCCCATGTTGTCTCATCTCCCCATCTCCAAGAAAAAAAGAAAAAAACAGAGCAGGGTGAAAGGGAAAGAAAAAAGAGGATATAAAGGGAAGGAAAACGCGGAGGAATAAGAAAAGAAAAGAACAGAAGGGATGTAAGTTTCCTGGAAATGAAAAAAAAAAAAAGCTTACTATCAATAAAGTAATTTAAATGCTTATCAAAAGCATTACCATTCTGAATATCTATATGTTAAAATTTAAGAATAACAATTTCATCTCATTTGATAACAGATGGGTGAACATAATTTTGCTGTAAACTAGTTTTGCTATATGTGCTGTATAATTAAAATGGTTTGTTTGTTAATTCTATTATGTGCAGTATTTTGTTGTTATTAATGTGTTTATAAAGTAGTGCAAAGTCAAAAGCAATATTTAATAAAGATATTTCTATAAGGGGGAAAAATCGGGCCTCCCCCCCCCCCCCACCAAAACGATAGAGAGAGAGAGAGAGAGAGAGAGAGAGAGAGAGAGAGAGACGGGAAAGGGATCGAAAGAAAAGAGAGAGAAGGAAATAGAATAAAGAGAAGGAAAGAAAAGTTTACAATTGCAAACTCTCCAGAATCGTGCGGGCAGAGTAATAATGAAAGTTAATCCATATGAACATATCTCTAATGAACAAATTCATTCAGTTTTAAAATGGTCATCTCTCGAATCCAGGCGTAAGAAAAATTTAAATGTATTTGTCTTTAAATCAGTCCATGATATGTTATCCTCTAGTATGAATGATATGTTTCAACCCCCTTCTCATATTTACTCCCTCCGCAGTTCTGGTAACTTTGCTCTCCCTAAGCCTAGAACTGAATACTGCCGACGAACTACTCAATATAGAGGCTCAATACAATATAATGCTCTTCCACATACTACAAAATTAATACAAAGTGTTTACACTTTCAGAAAGGATTTAAAAAATATTATTCCAGACTTTTTGTAGCTGATCAGGTATCTTTTTAAATGTACGCTATTGTTTAAGCACTCTCTCTTGTATATATTGTAAATATTTTCTCTATTTTTTTCTGTTTTACTCCAATTCGTTTCTTTAACTATTGTAAGTTGTTAACTTTTTTATTGTTAATATCTATTTACATGTTTTTTATGTCTGTTGGGACCCCTCTGTAAAACAGCGTTGTTATGGCAACAACGCTGAGCAGGGCCATCCCTCCGTCTTCTTCTTGTAATCAATTTGTTGTTGTTTCTTTTCATAATTATGGATGTATTATCATTTGTTGTTTTTTAAATGACGGAAAATAAATACAATACAATACAATACAATACAAAGAAAAGGGGAGAAGAATGGAAGATCGGGTTTTCCCTCGAACAAGGTACGCTGGTGCAGATGGGTGAGAGAGAGAGAGAGAGAGAGAGAGAGAGAAAGGAAAGGGAAATGAAAAAAAAGAAAGAAAGAAAAGGATTCTGAGAGAAAAGTGATAAAACAGAGGAAGAACAAAAAAAAGGGGACAGGGGTGCAATCGAATGTTTATCGTATCGAACATTGGTTTGGATTTGCAACTTTTTTTACATCTTTATTTTCAACAATATAGTGGAAAATCAAATTTTAACATTTCTTCAAAATATTCATGTTAACAGTAAAATTTTGCATGGATATTAGTAGTATTAGTATTATTCTTTTACAGGCACAAAGAAACGCAATAATGATCATGCTTTGGCATGTAAGTGTATCATTATAATTACACTTATTGTTTTATTACATCTTGTGTAATAGTATGCATACCAGCTTGTGGAACTTTTTCGTACTTTAACTGTATGAAAGAAAGCGTTTGGAAATTATAGTGCACTTGATGCAATTTCAGGTGCGATTTCCTTAATAGATATCATGCATATAGTGCATATCAATAAAGTCTATTTTTTGAATCATAATACCATTACCGTGTCCGATATTGTCTTTATTATCTCGTACGACAGTTAATGACTGGTTTGCACAAAAAATATTAGTGCTGTTCCTTTTGAAATTTTATTTACAGTATATGCCATTTCAGTCTTTTCAGATACATAACTGTTTGATATCTTCGCCGACTGTCGCCGAGGAGTAATGATTTGCCACAGTAATGAGCCCTTAGTACGGCTCCTGGCTTCCTGCCAGAGCCGACGCATGCTAATAAGGATTCACGAAACTCAGTGTTTAGGGCGGATTTCGAGGAAGTTAGCGTACATGACCATAACAGACGTTAGTTATTACCAAACAAAAGATGAATAAGTAGCCCCTCGAAATCATAGGTGTCAAATTGTAAATATTTTCTTTCCGGGAATTTAGAAACTTTAGTCATTATAATATGATCTGTATGGACTTTAAAAATTTCAGAATGTTCTTCCGGTGGGAGTGAAAGCCCTTTATATGCTTTTGCACCCCCCCCCCCCCCGAGATCGAGCGTCAGATACGCCATTTGTCACCATTATTGTAGCAATATGTAGCTCACATGATTTGAAATTTGGGCCCCCGCCCCTAAGAAATCCTGGATCCGCGCCTGTTACCCGTACCTTGTGTAACAAAATGTTGACCCGGGGTACACAAGTACAAGAGAAGTAAAATGCCTTTACTAACAATGCGAATATTTTTTTTTACTCAATTTTATACGTAGAAACTACTGTGCGATCATAGGTACACCTTGTGTCATATTTCATGTATTCTTTAGGAAATACAATATTTGTAAAATATGGTACTGAATGAGTGGGACATTATTTGTGATTTTTATACTGACAAATCATAGTTTTATTTTACACGTTTTTAAAGTACATGATTATGAACATGCATATCATATCATAATTATCAATCGTGGAGTATAATCGAAAGAACTTTCCAGTGATCAACATGGTGTATTAAACTCCGTGATGTTTGAATGTACATATTATATTTTATTTATCTACCCTTTTAAGAAAAATATCACACATGTACGATATATGATCACATTTTATGATGACGATATACACTGTTCTATTATGAATAGTTGAAAGAGAATAAACGCTTACAAATAGATCATGTAGATGGTCCATGTCTCTTACAATTGACGAGATGTTAATTGTATTCTGCCCCCAATTTCACAAACTAAATATTTATGAAAATTGCATGCATGATATTTCCCGAAAATATTGTCCAAAGATTGCAATAATATAATACGGACTGGCCTTGAGGGAGATACAACATTTATTGCCTGAACTAGAATTTTATTGCCCGAGTCGAAGTCTCGGGCAATACGATTCTAGTGAGGGCAGTTAATGTTGTATCCCCCGAAAGTAGCCAGTCCATATCATTATTATTAACAAAATCAGACATCTAGAGCAAACTCGAAAATATTGTAAAAAATACAGTTTATTGCCAGTTATTTAACACGCGAAATCCCATTGACTTTCGACACCGGGCAATAAACAATTTATCGGCCCGCAATTTTGATGGCTTGTCAAAGCCGGGCAATAAAGTGTAAAAATTGCCTTGCTCAGATGTCTGATATGATTAATAATATACCATGATTATTGTTAAAAAGCGGGTCAACATAATGAAGAATTCATCAACTTATTCACAGGAAAGTTGCAGTGTGATCTATATCGTCTTAAGTTTAAGTTGTCAAATCAATTGTTTTTTTTTTTTTTTTTTTTTTTTTTTCAAAAGCAACATATTATGATTATCGATATAATCCTTTCGATATCTGTTTAGATAACACTTTTCTAAGTAATTACTGCAAATATAGTATTATCCCGGTCTTCAGTACCCAATTTCTGCACACTGTCCACTTCTAGGGGAGCATCCAGCCAATCGCAATTTTTTTTTAATTGTCTCCCAATGGGTGCCCATTTAGGGGTAACCTCGCTAGTCATAAGGACCGCTATTCATAAGGACCACTTATTCATAAGGACCGCTATCCATAACGCGTGACTAAATGAATAGCGGTTTTGTACGAATAGCGGTCCTTCTGAATAGCGAGCAAACCATAGACAAATTTCCTCGCTATTCATAAGGACATCCATTCATAAGGACCACTATTCATAACTACTCATAAGGACCGCTTTTCAGAGCGCGTGTTAATGAATAGCTGTTTTCTATGAATAGCGGTTCCTATGAATAGCGAGCGGACCCGCCCATTTATAAACCTGGTTAGAGAAAAGTAATACAAAAAAAAAATGCCTTGCTTTGAGTTGTGATGAAAAAAAATGCTGTACCGGAACTTGAATCTGTGACCTTTGCTACTCCAGTCAAGTGTTCAAACCACTCAACAACGTCACCTCTGTTCATCAATATAGTTCAGAAACCAGTAAGTATCTGATCGTAAAAAGATGAAATGCCACCAAAATTGGTACAGCCGAGTTCCCCAGGAGCTATGCTTATGACCTTTCAAATGTGTTCGCATACATAGGTCTAGGGCTACTCCTTCCTGGCAAGGTATCTATTACGTAATTGAAATCGGCATTGCGGCCATGATCGCGTTCCGCCCAAAGCCAAGGCCCATCCTTATGCGGTACAGTAGAATACACGTTTGGTTCAGCGTACTCGTCATCGGATGCAGAATCAAATCCCTTATCATTTCTCATGGGTGGCTTGCTTGAAGCGACTGTGATCCCGGTCACGCTGGCCAGTGAGTTCGCGCGGCTCGGTACAACGGACGTGTCATAGTCGTGGCCCATTTCATTATCATTAATATTCGTCATGTCAGTATCGGTCGTTTTTGACATCGCATTCATCTTACGACTTCGGAGTCGACAACTAATTCAAGGAAAAATGATGAAGGAGGAAGAAGAATGTAAAGGTTGATACCAGGGAAAGCATAAGAAAATCGATGACATTTTAGATGTGTCATCTTTGAATGATTTGTTATGACCTCTTCTACCCATATTCTACTGCATCAGTTAAACCCGACATGAGAACTTGACCCATATTAAACACAGGGGAAAAATAGACGTTGGTCTAGCTTCTCTTATCAAACTCGACTTTAGAACTTAAACTTTAAAGTTAAGAAGACTACGGACCTTTGTTTTTCACAGAATAAAGAGGGAGTTGTTGAATCTAGGGGATAGTGATAAAGTCGAGGGTGAAAAATATCTTTGAATGACTGAATGAAAGAATGAATGAACGCACGAATGAATGAATTAATCACTTTATTACAAAAAATAAATGTACATTTCTTTGTTAACAGGACATTAAAATGATAAGCCGCGATCGCAATCTACACAAAGAATGAAAATGTGCTTGACCATTAATTTGATCTCGTTAACTTAAGGAGAAAACTATTTTCGTATTACAAAAATAAGAACTATTTTTTGGATAAGTTAATTTCTTACCAAAGACAGATACTTGTTAGGATTAAGATTAAGTTGAGTCCCAGAGACAATCCAATGAGGATCAAGTGTTCAAGAGCCAGACCCCAGAAAATAACTTCCATCTCAGAAGAACCAGTTGACTGTTCAGTATCAGTTTCTGTGAATAAATCACAGTATTAAAGAGAAACATATATATATATTGATGAATGTTGTGTCTTACGGACATCTAAGGAAAATTGATAATACAATCCAAAATGAAATTCAATTACATATCAACATGATCAAAATGACCATTTCCCCGTGTATCAAAGGTATTCGTCAATAAGACTGAA
Source organism: Heliocidaris tuberculata (assembly GCA_025618425.1). Classification (NCBI taxonomy): domain Eukaryota; kingdom Metazoa; phylum Echinodermata; class Echinoidea; order Camarodonta; family Echinometridae; genus Heliocidaris; species Heliocidaris tuberculata. The sequence goes on along the minus strand of CM046838.1, from coordinate 35,184,377 downwards.
CCATTTTTTGGTCTGACCTAGGAAATTGACATATTTCATACTACAATTTTTTTTTGTTAAGTTTTACTCTATAGCCACAAATAATAAACACAAGGAAAAGCTTGTCGGAAGGTTGAGCATGCCGTCTGTATAATTATGTCTTATTAATTAGAGCTACAGCAGTTGATAATTATGATACATTATCATCGATGTTGTAAATTAGAAAAACACTCCGATAACTTCTTAAACATTTGATTTTTTTTTGTTGCTTTGGTGCAATCAGGAAACACACACACACTTCCACCCCACACTCATACACACACACACAAAAAAAAAAAAAATTACATGAAATATTTCCAGACTCTTTCAGATTACATTGTTTTCTTTATTTCTGGTCCTCAGACAAGAATTAGAACACCATTCATTTTCTTTCATAGACGAGAAAATAGTCTTTTCGCAGCCTCATGCCGGCAAAACTATTATCATATTTTTAATCCCATCTTTTTCTTGTATTATAGGACATGTAGAAATTTTTTCTAAAAACGGCTATGAGCCCTACTAAATCGTACGTAAAATAACTGGTATGACAAGATTCACATGTTACGTTGTATAAAATACGCTTGCCTGCGGAGTTTCCTTTAGTTACCCCCCACCCCCTCCCCCTCCCCCCCCCCCCCCTCTCTCTTTCTCTCTCTTCCCATCCCTCTATGTATATCAGAGTATATATATAATTGGATTGTTAAGGTATCTTTACATGATCTTTTGAATCTTATGAAAAAGCACTCTTTCTATCATGAATAGAAATTTTGAATAGCAATTACCCCCCCCCCCCAAAAAAAAAGAAAAAAAAAAAAAAAAACAGTTATCATGTCTTGCACGTTATTTCAAATACCAGTTTTGAGTATCTATGAATAATCTGTAAAAATGTGTCGAAATATTACTTGAAAAGAATAAATGTTAATTAGAATGAGTTTGATGACAACTAACCTTGGCATGTGCTGGTTTGAGGACAGAGTGTAATTATGATAATCCATAAGAGTGCTGCCCAAGAGGGAGTACAAAAGGCCATTGTTGTTTTATCAGATGCTATGCAATATAAAATATAGGGGAAAAAATAGATATCAGGGTTAGAAAGAAACTTTTTTTTTAAATTATATGTTTTATTGTTTCATAATCAAATAGAATCACAAAATTTACAAATAATTAGCAGTTATTGTAAAAAGGAAAAAAAAGTGACAAGAACATTTCATAAAAAGACATTATAAAAGAGAGAACCACCATGATTAAGTTATGTCCAGGAAAGCACAGCTCCTTCGAAGACCCCCGCCCCATAGCACATATAATGAAGAGAGCCTCCCCCGTTCAAAGATCCCCAAGCCGGAACAGGCTCCATACCTAATTTCTCAACCACAAATTACACACTTTATTCCACACAAGCAAAATTTACTCCTACTCATATTACACCAAAAGATTACACTTTCCCAAACTCATCTCCTCTAATCTTTATCATCATAATTCATACTATTGTATAGAGCCTGAACCGACCCGAAGATCTACGACAGCGAGAAAATACATCATGACATTATAGAGAAATAATGTGCCAAAGTACATTCCAATACCATTTTAACTATCCCAATCCCAGGGCGTGCCATGATAACACTGGGAAAATCAGTGAGTGGAGCCAGCAAATTAACCCGATGCCTATAAGGAGTAATAGCAACGGAAATCATGGTGATTCCAAACAGCAAAACAATGACATAAATATTCAGTGTACCAGTACACATCATACAAAATCATTACGTCTGAAAGATACACAGTATATACAAATAAATTGAATTTAAGGGGCATGAAACAAATATGGGTATTACATCTTAAACAAATCATAGATCAAATCGCCATTTTTTAAAGTGTAAAGTTAGCTTATTTCTTTTCTTGGCTAATTGGTACTCAATTTCTTTTTTTTTTTTTATGAAACTCTTAAATAGGTCAACATTTGGTGATTCACTCTTAAATTTACAAATATAAATATAATACTTTACAACTAATGCAAGGTATGTTATAAATTTATCTAATGGTAAACCAAAAAGTTTTTCAAACTTAGTAAGCTTAAAATTCTTGATATGTTTTTCTATTATGTTTAATACATATCTCCAAATTGGGACAACCTTTTCACAATCACAAAACAAATGAACCATTGTCTCTTCCTTTTTCTCACAAAATGCACAATTAGGTGAATCTTTTCTTTTAATTTTGTATAAAAAGGTATTCAAAGCTATGGTTTTATGGAAGATTTTAAAATAAAGAGAGCGTAATCTAGTATCAATAGTGCAAGTAAAATTAGTTTTGTGTACCTTTTCCCAAATAATGTCGTCAGAGACTGTTATTTGACTATTCCAGTATTCATACCTCTTATCAGGAAGATGTGGCACAAACATGCTTGGGCACTTTTTTGGCGGCATTCAGAATAGTAACCAAAGAATCATGAATATTTAAATTAAACAAAACGGTATCTTCCAACCATTCACTGGGGATATTTTTTAATAAAAAATTAAATTTTCTTCTATCTGTTCGAGGAATATCAAAATATAAAATTAATTCTTCAAATAATTTATGACCAGGGAGGGGTGGGTTCAACAGGTCAGAAATTACTAAAACATTCTTATCATACCAAGTTTCATAATAAAAATACTTTTTGGATTTTGAACAAATCAGTCTATTAAACCACAATATCTGACAAGTCCCAATCTCAGAATATTTACAATTGTAGGGTTCTAGAGTGGCATGTTCTCTATAAATATACCAAGTACGTAATGAATCAGCCACTTGAGAATTCTGCAAAGATCGTAAAATTGATTCTGGGGGATATGCTTTCCAAAGAATCTGTGGGTCTCTATGAAATTTTTCCAGGGCCAATAATTCAATTGATTTCCAAACAGAATCATAATTTTCATCAAGTAAATACTTAACCCATGTCATTTTTTGAGCAAGAGCAAAAGCCCAAGGGTCAATCATTTTAAGGCCACATTGAATGTAATCACTATACAAAAATTTTCTTTGGACTCTATCCTTACCACCACTCCAAATAAACTTGAAAAAGAGACTATTCAACTCGTGAAAAAATTTCTGAGGTATTTTTATACTAAGTACAGAAAAAAGATAAATTAACTGTGGAAGAACGAGGGACTTTATTACACATATTTTACCAATCAAGGAGAGATTTCTCATCCGCCAGCAATTTATAGTCTGTTTCATTCGTTTCAACTTTTCTTTATAATTAAGGTCAAATATCAAACCCAAATCCAATGAAAAATTAACCCCCAAAGATTTAAACCTAGAGACCTTCCATGTGATTCCTTGGTTTCTCAAAGGGAAATCTTGACATCCTCTCTTTGACCCAATCCAAACTGCTTCTGTTTTAGTTAAATTAATCTTACATCCATAATATCTACCAAATTTATTCAAAATATCAAACAATAATTCAAAAGATTCTTTAGCCCCATCTATAAAACATACAGAGTCGTCGGCAAATCAAGAAATTTTCATTTCATGATTATTTATCTTTATCCCATTTAACTGTTCATTCTGTATTATATGGAGATACAACAAATATGGAGAATGGGGCAGCCCTGAAAAATACCTCTTTGCATAGAAATGCGATTAGTTAAAAAGCCATTATTTAAAACATACGACTTCCGTTCAGAATATAATGTCTTTATCCATTCAATAAATTCATCTCCAAAGTTAAACTGTTTCAGTGTTTGAAAAAGGAAATTATGATCAACACTATCAAAGAAACTTAGTGATGGAGAGTAAAAGATAGAAAGCGAGAGAATATGCGAGTGAAAAGGAAAGTCGAATAACTGAAAGAAGTATGTAGGATATGTTGAGAATAACAGGAAATAATGTTTAGATGGTGTGAAAGGGGGATGTATATGGGAAGTGAAGGGTATTGATGATGATAGAAAATAGGATAGGGAGAGAGCGAGAAAGACAGGGAGAGAGACAACGTGAGACAGCTAGAGAGGGATAGAGACTGATAGAAAGGAGGAAAAACCACAAAAATACACACCTTCGGATGTCGGATGTAACACACAGAGGGACAGATGGACGGACCAGCAGACACCGTAGAAGAACAAAAGTTCAGAGATTGGTCGAAAGTATTCCCACAATGTAAATGCTCCAAAAGATATATTCCTCTATAGCTTAAAACTGTATTTCAGTGCATTTTTCATGGAGATCGTCATGGAAATGCCAATTTTATGCAGGAATGCATGATTCACGATTAATTAAGATGCAATATATGAGTTTAAAAAAACAGGTAAATTTGGAATGCTGCATTGAGACTGTATTTCCTTTTGCGAAAAAAATATCAGAATATTTGTTTAATCTTTTATTAATTTGATATGTACTATCTATCCCTCATTCACCCGTAAAGTTAACAATATCATCACGCATGGTTACTTTGCATGTTACGTCAGCCGTTGTACTGGCATATTTTTACTCTAGATTTTCATTGTTTGCTCATTGAGATAATTATACAAAACAAATTTTTATCACACCCACTCCCAGTGATTCTATGTCTTTGGGCTACAGTATGGTTTTTAGAAGTTTGATTTTTTAAAGCAGAAAGAACGTTTTGCGACATTCTGACATTATCTACACGGACAATAAATATAATTTTGCTTGAATATATGAATTACAATTGATAGATTTGTACAGATTTGCAAGGCACCAGATACTGCAACATAAATATTTTTATTTATGAAACTACGAAACAAATAGTGAAGATCATAGTCAAGTCTTACATCACTGAGAAATCTTCACTATGTCTATATCTTCCTGGATTATAAAGAGTCTTTATTCATCATGCGTCCCTACGATTATGCGTAGATTTTATTTATGAATGTTTTAATTTGAACCGTTTTTTACTTTCATACAAGGCAGGACTCAGCACTTCGTGCAAACCTAATCACGCTTGGCTGGAGAAAAAAAAAAAGGTATAAATACCACACTGCGAGGGCGTAAACTTCATTGCCCATCAGAGCATGTCGAGATATACAATGACTATTCTTTTTTTTTCAAAATAAATATTTCCTCGTCAAAAGGAAGCTGTATGCACATATGATTATTAATTTATAGTGCACAAGATACCAAAAGAGGTATACTTTTTTCGCACTTCCATTTCAAAAAATGAATATAACTTACTACTTTGACCCTGTGAAGTTTATAGAGCACTCTTCCCGAGTCTGAAGTGCAAACTCTCTTTTCACCTCACGGTTGGCTTATCATTTATAACAACTGGCGTTAATGTAAAACAATAAAGGGATCAGAGTGAGGAGAGACATCACAAATCCTGCAATATGGAGGCAAATCTGGTCCCCAAAACATTTTATTGACAAAAGCATCACATGTACTGAGAACTACATTAATGTTTTTACTCCTGTGTTATAATTCTCACGAATATTCAATTATGTGGGAAAACGACACAAGATCAAATTAGTATAGAAACATATCAACAAATCTATTTATATGCTTTGAAAGCTTTGACCAAAATTGCCATCCCCCAAGCAGGATGAAAGAAGAGTAAATGTTCAAACTCACATTATATTCGATATGTGCTCATGGAATTCCTGCGTTTAAATATATACATCATGACTTATTAGTAAAACGATTTATCAACGTAGAAGACCAAGGTCGATAATTAAGATATGACATCAGTACCGCAGTAGACATTTTCGCAGAATCCATAAATGTCAACTCTTTCATTAAGTCATTATGGGTATTCACCTTCAAGGCTCATTGACTTTATAACTCATTTACTCCCATTTGAAATTAAATATTAAAAAAAAAATATTGGAGCACTAGTAGAATATGTTCTAGGGCGGGGAGTGGTATTACACAATAATTGCTTTATGGTAACAGAGATTTAAATTTTTCTCGTACTGTTCATTTCGTAAGCATAAGTGTATATAACAATAGATTATTGAGGTAAATAATTTCCTTTTTCAAAAAGGTTTAAAGCATACTACACTCCATAATACGTATAACAAGCTTATGGTTAAGGTCGACAGGCGAAAGATGAGGGCGATAGATGAGTTGAGAATACGATAATTGAATTACGTAAGTTTTTTTGTAAGAGAGAAATATTGGCTGCATATCAGACATGTCAGAAGTGAATAGAGACTGAGATCTCAATCCTATCATCATTAAAATAATGGAAATACCGACAGTGGAACTCCCTGAAACGTGCCAGATGTTTGTCAAAATATACATATCATGAGAGAGAGAGAGAGAGAGAGAGAGAGAAGGGAGAGAATGTATATGATGTAGGAGAGGTGTGTGTATATACATTATACAGTTGCTATAAAGCCAGCAACCAATCCTGCCAATTTATCATCATGCAAAGCGAAAACGTAAACTGAACGATATATCACATGACAGAGCCCACTTGGACTGATTTGTAGATGTAGTATAGGTGGCGATGTTTATAATTGACAGGTAAATTTGATTAAGTCACTGTATGGTCCATGATTCAATCTTTCGCATTACCTTCCTACCTTCATGCTTCTCCTCATCCACTATTCTCTCATTGCTCGAGATGAATTATAAATCACGGAAGAAGATTGTTGGAAGTTTGAACGAAATCGGACAAGCGGCAATAAGAAAGTTATGAATTGTTATCACTATACATATGGGAATTTCAAATTGGCCGAATCGGTAATGTCACTGTGATGAAGCGGCAGACAACTCTCCTATTTGCTACAACACAAAAAATTACTAGAATGTAATTGTTATGCCTCCACCCATCGAAAGTGGGTGCCGGGGGCATTATGTTTTCGGGTTGTCCGTCCGTCCCGTTTTCGTTCTCAGAATAAACTTAAGAACCATTTGGAAGATTAACTTCAAACTTGGCTCATGTATGCATAGGGGAGGGGCAATGATCTGATCAGATTCTGTGAAATATATTGGAAACTCAAATGAGTTGTGAATGTTATCATCAAAATAACGCCAAAACATTGTCCCATTTTATTGCTTTATTTCAAATGATGTTGCTCTCTCGAATGACAGCCCAGCTAATATTTTTAATTAAGATACTGAGGATCATGTCCTGGTAGTGATATATATGGTCGCTTTAGCGTCAGCTCAGTGTTCTGGAACGTGCGTGAAATATACACCCAAACTGTAAATGAGCATCTTCTTCATATCAAATTTCATATACGGGTCCGTAATTTGATGAAATATGTGGATTAATGATACTTAAATCTTCCTCAGCTGACATCTTAGCAGTAACGCAAATTATCCCAAAGTTTTGTTCCCCCCCCCCCCCCAATATGTAGAAACTGACGTTTCGAGGCAGTCACCTAAGCCTTTCGCTCTCACGGGTAACTGAATACCCATAGTATACAGAAATACAAAGCTGATAGGAACCGGGTGAGATATTGAGAAAAAGAGAGAGTGAAAAGCTTTGGAGAAATATAAGGATAATTGTATGATAGAGGAAGGTGATAGAGAGGAGACTGAGAGAGTAAGACAAAAAGATAGACCGAGAAATATGCGAGAAGAATCGAAAATGGAGACAATGACAGAAAAAGGCAGGCAGAGAGAATGTTTTTGTTAGTAGGTGATGTGTGTCGCGGGTGTGTATTTGTGTAGGAGTCCCGATGAGACAGACAAAAAAGAGGCAGCAGACAAAAAAAAAAAACAGAGGGAAATAGAGAGAGATACAGATAGGGAAGGGGGAGGGGGAATTGCAAATCTATTCCCATCGGGAGAAATTACGCTGAAATATACAAAACTTGACACCCGGCAAGAGAGGATCGCGATGGCAATAAGATCACAGAACCGTTACAGTTTGATTTACTACGTAATATCTAAAGAAGAAAGAGCAATGACTATCTATAAAAAGGGACGGTAATCAAAAATGTGCTACACAAGTGTTTCATCTTCTTACCAAGCTCCAGGGTCGACGTTTGCCGTCTTGCAAAATCGTGTATCTTATCTTATTAAACTTCGTTTCGTAAGCAGGTAAGTTATTTTTTTATATTCGACTCAGGGTAAATGGTGAGCCGGATCGGTTAGTCACGGACGGACATTTGACAAATTTTGAAAGTTTGAAGGCCTGTAGAAAATAAGTATTTAGTTGAAGTGAGCTAATTTATGTTTCATTGTGAAGGGCATAACTGAAGGAGTTCAAATATGACAAAATTTGGTTGCCATGGTCGCCTACTAAAATTATAATCCATAAAATATTTGATGTCACAGAGGGACAAAATGCCTACTCTTAACGGATCAGGCTCTGGTAAACACAATAGCAACCATCCATTTTTTTCCCGACGCATTACTTTCTCCCAAGACTTTTAATTTTATTCACATGGTGACTCATTTCTCCTTCCATGATTCTAGCCGCTTCCAAAGAGGAAGTCCATTTTGAATGAACACCAAGCGAGATTCCACTGGCATGTAGCTTTCAAAGCAAGAAAGGTCTTTCACTGAAGAAAAAACGCGTCTTGATCTCTCATTTGTTAGGCATTATCCCTTCTTTGAAAGATGGATTGCTATTTTATCATGATTATTTGATTCGATGTTTAAATTTCCGAACTGGAAACGCCTACGAAAGGGGAAATATGTATGTGGATAATCGCGTGATATGTCTACATTTCACCAGCACTTCACTATTGAAATTATATTTATTTATTTATTTATTTATTTCTGATATTTATACCGGGTAGCACATTTTCACCAATCGTGGTGGTCTTCCATGAGGCCCTGTTTGATAACAAAGATAACAAGTAACAATATAAATTCATTACAGCAACAAAACAAAACAAAATACAGAGGATATTTAAATATATGTACATATTATCTGGTATCCTCGTAATAAACGGAAATTTTCAAAAACGTATTCAATGATATTTTGGTGCATATTTCTACAATCATTGATGGAAAGTATGGAAAGTAGTTTGTAGTTTGTTTTTGTTGGGTTGCTCAAATAAACATGCCTACATGTTCATGGTTCGTAATCAGCTGAGGCTAAACTATCTTGAAAGTGATCACAACGGTACGTGACTCTGTGTCGCGATTGCAACACGAAAAGACACTGAATGAACATGCACGCGGCCGCGCATAGAACACAACCTTTCCCCGTCTTATAAAGAGTTGATTTTGATTCGAACCGATTGCAACTTAAAATTAATGACAAGTCCTATCTCTTAGGTACACAGTTACGATCAGTTCGAATCAATCGTAACTCTTTATAAGACGGGGCCCTGGTATACCAAAATGGGATCTTTTATGGACAAAAAGCAAGGTACAATGTATATAAGTTATGTACTGTTCTCCGTATGACATATCACCATCCAAATACCTAAAGTTCACAAGTGTTGTTAAATGCAGATTTGCGATCGCGACTCACTCTACGGAAAGTTTCGCCCAAGTTGTTTATGACATTTTGATCATTCTTTAACATACTTTGTATAAATTTGGTTAACATGTAATACCATAGAATGCAATTTCAGGTTGGGATATTATTATAAAACATAATGTAGCCGATAGGCCTATTCTGTGCGTGACGTGCTATAACAATAAAAAAAAAAAAAAAAAAAAAAAAAAATAATAATAATAATAATAATAATAATAATAATAATAATAATAATAATACCTGCATTTATATGGCGCTTTTCCAGTTAGTAACTGATCAAAGTTACTTTTAATGTTACTGTTTTTACGCTATATCATTGCCTCTATGCCGTATTCTGACATTTGACTTTTGGCCTAATGCAAAAGAACAAATCTTTACTCGATAGCTAGTTCAGGTAAAATGAAGAAACAACATTGTTTTTACAGCTATCCCAATCATGTAAGTTGAATTCGATTGGGTTGGGAAACAATTCTTACTAAATTATGGACGGTGACTAATAGATACAGTTCATGACAACAACAACAAATGAAAAAAGGTATGTTAAAACACATTGTCTTCTTTGGGAATCACCTTTTCTAATTCAAATGTAACATTGGGTAACCTGATAGTTTTTGTTTTAGTAGACGGGTCGGTGTAAGCTTTGTGAGCGTTTTCGGCTCAAAATTGTATTCAACGTTCATTGTATCTTCTGGCAGAATGGTAACAAAATCAGTATTCACCGTATACCTTTTCATCGCCCTTGTGGTCGTCGCAGTGAATGCTTTCATCGACGACGAAGACGAGCGTGACACAGAGTTTGACCTTGATTTCATCAAGCGTGACCCCGTCATGACCGACATGCTGTATGCCGAAAAGAGGGGAAGGAGCATGAGGAAATACAAATGTAAGTTAAAGAATTAGTGATAAGACATTTTAATCGTGTTAATTATAATTTTAACCTTTATGAATGTTTTCTTGTTGAAAAGTTAGTACGAAACTATTTCTTCTTTCTTTTTCTTCCAGTATGTATACAGCATGACTATTTACGATAAGTTATTTTAACTCAAGAATATGTCATGTATGTGCGCAGGAAAATATAAAAAAGTGAGGATTTTCACGTTTTATTAATATCATGGGGAAATTCCTATGGATAGTAAAAATTCGAATGACATGCTAATCTTACAATGTCCTGGCTAGGCAGGACACATTGCCATTTTAGTCTTTACAATAGAATGATATCATATGGTCAGTTAAGGAATCCTAAATTCGCGATTACGATACTTCTGGGGATATTGCATAATTATGTATATCGTTTTTGTCGTTTTAAAGATTATTTTGGAACATACCATGTTATAATAAATACATATTAATTATCCCCTCTTTTTTATCTTTCCAAACTGGTATTATTATTTACAAATATTCTTTTTGTGTGTTTGAGGGATCCTTTGTTGTATTTCGAAGCAAGTAGATTTATTTACATTCAAGTGACAAAATCACTTTCTTGTTATCCTGCTTATAAATATTGCAATAACTTAACGTTAAGAAAGAAGACTTTTCATCACCAAAAGAAATCACGTCGGATCTTGGCATGTTACCTAGTGAATAAGAAATCAACTTCTTCATGTGCAATCTAGCAAAACGGTAGAAACAGCATTGTCAGCTGATTTTACATCATAATCTTACAGACGGTCCTCTGAAATTCTAATCTTTGATATGAGAACAAAAATCAAATTTTGGCTGTTTTTAACTACCTGTGAAGTAACATTTGATGGTTGGTGTCTGTTTCATTTCAGCTTGTGTGGTTTACGGTCAGCAATGTCAATGCAGTAGAAGATCCGGTAAAACAGTCGTTTGCTTTGGTAAGGACACATACGTATACCATTCGTCCGAATGGGCACGTAGATATAGGGCACTACTATTAAAAAGGGGCACTTGTAAATGAGTGACGCAAACGCTAAAAGATGAATAGCGACCTGGAATCTATTTCAGTGACAGACGTTTTGATGACCACCCTATCTGCGTTATTTTCATGACATGGCAGCCACAAAGTAATGTAATTATTCAAATGTCATTTCATGGTGTTTTGTTTAGTTGTGATCTCGACCCTTGTCAGTATATATTTATAGAAAATTATTTCTAACATGCTTCTAGGCTTTCATGACTTACCTTCTTCCTTTTAATCTATGATGAATCAATATGAACTGTCTTTATTTATAATGAAAATATAATGAAAAATATAATGAAAAAATGATTTAATGTAAACTTTACGTTCAAAAGTAAAAGTGATAAAACGATAGAATGAATTTCGTGAACGATTTATGTTTCCATCTATCATTTTTAGGTAAATTAAAATTCTTGATAAAATTTAAAGTGACAGTAAACTGGAGCTCCTATATAGCACCATCTTTCAGCAGGATTTGATAAGTGTATGTGCCTCTCACTTTCCCATCATGCCACAGTCTAGTTTGTAAAACTTTTGAATGTACCTTAAAGCTCATAGACAGTCTCGGTAGCAAAAATCATACTGGCAAGAAACTTATCTAACATAGTCACATACTATTCTCCTTTTATCCTAAGACACATGTACGAGATTATTTAACATTCCATTCACGATTTCGAACAAATTTTAGTGTAAATATCTGTATGAAACGCTTGGTAACGGCTTTTCACTGCCTCACGCTAAGACCATGTCCACCCGAAGGTTCCCACACAATAAACCCAGGGCTTCGCACTTTGTGTAGCGTATTCAATACACACAGCAATCCTAATGTGAGTAGTGTGTGTGGCCGTTGTTTGAATTTACATCCCCTCTTTTTGGGGTCAGGGATTTTTATTACTTTTCACCTCTCATTCAATAAATATTTCACTTGAGGGGGAAAAAACTTCACAACATCTTAGTTATGTTAGTACCCTGCTATTTATTAAGTAAAAATCAAAGAAATCTCGCGAAAAGTTTTTGAGGGCTTCCCAAAACTATCTGTTACCTTTAACACAATTTTACACAATGCCAAGTCAAAAATAATAGTTTGAAATATAAATTATGCCAATTATCCAAATAAGCTGTTTGTCAAAATTCAAAATAAAATGCAATTAATTTTTTGAATTATAATGTTAATTTAGCAATCACTGTAAGATGGCGCTGTTCAAGTTTTGCCACTTTAATGCCACTTTAATATATAAATTTATAGAATGTGATTGCTGCCGTTATCACAACACTATCTAAGGTCTTTTACCACCGAAAATGCAATGTACTGGAGGAGGGGGTAAAAAGATTGCTCTCATTTTGCTTTAGCATGGAATTTATACTTCTTTCTTGTTAACTTATTTTCCATTTATCTCCTTTACCAACCATAGGTGCTGGTGGACAAAATGGCGTCGGCGGGGTGATAAAGAAGTAGATACCTGATGAACGTGGATTTCAGGTTCTTTCAAACAAAACCTCTTCTTCGGTTCATTAAAGTGTTTTTTTTTTTTATTAGTATTTATCTATTTACATAATTAATGTCTAGTTGTATCTATTGTATGAGCTATCAATCTACGTTTGTGGCAAACGTGTTTATCTGTTAATTTTTAATTGAAATGTGAATATCGTATCTTTAAGCTTCATTTCTCAAAAGTTCCAATAATTATGCCCTCAATACAGCATTTCGATATTTAAAAGAAGTCTTAAACACTTTGATTTTTTGTTTTATAAATCTTGCTGTTACATTTAAATGTGAAATTTTTGATAGCATATCGATCATGTAAACAGGCATAGGCGTAGCCAGGTGCACAAGGGGACCATGGCTCCTATTCAGCCCCTGAACAAAAAAGCGGGAGAAAAAAGCGGGGGAAGTGAGAGAAAAAAAGCCTAAAAAGGCGCTACGAGCTGTTATCTTTCAATCAAAATTGCTAAAACGTCAAAGTTTTCGCCCTTCGTGCAGGAAGGGGGAAATAACCCCCCCCCCCCCCCCCCATCCCTGCAGCCACCCCTATTACATAGAGTAAGATATTGCGTCCAAATAACTGAAAAGCAGTCAAGGCGTCGAACTATAACTTTCCGCCTAAAAAATTGTTTGTGACGAGCCGTTATCTTTCTCTCAAATTTGTTAAAACGTCAAAGCTTTCGCGCTTAACGAGGGAGAAGAGGAAACTCCCCCTCCCTGCACCCACCCCTGTTACATACAGTGCAGTATTGCGTCCAAATAAGTGAAAAGCAGTCAGGGCGTCGAACTATAACTTTCCACCTAAAAAAAATTGTTTGCTACGAGCCGTTATCTTTCTCACAAATTTGCTAAAACGTCAGAGCTTTCGCGCTTCGCTCGGGAGTTGGAAACTCCCCCCTCCATGCACCCATCCCCCCTGGGGAGCACGCTTCGTATGCTCTTCACCTATTTCGCACGCTTCACGTCTCACAACCCCCCCCCCCCCCTAAAATGAAATCCTGGCTAAGCGCTATGTGGTTGGATCTTTCATGTCTGCCCCCCCCCCCCCCCTTGAAAAATACTGGCTACGCCTGTGCAAACAGCTAATCTTTGGTTTCATTTGGACCTTTTTGACCATCATGATTAATTAGGACAAGCTACGAAGCCGTGTTAAGCGATTTAAATCGTTGAAGTAATGAAGCATTATAGAAACCAAAATTAATGGAAAACAGGGCAAACTAACCGTACGTATGTGATAGCTTTGAGCAAGCCTCTCGTATATTTCCTATTATATGCTATTTGAAATAAAAACCAATGATACATGAACGTAGGCTTTCTTTCTGCATTTTGTGTCTTACGGAACAGTTACAAAGATAAGGTGGATTAATGTAGACGGAAAGGTGCACCATCGGGATATATATATTTTTAACCAAAATTTTTGTAATGCAAGTAGTGTCCCGTTTACGATGGTTTATGCTCTCATTATCAAATCCTGTCCCATAAGCTTCAAAGTCGACCATTTCGGCGGCCATCTTGGATTTTTGTTGAAATTCCTTAATTTGCATATTTTTAAAACTAAACACCGAGCAAGAATATCCAAAGCAGCTTTTCTGACTAATATTGGTATAAGGAATCGATTCAAAATGTTATTTTTTTTTTGTTTTGTTGTTATTCTAGTAATCTGGATTCCACAATATATCGAAAAGTATGAAAAAGTGATAAAATTTGCACTAAAAACCATGCATCCATATGCCATCTTGTTTTTTTAACCATTAGAGGCAATAACAGTCCGCTAAATCTTCCTGAAATATGTTGAGAGTGATATAATCATAATTTCCTATACATACATTTGCACAATACTGTAAAAGTGTGCCAGTATGATCAGCTTATTAATGTCACCTCTCAGATTAGGAAATTCTGCTTTTTCATGCACGGTTTAGGCCCATTCGCTATTGTTTGCGAAACCCCATAGTCTTCTGTGTGCTCATGACAATTAAGACACTCATAAAATATGAATGGCAAGATTTATACCTTCTGTTATCGGTCTATATATATAAATGCACAGAATTTCATAGATTTTTTTCAACGATATACTTGGAATATCTTGTACTGCTTGGTATTTTAAAATCAATGACAGTAAACTAATCATCAAATTTTGAGACCAAATCAAACACAGATACATATTCCAGTAGATTGTGGTAATGATTGTTTGCCTGTCTTGACGGGTTTGTCTATCCCTGTCTCATTTTCGTGAAATGGTCCCCCCCCCCCCCTTACATTTTGAGAGAAATTGAGAGTAATGTAATGGAGGAGGTAGAGGAAGGGAGGCAAATAGAGACCCTCGAAGGGAGAGATTGGGGATGGTTGAGAGCGAAAGACATAGAGAGAGAGAGAGAGAGAGAGAGAGAGAGAGAGACGGAGAGACGGAGAGACGGAGAGACAGAGAGGCAGAGAGAGAGAAAGAGATAAACAGATAGAGATGATGGACAGAAAGACCGGAATGAGAGCAAGGGGAAAAGAAATGGGACAGGGAGAAACATGGAAGGGAAATAGACATGATAGACGAAGGGATGATAGATACAGACACAAAAGAAGATTGTTGGAAAGGGGGGGGGGGGGAATTGAGAGAGGGAAGAGGGGGAGGAGAAAGATCGGAAGTAAAAAACAGAGAGAGAGAAAATCGATAAAGAAACGCACAATAAGGGAGAGACAAGGACCGATAGAAAGACATAGATAGAGAGATAGAGACAGAGAGACGGACAGAGAAGAGATAGGAGATAAATATTTTGCTGACCAAAGAGGACATCATTACGCATGATGTTGTTAAGGCAAGTAATCACGGTATGAAAGTATTGTAATGATCCACCATCATCACAAGAATATAGTTACCACTACCAAAGGGGGAAAAAAATAATGGAAAAGAAACAGGCAGATGATTGTAATCAATATGTGCAACAACAAAATATACATCAAAGGACGGAGAAATAATGCTTTGCATGTTCTAAGCAAACATTTACCAAACAATCGAGATAAAATTAGAAAATTATATGGAATTATAAGTTCATTAATATCTTCATAGGCGTGCAAGGCGAGGCGGGTGTGGCGGGATAATGGCCCTAAGAATTTCGAAATAACCAGTACAGCCGAAATCTCATATTCCGGCAACCGTCACCTCATATATCATTATGTCCCCTAGTAAAATGTTCTCCTCCAATGTAGGCCTACTATTCCGGGACCCATACAACCAGTCATCTCCAAAAACCTATATCGCAAAAAAAAAAAATCTTAAACCAAAGAAATTTGTTAATCCAAAATAATTTCGTAACGTTCAGATTTACTAAGACATATCATAATGAGATTTCAAGCAATAATGTACATGTATGTTTGAACATGCATCGGTCTTACTAATCATACGAGTCTTATTAGTCTTTCATTTAAATAATTTTAATAATAATAATAATAATAATAATAAATGTAACTTATATACGCCAAATCCACTCTGTGGAGTGCTCAATGCGCATGTAGAAATTAATTAAGAATTAAACAGAAATGTTTTTACATGATTTTTAAAAGAATCAGATGTTATGCACTTTTTGATGTCTTCAGGAAGGCTATTCCATAATTTAGGACACGCGTGGGCAAATGATCTCCCCCCCCCCCCCCCAGATTTTGCTAGGGATCATAAGATAACTGGAAGGATGAGCGTAAAGATCTCGCGGGGGTGTAATTTTGAATTAAAGAGGTATTGTATTCTTTAAAACATAAAGAAGTACAAAGAACTCAATGTATATCATAAAAATCTATAAATTTCGTGCATTTATGTTTATACACTGATAACAGAAGCTGTAAATCTTAGCAATCATGTTTGTAGAGTGATCGAACCGTGCCGCCCCTAACACGCAATCGGTACCATAATCTATTACAATAATTTGTTCGATTTGGTCTCAAATGATTAATGATTCCTGTCTTCGGTTTTAAAACATTAAGTAGTACATAGTACTAAATGTTTATCATAAAAAACAACATTTACGTACAGTATATAGATCGATAACAGAACCTTTATTATAAAAATCTTACCAACCATGTAGTCTGGGTGCCTGTCCCAAAATAGTCATCCCATTTTACCCATACGATTTGACCCCTTAAACTTACTTAGACCATCTAAGTCATTGACAAAAATGTTGTCAGCCTGAGCGTTGTCAGCCTGAGCGTAGCCGCCGGGTTTAGCCCCCAGAGCCCCCCAAAGAGACCCCAAAGTCGGGTCGATTTCACCCCATCTCCCCCATGCACCAAACTTTTTCAGTAGGAAGCAGTATGACTGGACATTACAAAACACTAAAAACTGACAAAAATTTCCGTCGGGGTGGGATGTCAGATGGCCCCTAAAAATTGGGTTAAATTTTTCCCCTTGAAGCCCAGGGACCAAATTTTGTCAGAAGGAAGAGCTATGGATGTACATTCCAAATACATAAGAACTGACAAAATCGTCCATCGGGAAGGGGGTGTCAGACCCCCTGAAATGAAAACCCCTAAGTGCCCTTTGACAACGTTCTGCCCCCCCCAAAAAAAAAAAAAAAAAAAAAAAATCTGTGTATGTAAAGAAAAAACATTTTTTTACCTTTTGACTATGATAACTCAAAAGTGTTTTATTCAATTCAATTCAAACTTTCATAGCATAATTTTGAGTATAATTATCTTCTTATGGTAAAATTTGGTGTTAATTTGTCTTTTGATTAATAAATTATTAAATTGTGAAAAATGTATTGCTTTCTCAAAAGTAGCCAAAAAATATTGTCAGGATTATGTAAACACGATTTTTAGCCCAAATTTTATTACTTTTTTCATTTTTTTAAAATGTTTTGTGGAATCAAGGTTACTTGAATCCCAAAAATAACTCTCTACAACGATTTCTTAGAGTAAAATTATTCAGAAAAGCTGTTTTGTTTATTCTGGCATGATGTCTAATTCAAAATATATTTTAAATACAGAATTTCATCAAAAATCCAAGATGGCCGCAAAAAGCCGATTTTGAAACCCATGGGAAACGATTTGGCAAAGGGAACATCAAAATTCGTTAACTAGATAGTTGGCATTTGATTTAAAAATATATGACTCTCTCCTTAGTAGAAGGCAACTCCTCTTTCCGACTATACTGGTATGAGTGACCGTAGAGGGAGAGAGAGAAAAGAGACGAAGAAGAAAGAAAGCGAGAAAAAGAGAGACAATAGAAGAAAGAGAGAGGTGGAGGGTCTGGGGATAACGAAGCCTGAGGTACACAGCACAAGAACATTGTTTTTAGTCTTCTGTTATAATAACTAAGCAAGAGTTTCATGTGCCTTAAAATTTACATGTTGAATTTCTCGGTTTAATAAGTGTTTCGATCGTGGAAATATATCATGAATTGAGGCTTCCTTGTATTTTGCTACAAACAGCAAGTCTTGGCGAAACTGATTCTACTGCAATACAGTCTAATTCTAACAAGAGAGAGGAATGTAGTTTGTAGCTTGATTTGTCGAATATTTTGTTTCGAGTGTCTGTATTATTAAAATAAACACTTTTTAAAGCACCCATAGCTCAACTAGGAAGTATGGTTGAAAATAATATTCAAAACAAATAAACGTCTGATGACTTGTTCCTCGATATCAGCTGACAAAAGGTGCTTCATTTTAATCATGATAACCAACCATTTGCGCTGATACAATATTCACGACTGGACGTGTTTTTGCAATAGGCTCTATAAAATGAGGTGGACATTATGCAGTTCTTTTGTCTTCTCTGGATAGCTCTCATTAGCGTAGCACATTATGTATGTGGTAAGTGGGACTATCTTTCATAAAATGATTAAAGTGGGTTTTCATGGGGCACGAGAACGATTCGCGAAGGATGTGAAAAATGGCATTCGTATTTTAGGCTCCAAAAGTTCGTCAAACATGCGTAGGGGTTCGGAATCGTCGTCAGTTGTTCACATGAGTCTTTTTTTGTTCGGATGGATTTTCAAAAAAAAATTGAAATTTCTTGCGAACGTTTCTAGCATCCGGGGTCTGGATTTCTCGTGATTTCCTCTCGAAAATGTCTGAAAAGCTTCGTCATATGCGCAAAACCTTCGTGAAACACAAAACAGATTTCGACAGTTTGGGAAAAGTTTCGCGCATGTCTAGCGAAAGCAGCGAAGTTCTACCGATCATTTCTCACGTTGTTCGCCTTTTAGCATGTTTAGTCGCGTGTTCTTCGCGTATGGGGACTGGCCATAGGTCGGCAACGCTACACTCGACATTCGCACGTTACGTTGTGAGAACTACGCACAAACTACCCAATAATGGTTTACGGCTCCATTGTCGCGAAATATTCGGAGAAAAACTTTTTTCGACATTCGCATCCTTCGAGAATCATTCGCTTGCAGCGTGAAAACTCTCCTTTATTAAATGGCACGGTTCTAGTTGAAATAAAAAAAAGTTATAACTTGTTAAGCTGAGTTTTTTCTTTTTCTTTTTCTACTTTCATGTAATCCCTTCTCTATCTTCTCCAACGTATACTAAAGCTTCACGTAAATGATTATTACTCTTTTTTCTCACGTGACCTGAAAACAAGTCATCTATTGTTATGTTTTCTTTTTTATGAGGCGTTGGCATAATAGAGATCAAATATAATATTCAATCATGTACGTTCAAGGATATCAAAGTAGCGACAAGGGTGCACAAGAAGGCACCTGCCCCCGATAGAGCGGCGAAAAAAAGAGAAGACCAAAAAGAATGGGAAAGGAGACAGAAGACTTTCTTCCGCACCCTCCCATAAGCTACGGTCTTATTAATAAGCACTTCATAAATCAAATAAGACCGGTGCCCCACCCCCTTTCCAAATGACGCTAGTCCCCCTGAATGTCTTGGCCCACTAGGTTCAAGTATATGTGTATACCTTTAACACGAACATGACAAACTGTTTCCATTTTGTTGTCCACCTTCTTGTGTCCTCCAAGCAAACATTCTAGATGCATCATGCATCAACCTAAATCCAATCTACAACACTGTTTCTTCGGCATCCTACGCCGTCATCTTGAATGGAGCCGATGCCGCGAGTAAAGTGTCCTTTCAAAGGTCTGTGGACTTGGAAACGGGGAACAGGCCGTCAGCCTGGTGTTTGCAGGGCGACAATCCAGCATATTGCAAACTTCCTCAAGGATCAACGATCAGCACATCGGGAAAAGTTACTTTCCATTATACAGCTCAAGATAAATTTGGTGTATACGGATGTCGATCTCAGCGGTACAACTGGACCACTGACTCGGCTACAATGTTCATTAGAGATGACGGTATGTTTCCCCCATGTTTATGATATTGGAAAAATTGAATACATTTGTTTTTTGAGCGTTATTCATTTAGCTCTTAATTTATATTTTCCCCAATTTTGTCAGCCAATTTCAGTAGTGATAAGACGTACATTCCAAGAAGCGCGAACTTCTTTTCCTAAAATCGTGCTTCGAGCAAGTGATTGTGAACTTTCATTTTTCAAATTCATTCTAATTGGCACGTATGCAAGCTTCATTCAAACAGACCAGTTCACAAAAATGTATTCAAATTTATGAAACTTTCACCCGAGGAATCTAGTGACAAGCTATCACACTCATCTGTTATGAGATATTTAAGTGGAGGGAGAGTTGGAGCATATGTCCGTACATCACTAAAGTACAGGTGTTTGAAATATCGCATTATTCATGCAGAATCACTTTGGTTAGAAATCAATATTACAAATGATATAAAAGTTACAGTTGGAATAATCTATAGAAAACCTAATATAAATGTGAAGGAATTTCAAGATGGTTTGTTGAGTGTGTTAGAAAAATGTAGAGAAGCTAAACATACTCTCTGAATTTAGACGAATGAATTTGTCACTCTACATTAAGAGTGAATGAACTTTCACTCCTAATGGAGTGGTAAAGCACTCCCTTTTGAGTGAGCATGCCAATATTCCTTTATCAGCCGTTTCACTCACTGACAGAATGAGCCGGCGTTCCGCTCACTATCATATGCAGACTTAGAGACCATTCACACTCACTTCGTTAAAGCGGTCTAACTAAGACCCGTTCCTCAAGAACGGTTCTGAGGTGAGTGTGTATGCAAAAGTGGTCCAGGAAACGTTCTTCTGGAGCGGTCCAGAAGACCACCTCGGGAGGTGGTCTTGAGGAACGGGTCTTAGTTAGACCGCTCTAACGTGCAGTGCGTAGGCGAAAGCGATCCTAAAGTGTACTTCAACCGGAAGTGAGTGTGTGTATGTTCCGCTGGAAATCACGTGTGATGTTCCTTGATTTCCCTATAAGTGCGGGCCATCGCTGCATGATAGAATGATGAAAAGAAAGAAACATAAGAAAAGATAGAAAGAGGAATGGATAGAATGATAAAAACAAAGAAAAACATAAGAAATTAAAAGAAAGAGAAGACGATAAAAAGAAAACATAAGGAAAGATAGAAAGAGGAAATGATAGAATAATGAAAAGAAAGAAAAGATAGAAATGGAAAATGAAAGAATGATAAAAACAAAGAAAAACAAAAGAAAACAAGGAAAGATTGAAAACCGATAGAGTGATGAGAACAAAGAAAAACATAAAGACGATAAAATGATGAAAACAAAGAAAAACAAAAAACAAGGAAAGATGGAAAGAGAAAATGATAGAATGATAAGAACGAAGAAAAACAAAAGAAAACAAGGAAAGATAGAAAGAGAAATGGATAGGATAATGAAAACAAAGAAAAACAAAAGAAAACAAGGAAAGGTGGAAAGAGAAAATGATAGAATGATAAAAACAAAGAAAAACATAAGAAATCTTAAGAAAGAGAAGACGATAGAAGGAAAGCATAATTAAAGATATAAAGAAAAAAATGATAGAATGATAAAACAAAGAAAAACAAAAGAAAACAAGGAAAGGCAGAGAAAATGATAGAATGATAAAAACAAAGAAAAAAAGAAAACAAGGAAAGACAGAAAGAGAAAACGATAGAATGATGATAGACATGACATGAATAATGAAAACAAAGAAAAACATAAGTAATGTAAAGAAAGAAAAGACGATAGTATGATAAAACAAAATTTAAAAAAGGAAAGATAGAAAGAGAAAATTAAATGATAGAACGATAAAACAAAGTATAACATAAATAAAAGGTAAAAAAAAAGGAGAAGACGATAGAATGATGAAAACAAAGGAAAACACAAGGAAAGGTGAAAAAAGACAAGATGATAGAATAATATGCACACGGAGAAAAAAGGAAAGTGGAAAAAAGGAAGCCTTGGAAAGATATAAAGATAAATGCATCAGGCAGCATATGGTTTGAATTCCGCGCGAAAAAAATTGACCCGCTGACCTGAGCTGCCATAGCAACAAGACCACTTTGACTCGTTGAGCGATTTGAGACGTCAAAATGAGTGTTTACGCAATCAAACCGTTCTTCAAGAACCGTTCCTCTAGACCGGTCTAACTAAGAGCGGTCTAACAGGGAGTGTGAATGCGGTCTGAATTATTTTCACTCGTGAGCAACGAGTGACGCAAGGCAACCAATGACAAGCCGCTTAAAATTCATTGTCAGTGTCTATTTTTGTTGTTGTGAACAAAACTACATGCACCACTCTTGAGACCTCCAAAATTCGCTTGGGGGGTTATGGGGGTCCAGTTTCCCTCCATAGTTATCTGACAAGCAACAACAACAAAAAAAAAAAAAAAAAAAACGCTAAAAAATCGCAAAAAGAGGGTCCACAATACATACTTTACTTTCAAAGGGTGGGGGGGCATGGGCCGGATGTGCCCCCCCCCCCTAAATCCGCCACTGTGCATAGATAGTGTAGTATTTGCCACAGGCATGACAGGTGGTAGCATTGTGTGCTTCGGACTAGCCATCACACTGCATCCGCCCCCATCATGGCCCGATGGATCTCACCGAGGTTTTCATCAGGCACTTAGATGATACAACCCCCTGTTGCTTAGAGATTATAATTAAAGATGCTACACATTTAAGCAAAAAACAAATCTTCAGAGTAATTAATTGAGTTAATTAATGGGCTGATGATCTGAGAGACAGGCATTGCTGGTGAGTGATCTTCGAATGAAGGTGTTCAATTGTATGCTGCTGTAAAGAGGCGAGAAAGGTGATCGATTGCCATCAACAAATGAGTGATTGCTGGAAGGCCTTGTGGTGTGCACTAGCTGACGGTTGGTGATGTTCGAGTGCCGGTAACTCCAGCCATCTGCAGTGGGAGCTCTGACAAGATAGCCGTGTCAGCCGGCGTTGCGAACCGTACCCGTAAAGTACTCTTGAGACTGAGTTGACGATTTCACTGAGAAAGGAGTGAATTATCTGCACTCTTTCCACATTTCTAGAAAGTTCATTTTCTGCCCTAGCCTTCATATGACACCTTAATAAAAAAATTAAAAAAATGAGCCAGGGATGAGAAAGCTCTGTTGGTGTAAAATGATGCTTGCATTTCCATGATTTATTAAACGAATCCGTTTGCACTGGCTGCCTTTCCTAGCAATAAACAAACAAGACAAAAGACTTCATGCATGGGTGATCGTCAACAAAATGGAGTGGTGAGTACAAAATAATAAAAACTGATTGATAGTGAGGTACGTTTCATTATTAAACCTACTTGACCATGCAGTTAACAACAGAGCAACGGGTATTTCTGGTAACAGAATGAAGACGATCTGGGAGCCTTTAATAAATCATGGAAATTCAAAGGGTGGACAATTGCGTCTACCAAAATTCAGAACGACACAAGGTCAATTTTCATTGTCATTTCGTGGGTAGTGAATTTTGGAATAGATTACCTTTTAAAGTCAGATTAACCAGGTCTGGAAGTAGGTTTCGGAATTCTGTTACAACACACTTGCTGAGTAAATCATAATTAAATACTTCCATGCAAATAGTCTGTATATTTACAAGAAATGTATTTAACATCATTACTTTCTCTTTTTTGTACTTCATTGTTAACTATTATTATTTTGGTGATAACTGAATGCTGAAATACTTGTTATTTATGTTGTGGGTCAGGCTCGACTAGCACATGTGCTATTATCTGGCCCCTTTTACGAACCAATGCTTTTCTTCCTTTATATGTAAAAAAAATGTATTGCACTTAAATGCTGGTGGTAAATAAAGCAATAAATCAATCAATATTGTATTTCATTAGTCGCTTGTGACCATGTAGTAGAAGCAGCCATACAATTTTAATGTATTTGTGAACTTGTCTATACGCCTCTTGCTGTAAGCATATATCTCGGGCATTCAAATTCCCGAATGGGCCGTCAATTAGGAATTTACGAAAACAGTTAAATTTCTTGCCTTGTAGTCTATACTTGAAGGTTTGTAAGCAATGATTTGAAGAAAAAGAAATACAGCAAAACATCTATTCACGGAAAAAAGACACAAAAAATTCGCCATATTACAAACTAAAATCAGAATATCAAAAAAGTTGTAAAGTGGGCCTGGACATCCTTTTTGAACTCGAAATAATAAGTTTGGATGTTAATAATTTACTATCATATCATTTGTTATCGTTCCTAAGCCTATTTACTTTTTCTCTTCAATGAAACTCCATTTGTTTGAATTATGTGACATGGAGTGCTCTAAATCTGATTGTATAGTGTCCTGCAAAATGCGTTTTCATTGCCTCCGATTGTGACCGGGCGGGTATGGTTGTATTCCACCAATTTTTCTCTCTTCCGTCAACCTTACATCCTTAGTTCCTTCTCGTTCTTCTTACTGTTTATTTTGCCATATGATTTTATAATTATTTTTCATTCAAGAACAAAAAAATGAAAAATTTCTCTAGTAGGTGTAAACTTGAGTTGTGATAATGTCTGAGAATAGAATTTTTCACTAAATCAAGTGAAATGTATATTGAATTATTTCTATTGATAGCAAATGTAATAATTATGATTCATGAATTTCAGAAAAAAATTATGTTTATGCAAGCTCGAGTTTCCTAACTTTTGGAAGGGAAAGTTTATGTGAAAACGGTCCTGTTCTTTTCACACAAAAAACTACATATAAATATATATTCATTTATGTATACAAAGTATAGTGTTATGTGTTATACATTATATATATATATATATATATATATATATATATATATATATATATATATATATATATATATATATATATATATATGTATATATATATATATAAATATATATATATATATATATATATATATATATATATATATATATATATATATATATATATATATATATGTATATATATACACTTTGTATATATATATATACATATATATATATATATATATATATATATATATATGTATATACATATATCAAGCAAATACCAGAATGCTATTTAAACAATTACCCCTTGAAATTTGTCCACATAACACAAATAAACATACGGGTCAAATGCAACATAGAACAAATAGTAACTTGAGTGAGCACACTGTATTTCAGTAACTGTTTATCTAGGTTTCCCAGGCAATCACCCACTAAATGTTACCACACAGTGAACTTAAAAAGGTCAGATAAGACAAAGATCAAACTGGGCCTAAATAACAAATAGTAAGCACTTTGTACTTTAATGACTGTCAAGTTTTCCCAGCAATCTCTAATTGATAATTGAAGTGCTAACATGCAATGTACTATCATTCAAATGTTCTGGTTAAAGAAATTTTCAAAAAGATCAAGGGACAATGAAATTTGGTTTGTAACTAGGGACTACAATTTTTGAATAGGGCCTAGTTGCAAACTAAAACTTAGTTTTGTAAGGTTTTATGAATATGGGCCCAGGTCAATAACAATGAGTTCGGTTCCAAAAGATGTAGTATACCCATTTTAGTTTGGATCCAATAGATGCTTCATTCATATTACAATGTACTTCCAAGGGAACTGACAAAATCCGCAATTGCAAAAGTGCTCCATGAAAAAAGAATGTGTTATCTTTTTTTTCCTGTCCAGCCCATTTCAATCCAGAGTACTTTACTGTGACAGTAAGTCTCAAAGAAGAGGTTCACCTGCTGATGAACGCCACATCTTCCAGTGGTTCTGGTTCACTGATATGGAGACTCAATCATGAAAGTGGTGGACAGACAGACCTTTCATCTAGTGTTTTTGGAAACGAGCTCAACATCAGTAAGGCTAACAAGGAAACCCATGCAGGGATTCATCATTACTTCTACGAGGATCAGCCCGATAGAGGAGGACTTGTGAGGCTCGTAGTTAGAGGTAATTTTGATCATGGAGATTGATCGCCCTCTAAATCCAACGCCCTTTGGAAAGATCCAGGTCAATTTAATGTTTACCCGGAAGGAAAAATTACGCCTATCATGGAAGCTATGCCGAAGCTGGGTGATATAAGTAGAGCACTTTGAATCGTAAAGAAAAGAACTTCATAACTTTGATTTTCATTATAATTATCTGTATCAAATGTGATGCCAGTAGATACAACTAAAGACTCGGAAAATGGACCTATGTTGCTTGAGTATTCACAATTTAGCTAGTCATCTAAATTTTAGTTTAACTTTGATACTACTGAATTTAATTTTTTTGAACCGTTGAATGGACGAGATCCATAATTATCAAATAATATCAAGAATAGAAGATACATGTAACGAAGAAACCACTGTATCCATGGTATCTAAACAAATCTTGTTACAGCTATCTGACAAGAACTAATCTGTACTTAGTAATTATATATAACCATTCGATTGGTATTTTGTCATAGCTTGTCTTGATAACCTATGGGGTCCTGACTGCCAGTACACCTGTCCTACCTGCTACAATGGTGGAGTGTGTGATGATGTGAGTGGACGATGTGTGTGTCCACCGGGTTTCAGTGGAGACCACTGTCAGATTGGTGAGTGTAAAGCGATACTTTTGTCATACAAAAAAGACAAACACATGGATCATTCTCACATCAGTGATAGGTTTACTGTATTTTAGAATGACATTTTCTTCACTGAAGACGTACTAAAAATAACTGCTGATTCCTTGGAATGGAAGAGGGACCTAGACATTTTGGATAATGTGCTTTCTGACGATGTTAGACACCACCAAAGAGTATAAATACGAAGAGTGCTCAATCTCGAAATAAAGCATGCGTATATATTGTGGTACATGTCGATCGTCCTAGACGGAAAGGTTATAGTCTTCATCGAGATGTTCGTATTTGTTATTTTCTTTATTTATTTTTTTTTTCTGTACATCGCTTTTGGTAAAGCCGTAAAGGGCATAATCTTGATATTGTCCCTTCAAATACAAACTTATGTCCCAAAACAGATAGGAATCAACTCTAACTGCACCAGAGAGGAGAGGGAACTAGGAGAGATGTTTGTATTTTTGTTAAAGTTATTTGCTGTGAAATTTCTATTAATATTAATGTGATGGGGGGAGGGCGTGGTCCAAACTGTTCCTTGATGTTAAACTCAATATGAGCAAACACTGCGATATCTGACGGGAATGTCGAGAAAAGTAAAAAAAAAAAAAAATAATAATAATAAAATAATAATAATAGTAAAAAAAAAACTTTATTTTTCTAAATAAGAATATTTCATTTGATATCATGATTATTGCATATTAAAGGGATTATAGACCTATAATGTAAATTTACTGACCTTTTTCTGTTACAAGTCAAGACAGAAAAGGCTAAATTTAAAATGAAATTGTGTGCGAGCAATTCCTTATATAAATATAAAGATTAATTAAGAGTGACGTATCCAAGATTCTCGTATTTTATATTGGTGGTGTATCCTTGAATGCACGTACGGTACCCCTACTACATGCCAGCCAAAACCAAATCTGATATTTCTTAGTTGCACATCGAATGATCCCCTCCCCCACCCCCGACAAAGAAGGAACATGAACGTGACCACTTTTTTCCCCTTGCTTGTCCGAAAATTCAGAATAGAAGGCATCTGATATTTTATTCGTCAGGCGTGAGCCCCCTCCCCTCCCCTGCATTCCTGGATACGCCACCACTATAAATAACTGACGGTGAGTTATTTGTAATATTCTGCTGTAGAAGTTTGAGACGGCAGGCGAAGAAAACAGTATAGAGGCTTGCTCCGAAGCCCTCATCGGCGCAATAGGGCCTAATGACTATCAATTGTACAATGAAAAGGGGAAAAATGGCCTCCGTATTTTGAATTGAATAAACTAGTAACCAACAATAGCAGCAGACAATATAATTCATTTATTACCAGTCCTATTCTGTCTTGCTCGCCCCAGCTCTCTTTGTCTCTCTCTCCCTCTCCCTCCCCCCCCCCCCCCCCCTCACGGGCTTTCATTTCCTCATACTCTCTTATTCTCTTATTCTCTCTTACAACCAATCAGTAAAAATGACTCCAATAGAAATGAGGACAAAATAATTTCCTCTTGTTGTTTTTTTTAATCTCTCCATTTAATGAGATCGACCACCAACACTATGCAATCCCATTCTTCACATCCATGACAGAATAGCAAGGGTGGATCGGGGGGGGGGCGAATCGGCCCCTTTTTAAAACCCAACTGGTATACCTTAAGTACACAATAAAAAAAGAATTGCCTCCTTAATTGTGTACTTTTCCGCCCCCTCTTTTACAAAATCCTGGATCCGCCCCTGGAATAGGAATTACATTCTCGTGAACTACAAACTACAGGCATACGCGGGCTCTTGCCTAAAACGTAAATAAAACCGGATCGAGCACCATTAGTTTGGGAACCCATGAGACTAACAATGTCTATTAAAACTTGTAAAAAGGCCCACCCAGCAAGACTAACATGTCAGTCTCATGGACCAGTGGCGGATTTAGGGGGGCGCAATCCTGGCCCGTGCCCCCCCCCCCTTTTGAAAAAAACTTATACATCATTGTGCCCCCTTTTTTATTGTGCCCCTTTTGGAATTGATATCTTATTATTTATTTTTTATTTTTTGTTTGTCAGATAATTATGGAGGAATACTGGATCCCATAAAATCTGATACCCCCCCCCCCCACACTGATCGACTTTTGGGGGGGGGGGGCTGGCGAGAAGAGAAAAATACGAATCTCGCTGCAAGCAGTTACCCCGAAGTTGACAGCCCTGTATTTGTGTGGCGCTCCCCCCCCCCCCCCTTTTACTACATCCTGTATTCGCCCCTGTCATGGACTGTCAGGGTTCAGAAAGCCCTCTTTCACTACATTGTCGGTCTCTCGGGGCTGTCGGTCTCGTTGGCTGAAGCCAAACTAAACCGCGATCAAAAAAAGCAAAAAACTTTGATGACCCAAGTTTGAGGCAAGCAGACAGAGTTCCATCGGCAACGCCACCACCTCGATCGGGATCGCAGAGGGGTACCCTAGCCTAGCTAGGGCTAGACACCTTGTCGATCACTATTCAGCTCAGCTATTCTGCTTGCATGATCTAACATAAGTCATCTGGCTATGCGTAATTCGGTGATAGAACGTTGATTATATTACTTTATAAATTTTACACATTGAATTTTGCCTCTGGTCCGTTAGAAATATAATAGTGAACTGGCTGGGCTTGCCTTCGGGCGGACGTACGTCGTCTGCTAGCGCATGATCTCATTGGATGTGGATCTCACGTGATCGATACTCCACACCTATGTACACGCCCACCTTACGTCATCAATAACGACATACGGTTGAACATGTGTAATACGACAACTTTTTTTTTTTTTTTTTTTTTTTTTGGGGGGGGGGTCAAAAGCATGCATATTCCCGTTTATTTATGCGGGGTCTATTAGGCTTATCGAGCCTTAATTATACTTTTTCAGAGCTTAAAATTTCATGTAAATCACATTTTTCATAATTTCAAATAAATATTAAGGGGAATTAAAATCATTTCAAAATCCCTGTTTTCATGTGTTAACCTATGGCAGCTGGAAGGCCAAAATCATGCATATTCCCGTTTATTTATGCGGGGTCTATTAGACTCATCGAACCTTAATCATACCTTTTCAGAGCTTTATATTTCATGTAAATCACATTTCTTATATTTTCAAATAAAACAAAGGGAAGTATTATCATCCTAATATTCCTTGTTTTCGCGTGTAAACCTATGGCAGCCGAGACTTTTTTGGTCAAAAGCATGCATATTCCTGTTTATTTATGTGGGGTCTACTGGACTCATCGAGCCTTAATTATACCTCTTCAGAGCTTTAAATTTCATGTAAATCACATTTTTCATAAATTCAAATAAATAGTGGGGGAATTAAAATCATTTAAAAATGCCAGTTTCCATGTTTCCATGACCCCGGGGATTCATAGTGGCATTCATTGACAATAAAGGTTCAAGAAATGTTTTTTGAACTATCAATCCTTTCCCTCGTGCAAAAATCAGAATTATAAAAAGATAGAGTACGATATGAAATATCAAGAAAAAATGTGACATCTTTCCACGTGTTATACCTATGGCGAACGTATTTTCCCCCGAGTCTTTTTAACACAGCAATTTACGCCTGCCAAATGTACTACGGAAGTAGGTGAGAGTAATCTGTCTTGATACTATTAAAAGTCTTTGACACCACTAAATGAAACCGTTCGACTCTGAGAGCTCCCTCGTGAAAGAATACTTGATTTGTTTTAACTATCTGTATGCATGATTTGCTTTGAAAGTTACAGCTTTATCACTGTCTAAAGGTGAGCTGAGAAAATGTAAATAATGTCATGAAACTAAGTGGCATTAATTTGACATTCAAAGTCCAGTGTACAGACCTAGTAGCGTTTATTAGACACTTTAATAATAGAAACTATTTTGATAAATTTACTTTGTAAAGCGCTCAGGAACTTTTGTATCAAGCGCTATAAAGATGTAATGTATTATTATTATTATCATTATTATTATTATTATTATTATTATTATTATTATTATTATTATTATTATTATTATCATTATTATTATTATTATCATTATTATTATTATTATTATTATTATCATTATTATTATTATTATTATTATTATTATCATTATCATTATCATTATAATTATTATTATTATTATTATTATTATTATTATTATTATTATCATTATTATTATTATTATTATTATTATTATTATTATTATTATTATTATCATTATTATCATCATCATTATTATTATTATTTATGTCACTTTTTTGCCGATGTTTAGCTTGTGTGGCTGGGAACTTTGGTCAAGAATGCACAGGATCCTGCTTGTCTCTTGGACCAGGTCGGACTGACTGCAGAGGATCTGTGTTCTGCCTCCCAGATCCCTATGGATGTTCGTGTGCTGCAGGATGGACAGGGTTAGCATGTGATCAAGGTAGCTAAGGGAGGCAGTATTGTCTGTACTCAATGCCATTTAGATCAAAGCCCCAGATGATCAATCTTATTTGATCAGTCTTAATCCTTTTGATTAATAATGATCTAATCATCGAGATATGTAACAATATTGTAGTGGTTTATGGTAGAAACTTAACCCTCGATGATCAGATAATGGGGTAATATTTTACCTTCTTTGGTGTATCAGAATTCTTATTATGTACAAGGCGAATTTTTCACATTTATTTTTGTTAGTAGCATTGCTGGCCTCTTTTCATTTCGTGAGTTATAGAAAAATAAACCCTTAAAGTGCTCGTTATATTCGAACAAGTCAAAGAGTTTAAGTATGTTAAATCAGACATGATTCTTTAACCTGTCTATCACCTTTTATATTTACCATTTTCAACCCATTGCCTACTTGATCTGGATGGTTCCTGTATTTACTCTGTTAGAATAGGGGAATAGAGTAGTGAACCCTGATTTGATTTCATATGTATTCTATATACTATTTGCTCAAAATTTTTAGTACAAATCCATCCTCTCTTTTAAAAAGAATAGAAATGTTTGAGAATAACCTAAATCTGTACAGTTTTTGGCGTTGCCCTTTCTGTACTTATGCTACTGTCTCCAATTCAAGATCAAGTGTACTAACATTGATTTGACACTTATTTCTACATGCCATGATTTTTGGTAGCTCCTCTCTTTTTAAATCGTGTTACTTTCCTTACATGATTTCAAATGTTGTGACTACAATGATAATAAGAATAAGAATGACTTAATAATGATAAGAAGAAGAAAAAAAATGAATGTTAATAATAATAACAACAACATCATTAATGATAATAAATGATAATGATGATGATATGGTAAAAAATTATAGAGTTTTGGCAATCCCTCCAAAAAAAATTGTCAGATTTAGTAGATATTTGTTGATAAATAGCAAGATACTGGTAATACTAAGACACTGTGAAGATTTCACCTCCTCAAGTTTAATATTAAGCAAAATTAATGAGAGGCAATAAATAACTGTATGCCGGGCCGGCCGGCCAGGCACGTAAACTCCCAACAACGGCAGCATTACTATAGACTATACACACACGTGTAAAACCAATGAGTAGCTACACACAGTGACATGTACATGTATGCTGCCTCTATGCCTCTAAGCCCCAAGATGGACAGGTCCTAGCATATGACAGTGATCCTCACAGATATTATACTGGAATTCACAGGAAATCATTGATGGAATTCCAAATGATCTCTTACAAACAGCTTTTGATGAGAAGGAGAAGGAGAACAACATGAGACTATATTTTAACCCGTTTCTTTCCAGTTTCCATTTTGCTACCAATACTGTGCCTTCAAAGCAGGGTAGGCTCACCAGTAGTAGTAATGCTCTTCCTGAGGGCCCTGCAATTGTATTACCTCACCATTGACAGATACCCATTTGACACACCTGGATCAAGAGGGACAAAACAAATGATGTAAGCACCGAGTAAGGACTGAACCCTGCACCTCTCGTATGATAGTCTTCACCAGTGGCGGATCCAGGATTTTGTGAGGGAGGGGGTTCAATATTCACCAAATTTTCTGAAAAGCAAATATTAAAAAAAAAAAAAAAAAAAAAAAAAAAGGTCCCCAGCGTTTTAGGGTCTCTTTTTAACCCCAAAAATCATTGACAAGCAACAACAACAACAAAAAAAAAAGAATAGGTCATCTGCATTTTTCGGGTCCCTTTTTGGTCCCAGGGGAGGGGGCCTGGGCCCCCGCCCCCCCCCCCCCCGGATCCGCCTCTGATCTTCACTAATAATCCGCCATGTTCCCAATATTCTGATTATGTCATAACTACTTTCCCTTTATATAGGGTGTCTTCAAGGTTCCTTTGGCGCGGGATGCTCGCAGACATGCCATTGTGAATCTTCAGGATCTTGCGATTCTATGACTGGAGCTTGTTCTAATGGTTGCGAGGACGGATGGACTGGAGATTCATGTCAACGTCAGTATAAAATAATTGAAATCCTATTTACAAGGAAGAGATTTCTCCTCTCAAGAAAAAATTGTATTAGTCCTAAGTGATAGAAATATACTGAAATATTTATCATGTTTATTGATTTGATATATATAAACTCCTAGAATTGAGTTGAGAACAATTTTCCAACACAATTTTTTGTCAGTCAGAGGCTCCGAGTTCTTCATTATATGAACTATACGTTTACATTTATATTAGACAATCTATGAAGACCAGGATGACTTGCAGAAAGGCCTAAAGACCTGAGTATTTGT
This sequence comes from Heliocidaris tuberculata, assembly GCA_025618425.1. Lineage (NCBI taxonomy): Eukaryota > Metazoa > Echinodermata > Echinoidea > Camarodonta > Echinometridae > Heliocidaris > Heliocidaris tuberculata. Next base: position 35,151,062 of record CM046838.1, on the reverse strand, counting down.
GTGTTAGGGCTTAAGTTTTATTTTCAATTGATTATAAATTTTGGCCACGATAAACATGATAAGCATAATGAAATTCACAAAAGTGAATATACGTTTATAACTCCTTGTTGCGTATATTTATATACCAGGGAAACTCGACATTGGCCATTTGGCGGTAAAGGCCCAACAAATATTTTTGCTATGAATTTGCAAGTAATTAAGTTCTCATTCATTCTCATTACGTCCTAGACATTTCATCGGCATAATTATTGTTTGTAAACGTTTATTATCATTATTAAATGACTAAGTTGATTTTCCCCCTAATTCCTTATCAAGAAGACAATTTCTGTACAAAAAAGCAGTTTTAGTGAGCGTAATTGGGTCTGAGCCAGAAGTAGTCTACCCAAATCCTCAATTTTCAATTAATTATAGTGTTCACCCTTGTACATCACATGGAAGGTGAGAATCAAAAGTTTATGAAAATTTACATGTCTCGTCATGATCACATCCATTTGACGTTGACGAGATTGACGTTGTAATGGGGAAAAACCCTCTTGGCACGACAGGAGGGAATTAGTCATTAAAAAAAAATAATAAATTAAGTTCAATCTACCAGAGTATTTCAAAAATCGGGTTTGGAATGGGATTACTCAAAAAAATTAGTATTTCTGGCATAATTTCAATTCTAGCAAAAGTGTGTAATAATTCTTTTAAATTTGAACTTTTTGGTGAAAATTGGGATTTGGGGTCTCTTTGACACCGTTTTGTCGGATATCTAAAGTCATTAGGATTAGGTCCTATAAAGCATCCATGAATCATAATAACATCACTTTTATATCACTAAAACCGATTACTTTCTATATAGAGAATTTTTCCTTTTCGTCGCGGTTTGGATTTTTTTAGGTGCGACGGGACTGAGTCCAGGCTCGACAGGACGGGATTTATGAATGGAAAGTGTAGGCTTGCACGTTCAAATTCAAATTCAAATTCGTATTTATTTAATTTCCATCAGAAAGAAAAGACAATGGTACTACAGATATTATTACAGAAAATATGAAAAATATATGAACAAATTCATTTTTTTTCTTGATAAGTGTACAAGTACACTGTACATATAAATAAATTATTATAATGGAATTATTAAAAGAAATTTTTAATTTCTGAGCACGTTCTGTCCTGTCACGCGATACCGTTGATGATTTCCTATCCCCTCCCCTCACCAAAAAATAAAATAAAATAAAATGTGGGGCCAAGATCTCATCTTAATGTTTGGAAGGAATACGCAATATCATACTAATCACAAATCCCAAGACACGGTTATTTTGATTTTCAACTTCAACAGAATTTGACTTTGAATCCATTTTCCCCAATTCCACTTTTCTGTCGTCACACTAATACAAAAAAGTTACTATAATCACGGAATCATTGTCACTACTCTGTATGTTTGTGTATTGTTCTTTGATCGAAAGTTATTATACAAACGATGTAATTGAAGATGTGTCATTTCTTATCTGTTGCCATGAGAAGCAATGCCACTATCAAACTCCGTCCCGTCGCCTTGAATTACGTTTGTCTCAGACCCATTTGTATTGACAAACAATGACACTTTTTAACTTTAATAACTCAGACGATATAACTCTTATCAGACCGAGGTTTCACATGGTAAAGTAAAAGGGTGTAGAGCTTGTTTGGAGTAAGTTTTATGCCATTTCTTTGAATAATTTTCTCACAATATTATTTTTGTTCTTAATAAATCTTATTATTTAATTAATCATTCACTTCTTAAAAAATCAAGGCCAAAATATCTGCGTGTACATGTAACAGTAATTAAATTCAGAACACAACAATTGCCGTGATTGTGCATTGCTGCTGAAAATCTGGAGGACCTCTTGTAACATAGAGTCATGAATCTTTAATGACACTGGATATCAAAAGGTTGGTATCCATGTTGGTATTTTTTTTATTTTTTTTTTAAAATTCTGAATTAATGACTGATTATCGATATTTTTTTTTAAAGTTGAATTCTAATTAAAAATTTAGAGCATTGTTTTAAGAAGAATACTCAATTAAACGTCATAAAACTTACTCCATTTTTAATTTTTTTTTTTACATCCTTAAACTTTAATATGGGCAAACCTCAACTTAATAAAAGTTATAACATTTGAGTTATTAACCATCAAAAGTATCCAATAATTTTGTTTTTACACCTACTACATCTGCAAGGTGCTTTCCTTGCGCAGAATTGTCCAATCACTTAATCACGGTAAACTTCGGAGAATCGTTAAGAGAATTTAGTGCTACTATCGTTTGCATATTCTGTATTCTCTTTCACAGTCTCAGTTTTGGACATCACAGCTGTACTAAGACAAGGTGGTGTATATGATGACCCCTATGGGGATAATTTCTTTGGCATATTCATGATTGGGTATAGCTCTGTGACCAACGATCCTTCTCTGAAGTATTACATCGGACGAGAGGTAGACACAGGACCAGGAGAGACTGGTCACGGGGCAAGTTTTAAGGTTGATGGCGACGTGAAAACACAAGACTGGGAGGAGACAGGGTTGCCTCCAGAAACAGCGTTTGATAAACGTGCAGCAGGCATTCAACACTCATTCAGAGCTTATATTGATCAAGACAACGGCGGGGATGCCCGTGTCGGTGCATATCAAATGTCCATCGATTACAAAGGATGGACAGAGCGGATTGTTTTATTGAACGAGTATCGTGGTGGTATGATATTTTTTTCTTCTTTTGGCAGTCCATTGATTTAACGATTTTTGAAGTTTGATTTATCTTTTCCAGTGTATATTTTCTATTGATATATATATATATATATATATATATATATATATATATATATGTGTGTATATTGTGAGAAATGTTCCTTGAACACGATCATTTTTGCACATATATAATAATGATGATAATGATTTTTAATAATATAATATACCACTACTACTATCACTACTACTACTACTACTACTACTACTACTACTACTACTACTACTAATAATAATAATAATAATAATAATAATAATAATAATAATAATCAATAATAATAATAATAATAATAATAGTGATAATAACTATCATTATAATAATATTATTATAATGATAAATACTTAACAATTTTAAGAAAGTGAAATGTATATTCCGATGTAAATGTCAGCCATCATTTTTTTTTTTATACAGTTCCGACGAAGATCACATATCGAAAGCTTGACAATAAAGGAGGATAATAAAAGCTACGACTGTGATAATTAGTTGAAAAATTTCTCACACTGAAGGGTATTTCGAAAGATATGAACAGCTGATGATAAGAATGCCAGATTCAGATTCAAAATACATTTATTTCCTTCTCATAATCAAATGAATACCATTATGACATGTACATTCACAGAAACATGGCGCAAGGAGGAGAGGGTCCCAGGCTTGTGTTGGGATCGTCATGCTAAAAATTGTATTTCGGGTAAAATATAGATGATGCATATAAGATAAACATAAATGTGTTCCTTTTATTCATTTCCAGACTCAAATTCGGAGGTTTGGCCAGAGAAGTTATCAACTACAGTTGGGATTGGCGAGACGGTCGTTTTAAGCGTGCTTGCTTATGCTAGTGTTAACACGGCATCTCTAAGATGGCGACACAATGGAGGGAGCGAAATCCCTAAATGGGATGGACTGGCATCAGTAATCATCAATGACGTCAGGAAGTCAGATGGAGGAATCTACGAGTGCTACGTTGAGCGTAACAGAGAGACAGGAAGACACGCTATCGTGAGTCTCATTGTAAGAGGTAGGCCTAGGTGACCTCATAGTAATCCGAATCCACCCCCCCCCCCTCGATTATCATAATAGCGTTCATACTGGACTTGTAGTTTCAAAACTTTAAGTTAACAAAACAACGGCTCACGAGCAACGACGCCGGTTCACCCAGGCCTGAAATAACGACGCTCGTTGTTCTGAGACTACAAGTCGAGCGTTAGTGATTAAACATGAGCAGAGAGGTCATCGTTACGGTATTGCTAAACTTAAATTCATTCTGTCTACACGGTCCGTAACGACGACGAGGACACCCCCGCTGCTCGTTGTTTCAGGGTTAACCACAAGCTCGCTTGTGGTTCTGGAACTACAAGACAGTAAACTTAAAGTTTCGAAACTACGAGTCCGTCTGAAACTATTAGATAACTACAAGATAACTTAAAGTTGTGAAAACTACAATAGCTCCCTTCGTGTGAACTTGACTAATATTTTGGAGGTTAGATATCACTAAACGGAAGAAGCTGCGCTCGAGTAGGGTGATCCGAACTTGAGTTGAGATTTACTTCTTCAAAATTAAAAGGTTAGGGATAAACTTGTGACTGGGTTTTAGGTTAGGGGATAGGATCAACATTCGGTTTAATGGAGGGTCAAGGGCTGAAGTCATAAATTGATCGCGGGACAATTACCGAAGTATGTGTCGTACAAGAGACCACTTCTTTTGGCATTAAAACCTTTGCCTCCTTCCTTTTCTAATAAGTAGCTTAAACAAGAGATAATAGAAAACCAATGTTTCTATTCTCTCTTGTTTAACCTACTCAATAGAAAAGGAAGGAGTAGGTTAAACAAGAGATAATAGAAGACCAACGTTTCTTTTAACAAAAAAGTAAAGAATATCAAAAGATAAACGAATGAGAGAAACATATTAGTTTTTAATGTTAAACTGGTTTCTCGTGGAGAAGAAGAATAATATAGTGAATGTCATGACAATCATTATATAGTTATTATTATTACATAATCAGTACATGATTATTAAATGAGCCCGATATCTTTTTATCCCTATTAATTATATCATATTCATCTTCGTAAATATTTGCTCCAGTATTATCTAGATCGCAGTTTCCTATCTATGTTAGTGACGGGTCTGTCATTTTAAAATCTACTCCAGCAAAATTGTGTTACGGATCCAGTCATGCTAAAATTCGGAAAAAGTCAACAAGAGTATCATCCAACTTTTCATTTTCTTGTTATTGCATAAGATTATCATACATATGTATACAAGTATATATATATATATATATATATATATATATATATATATGTGTGTGTGTGTGTGTGTGTGTGTGCGAAGATACCCAACTTAAACATTTCAACGGCGCGCCTCGGCGTCTCGGTAAATTGTATAGTGTGAGGATTGATGAGACCGGAGACAAGGACGTAGCTGAACTTCAACTTTATTAGATCAAACTTTCGGCCTTCCCGGCCTTCTTCAGGTTCTGAAGATAATAACATATAGTATACCCTCCCGTGCCAAAAGTATTGCAACATGGACAAACACATTACACAGGAGACAAAAATTACATGAAAATGAATGCTGTTTTAATGAATGTGTAGCACATCATTTTTTATCATACTATCAGACACATTTTATTGATATATCAGTAGTCATTTTTCATGTAAGATTCACGAGTCTCTAGTATTTTGTTGGATATCCTCGCCTTCTAATGATGGCGCGCATCCTCCTTGGCATCGTCGCGTAGAGTCCTTGCAGTCTTTCTTGGGTGATGCTGCCCCAGGCCCTGAAGATAGAGCGGACCAAACCCTCCCTCGTGGTTGGTCGGTCTTTGGTGATGGCTCTCTTGATGTCATCCCACAGGTTCTCTATCGGGTTAGCATCTGGTGATTGCGCGGCCACTGCACCCTGTTGACGCCATTTTCGTCATACCATTGGTCCATCTGGGCTGCCCTGTGCGCCGGTGCGTTGTCATCCTGGAAAACGAACTGGTGTTGCGCGTCGCCAAAGATGTTAGCAATGGATGGAAACAAGTGGGCGTCCAGAATATCTCGATATTTGGAGTTATCAATGTTCCCGTCTACGACAACAAAATCGCCAACTCCATAGAGGCCGACGCATCCCCAGACCATGACTGAAACTGAACCCCTTTGGGTGTAAGTAAGGTTCCTTGGGTCGTATGAGGTGTTAAGTTCACGCCAGACTCTTACTCTTCCGTCGTTCGAAGACAGACAAAACCTACTCTCGTCGGAAAAGACGAAGTGCCTCCAATTGTTCTCCAAAGTCCAATCCCTCACTCGGGTGGCCCACCTGATGCGTCTTAGGCGATTGACGCGAGATATCAGAATCTTTCTCCTGGAAATGCGGGCATGGAGATTGTAACAGTACAGGCGTCTTTGTGTTGTTCTCTTTGAGATTCTGCTACCAATTCTGTCGCTCCAGCGAGCTGCCAAAGTTTGTGCTGAATCGAATTGCGTCATGCGAGCCTGACGCAGAAGGTAGCGATCTTCCCGGGGCGTGGTCTTCCTGCTTCTGCCAGGTCTTGGTCGCTTGTCGGCATTTTCTGTTTCCTCGTACATGTCGTAGCGTTTACACACTCGGTACACGGTTTGACGGCATACCCCAAAGCGATCAGCAATCTGAGCTACCGAAACCCCCTCCTGTCTCAATGCAACGATTTGACGGCGTTGCTCGTTAGATAACTCCCCTGTCTTAACCATGGTGCTTGCATGAATGACTCAGTAGCATTGAATGAGAAAGTGAACAAGGTGCACATTCATTATATACCGAAATGACGGTCAGTGTTCAATGATTTCGGACAAAACACCGCTACAACAAAGAGAAGTCACTAACCAAAAATTTAACGAATTTCACCATGTTGCAATACTTATGGCATGGGAGGGTATACTTCAATATACATACATACAAGTGTGTGTTTTTATATTCCATTTGATAACAAAATATACATTTACATATTGATATCAGCATATACCTTCATGGCTACAGTTTATTACAAGTAACTTGATAAATGAATGATAAGAACATAGCTCGGAAATATTGTACAGAAATTTAATGTAAGAGACCGCTTACCTAAAGTGAAGTTTCGTCGAGGGTGACTGGTATCTTGGTGTGTGTGGTATCTTGGTGTGTGTGAAATTTGTGCGGTCAAGTGTGAATAAATTACTGACCTTTGACATTGTCTAATGGGAACCTGGGATAGCAGGTGAGTGTGTCGGGAAGAGAGAGAGAGAGAGAAAGAGAGAGATGAGAAAAAGAGCGTAGCGGGATTCAGTTAGAATGAGACGTTAATAAGAGAATATTTAGTTGATCACAGTTCATACCAGCTTGTATATAATTATAAACCTGTTTAAATCACATCACGAATGGTAAATAATAAATAATATAGCGTACAGGTATAGATGTGATGTAATTGAAATTTAAGTCTTGTAACCAATATCTTAGGTACAATTTTCATACACCTCAAAGTTCAGGAGCACATCAACCAACCAAGAATTCTCAATTACCTCACACATAACTTGCAAATCCAGTTGGGTAGTATACTTAATCACCTGCACTTACTGTAGTAAGCAATATGTCGGGAAGACAGAAACAACACTTTACACACGTTTCAACAACACACGATCCGAAATCAAAAACTTCCACTCAACATGCTCAACACAACGCAAACTATTACCATACAACACACTTCAACCTTCCATCTCACTCACTAGATAACGTTCAAATAACTGGTATTGAAATCATCCGCAACAAATCACGCGCCACGATCCTCCACAGGGAATCTTTCTGGATTTCAAAACTTAAAACCCTACACCCAAATGGTATTAATGTTGACCAATAAATAGCCGATGACACCAACTATTGGCCAATGTACATCAAAAGTTTCCCTTACATGTACCCTTGTCTTGTTAGTTTTGTTGTTTTTTTTCTTTGATCACAGTTACACTATCCCTGTTAGCTCACTTTATGCTAAAATCATATAATTCTAACTCTTAGATATGAAAATTGTACCTAAGATATTGGTTACAAGACTTAAATCTCAATTAAATTACATCTATACCTGTACGCTATATTATTTATTGTTTACCATTCGTGATGTGATTTAAACAGGTTTATAATATACAAGCTGGTATGAACCATTAAATCATTACGGATAGTGAAATATGGATTACGATAAAAATGTAACGCTCTCACCATGTTCAGCCAGGAAAATGTAACCCTGTTCAAACCATTCAATGCTTACTTACCATTTGTTTGAAATTCCAGTCGCAAGTAGTATGTTTGCAACTTTAATTCGTCTGTGATCAACTTTATAATCTCTTATTTACGTCTCATTCTAACTGAATCCCGCTACGCTCTTTTTCTTATCTTGCCTCTCTTTATCCCTTTCTCTCTTTCTCTCTCTCTCTCTCTTCCGGACAGACTCACTTGCTATCCCAGGTTCCTCTTAGACAATGTCAAAGGTCAGCAATTTATTCAAACTTGACCGCACAAATTTCACACACACCAAGATACCACACACATACATCAATCACCTTCAACGAAACTTCACTTTAGGTAAGCGGTCTCTTACATTAAATTTCTGTACAATTCAATTCAATTGTTCTTTATTCGCTTTAAAACATTTGTAAAAAGCACATATGAAAATACAGAAATAAACAAATATATGCATGTACAAAGAAACACATACAACAACAACAACGATATACACAGTCTTCTACAAAAAGGAACATTCACCTTACTATGTATTATTAATTTTTAAAAAGAAAGAAAAAGAAAAAAGGTAGCAGGGTAAAATCAGAGTGTGCATAAATATGAGATAATTTCCTCACACTCTTCAGGATTAAAAAAACCCCTACATAAGTAATCGTCCCTTAAGTTTATCAATTCCTTCACTTGTTCAACTATGCGTATTGTCTCAGTATGTATTTTACATTGCACATCCCACTGCTTTTGAATTTCTCTATTATCCATGAAGTACTTATCATTCAGGAATCTTATATTACCCCCCAACACAGAATGAGCTCCATACCGGGCCATTCCAGCTATATAAGCCACTGTATAATTTTTTGAATTCAAAGCTTTCACAACAAAAGATAAACACCTTTTTGCAAACCATAACTCTGGATCCATAACACTTGCTATTAAAATGGCAGTGAGTCTGCCATGGAATTTTCCAAATCCTTCTTATTGCAACCCGCCATTGTCTACAAAATAATACTATCGATACATTTATCAAACAGAGGATATAACTGTGAACCATAGAAACTTGAGCAATATTTATGGAACAATATATTTCTAATATGAGAGTTAGCATATTTAAAATTATACAAAAAACATATTACATTGTCGATGGAAATCTCCAACACACTTTTAAACATCAAAATCATTTATATTTTTAGAAATAGCATGACCTAAATGAGTTATTTTTAATGTAATCTCTACATGTCTTCCATTTATCATGATTCCTGGATCCATAACTGGTTTGCCATTACAACCAAAAACTATTAACTGACTCTTTTTAGCATTAAACTGAATATCAAATTTAGTAGCATAAATATTTCCGAGCTATGTTCTTATCATTCATTCATTAAGTTACTTTTAATAAACTGTAGCTATGAAGGTATATGCTGATATCAATATGCAAATGTATATTTAGTTATCAAATGGAATATAAAAACACACACTTGTATGTATGCATGTATGTACGAGTATATTGAAGTATATAGTATATGTTTGTATTATTATCTTCAGAACCTGAAGAAGGCCGGGAAGGCCGAAAGTTTGATCTAATAAAGTTGAAGTTCAGCTAGGTCCCTGTCTCCGTTCTCATCAATCCTCACACGATATATATACATGTATATATATATATATATATATATATATATATATTGATAGTAATTTTATATTTATAAGATATATAACCCCCGCTTTAACAGGTACAGCAGTTGTCATTTCTTCACAGGCATTTCAAGGAATAAATCCCGCCAGAGTACCAGATTTCCAATTTACTGTACCTGGTCTGAGAGAAAAGGTTGTGAGTAAAATGCCCTCTCATTTGCCAAACCACAGTCGTTTTCGGGACTGCATCATCATTTTCTTTCCCAGGTTCTGTCCCCAAACACCTTGGATGAGAGTACACAAATAAGTACAAAGACGTGCCGATCTGCAGTATGAAAGCGCCATGCTGAATATCCGTTCCAGTCCAAATATCTCATTCAGAGGACGTTCGCATATCAAAAATATCGTTCCATAATTACATGTATTTACAACCTCCCCCACTTAAAAACCTCCAACTCTTGAGTGAAAATTGAGAAAGGGATGAATTACGTAATATTCCACAGTGCTCTTTTATGAAATCTTCTGAATCCTTGATTAAAAGTAATAAATGAGACAAAAATTCTATTTTCCCCTTATGTTTGCAGGGTGTCCATCTTCTAAGTTTGGTCTTGACTGCTTGCAGGATTGTCCTGTGTGTTACGCTGGAGGGGTATGTCATGACGTCACAGGGGAATGCGTGTGTCGACCTGGTTTCCAGGGAGCCCAGTGTGAAATACGTAATCAATACTTAAGCATACCCTTATTAATTGCCTGATTTATTTCATGCGATTTGTTTGTTTGTTTGGTGTTGTTGTTGTTTTGTTTTGGGGGAGGGATTTTTCTTATTTTTTTAATGGGAGAGCCCACGCGAAGACATGCCGAACACTTAAAGGAAACCAAAACCCAAGGAGAGAATCAATGTTATTGAAGAGTGAAAATTCAGAGAAGCACTTTACAAAAAGTTTCATTAAAATTGGTTAAAAAATGAGAGAGTTATGGAAGTTTGAAAAGTCTCGTTTTACTTTCTATGGGGATCCTCAAATTGGCAAAATTGCTTCAAAATGCCTGATTTTGTGAACAACTCTCCATTTGTTTTGTACACAGATTTTCAGATTTTCCCCATTATCTCTCAGGGTGCTCCTTGTCTCCTGATGAACTCGACATATGTGGTGTAAAATACATTTTCCCATTATATATGTTGAGCTCAGAAGGAGATTAACTGCACCTTGAAAGATAATGGGGAAAATCTGAACATCTGTGTACAAAACAAATGGAGAGTTGTTCACAAAATCAGCCATTTTGAAGCAATTTTGCTAATTTGAGGATCCCCATAGAAAGTAAAACGAGACTTTTCAAACTTTTTGCTTAAATTTTTTTTCCTGGAATTTTTTGAAATAATTCTTTATAGTTATGGTAAGATTAAATTATGATTACTTCAAAGGGTAAGGTCGTCTTATTTTACAATGCATAATATGAACTATTTAATATGTTACCCGACAAGAGCTAAAGAAAACATTTTCCCTGCCCTTCATACTCTTTTGGATACCGTGTTCTTAAATCATAGGTTCAGCACTGCATGCAACTTTACTCATGAAACACATGATAAATACACACTTAATTAAAGTATATACCATCAGAATACACATTTATGAAAAGATAGCTACTCTGACACTGATTTTAACATATCAATTATAATGCTTTCGGAACTAAAAACAAATGATATGTGCATGTGCCGTTCTTTTTCCTTTTCTGTCATTTGATGTAACAGCCTGCGGTGACAATTACTGGGGTAAAACCTGCAGTGTGGTTTGCTCCAGTAGCAATCCTGGCTGCCCAAATCGGCTGCTTTCTCCACCTAACCCCGTCGGCTTGTCTTGTATAAATGGCTACACAGGGAACAGATGTCAGACAGGTATATTTACTTACTATGAAAAAATGTTTGTGGGTGCGTGGAGCTGTGTATTCACTTTTTACACGCTCGCGCACCCCAATCCATGATACTGATTAAGAAGTAAAATTGCACATCTCTAACGGAGCTTTGTGCAAACTAACTTTAGTTAGCGGATAGTAGGGTAACGAATCGTAACTTAGCTTTAAGTAAGGTTACGGGTCGTATCGTAGTGTACCCTTGAACTCACGCATGGTAATCTATATTAGCGTACGTTTACTTCAAACAGCTTACGATGCATCGAGTTTTATGTTAAAAATATATATAATTACAAGTAGGAAGGCAACGACGACGCAGCACCATGCTACGCCGCGCTGGCGCATTGCCTTCCTACTTGTAACAGCACGGTGCAACTGAACGGGGCAGACATTACTCTCAATTCTTTCTCAGAGCAGATCCCTTTCTTTCTCTCACTTTCCTTCTCTTTCTCATTTTTGTGTGTAGCAGCACCAAAGACAACTACTCTACTGTGGTGGAACTTCATTCTTTTTCTCGTAATTAAGGCTTTACGCTTCTGGATATACCAATGGTACTCTAAACCAGTACATAAACATTTCATTGCCTCAGAGAATGGATATGCAAAATAAAAGACTGACGGAAAATTTTTTTTTTTTTTAACTTGTCTCTCATATTTATCAGACATGAACGAAAAGTTAATGCTTTTCGTTAACACATTGTCGGATGGATGGTGTCCGTTAGATGATGTTTATTTCAACTCATGTCGTTATAAATACAAACCTACTGTTCATTTTTTGATCGTGAGGTCTTACTTTTCTTGTTATGTTTATGTTTCTGTACTACACAGTGTGTAACTCTACCCACTTTGGTGCTGATTGTGAATTGGATTGCAACTGCGTTGGTAACTGTAACAGAGTGAGCGGATGTCTAGACACGTGCTCCAGCAAATACGAAGGTACATACTGTCAAGGTAAATGCAGTAATTCTATTCAGTCAGTGGCGGATTTACGAGTGGGGGGCAAAAATATGTGATGATCTTTTTTTTTTCTTCTTCCTGTTTTCTTTATTTTGCTTGTTAGAGAATTTACGGGTAAAATGACACTAAAAAAGATATCGCGACTTTTTTTCCTTTTTTTTTTTTTTTTTTTTTTTTTTTTTTTTTTTTTTTTTTTTTTGCTAGTCAGATTTTTTTAAATATTGACCCTCTTTTCACAAAATCCTGAATTCTCCCCTGATTCAATAACAGTTCTTTTGGAGAGAAACGCTAGATACTTAAAAAAAAAACTACTGAAAAAAAGTAGTGTCTATGTGAGGCATGGATTTCTGTCTGTTTATACATGCTATGCCTTTGTTTTATTATTTGCTACTTGCCATGCTTGCTGTTTTTATTTTGTAACTGATTTTGGTATTGACGATATCCTTTCACATACTGAATCTACAGAACGGTCAGATTTCAAGACCTGTGAAATCTTTGAAACACTTTTAAGGGCACATATCTTCACTGTAATTTTGTTTGCCATTATCGCCCGGAAATGTAGACCTATGAAAGAACTTATAAAATAATTTGTGTTCTATCATTCAAAAACGTTGAAAGTCTTTTGTCCAACTTACATATTCGATGTTCGCAATAGTAAAATACATACAGTTAGATCATGTTTTCTTTCAGCCTTGGCATCTAATCTGGATTGTCCATCCGGGTATTTTGGTACTCTGTGTAACTACCCATGTCACTGTGATGGTGATGTGGCCTGTCAAAGATCCAATGGTCAGTGTTCAAATGGAGTCACGTGCGCCGATGGATGGGCAGGATCTGACTGCCAGCAAGGTAGGTCTTTAGAAATAAGCTCTATTTATTTATTTTATACTTTATTAGTTTCTATTAATTTCTCTTTTTTTAAGACATCATAGGGAGAAAAAAGAGCGAGAACCAAAACTTTCACAGGTTTTATTCTCTTAAATAAATATTTGATTTTTTGTTTATACTTATCGAAACAGTAACATTATGAAATGATGTTTGATTATATATTCCATTTCTCCTTTTCAAGTAATACACACTTCTAAAATTCATTATGTCTTTATTTAGGCATAATATGTCAATGCATGGAACCTTATTAGTTGAGTGATTTGATAATTAATGTAATAATTGAATGTTTGTCCATGGAATATGCAGGTTGTATAATTATACAAGTTTCAGAAAGTCAATTCTTATTCGATTCTGGAAACTGTTTTATCAGTGATTTTCGAAAAACCACACACCAGTTGCTGATATCCAAATAACACTTCCATCAGCTCTTCCAAGTCTCCTTGACTCACCATGGGTGTCGGACGTCACAAACGATTCCGTTCTGCTTCTCTGGAACAGCTGGACAGACGGCTATGACTATGGCAATGGCCCTGTCCATTCCTACCAAATCGATTACACGTGGAGTAATGACAATGGTAAGGTTGGTCATTCTGAGGAACCCATCATCGTTACCGGTGACAGTACTGCTCGCATTGGAGGACTCTCCGTGTTTACTCTGTACGACTTCCACATCAGTGTTAGACGGGAGGTCGAAGGTCAGATTGTTGCTGGTGTAAGGAGTGGTCAAATCAGTGCCAGAACGGATTGTGGAGGTAGGTACACAGTGTCTCTGTGTTTGTGTTTGATTCCAGTCAGTTACCCACGATTAGTCGGCGGACAGGTTGATTTAGTCAGCCCTTTTATACACACCGACAATACGCTTCCAATTCTAATTATTGCTTGTTATTAGAGACAAGATCGTTCTGTTCTAACTTTGATTTTAATCCCACAATGAAGCCAGTAAATTGGCATTGTAATATTTAGTAATGTATATGACAATATCCCCCCCAAAAAAAACAACAAACAAACAAACAAACAAACAAACAAAAAACCAACAACAACAAAACAAAAAAACAACCAAAAAAAAAACAAAAAAACTATATTTCTTACATCATAACCATTATGTTTGAAACCAATTCAAACAAATGGAGGGGATATTTTAATTTTTCACGGGCTTCATCATATCTTTTAGAACACATTTTTTTATCAAGATTTTATTTGAAGCTATATCACAGATGTATATGAAGGTATATTTATATCTTTATTGAATTCATTTTCCTAGCACCCATACTAGCACCAGTAATGAAGACCTCAACCGTCAATGGCATGGACAGTATCACTATCGCATGGAGAGTGAGTATATCGCGTGTTTTCTTGATTCTTTATAATATAAACATGTATATTGAATCGTGTTCTTATCAACAATATAGATCGGTTTTAACCTACATGTATTACAATGTATGATAGATAGTAGATTAGGTATTGTTGAAAAATTTACATAATTAGCTTTAAATCAATTTTGTTTATCATTATTAATTTTGAAAGTTGTTTATGTTTCTCTTCTCTTTTGCTTAGATTCTGCATTCAGAAAGAAGTGTGCATTTTCAAATCGTGACAATTAGGGTATTTGCATTTTGCATATGAAATGAAGACAACCGTTCTTACCTCATTTTTGTTTTATAAATCGATAATCGATGTCCAGGTTTAGTATACGACAACATCTCGTAACAGTTTCCCACATTTGTATAGGTCAAAATAAACTTCGAAGGTACTGGTATAGGACAAATTATAAAACATAATGTAATTACAATACATTTACATGTATAACATATCATGTCGAGTGAAAAAAAAGACACAATACATAAATTGTTGCAAAATACTTCGAAAGCAAAGTTTTATCTCCATTTATGCAGCTCCCGGAGAAAGCGTCATCCTCCTGGCTTCAATGTGACTCCTCACACTACAGCTTCAACCTGACCTATTGGTCCATGAACGAAACTGCGGACATCTTAACTATTCCAATAGACGGCAGTGAAACTGCAAGGAAGCAAGTAGATGGTTTGAGACCTTGTACAGCATATTACTTTTCGGTGGTCATCGTCAATAGTGCCAAGTTGGCTGGTCCTGCTAACCATACCGTGGCTACAACAGATCCAGTGCGTGAGTTGACTTGCTTTTATTGTTCCTACATTTGAGAGGTTCATCCATGAAACACAAACAAGAATCGAGGTACTGCCAGACACATTACATCTCGATATTTATAGTTATACAGCGCAATCAACGACTGCAGCTATTTGTCGGTTAAGTTAAGTGGGGTCTTTTTACACAAATGTGTGAAGCTATAGTCTTATTTGTTTGCTTAGTAATGATTGAACGTTTTGTGTTTTTAATCACACTTATCTGTTAGTTAAACAATTGGAATAGTATTTTGTGTATTAATCAAAGATGCTGACCACGGTTCCATGACATTTGCTCCTGCGACAATTGCTCCGGTCTAACTTTGCCATGTTAATCCTAAACCTAAACCTAACTCTAACCCTAATCCTAATCCTAATCTTCACATTGTCCTTAACAAAAAACCAAATCATGACCCTGACCTTAACCTTTGACCTTTCGAGATATGGACGGAGGAGCAAATGTCGCAGGAGCAAATGTCGTGTCACCGCTGACCGGTTCGTGTATACCTGTATTCTTGCACTATAGCACCTGGACCCGTAGAAGGCGCTCGCCTGTCTTCAGACTCGTTCAACCATTTGCAAATCACGTGGTCTGAGCCATCTAGCCAATGCGGTGCTCCGAGTTACAACGTCACACGCAGGCTTCTCCTTCGTGATCAATGTGACGAATCATTAGCAGATATAGTAACATGGACGAAAGTACACACTACAAGCATCGAATACAGCGATCTTCTGTCACACTCCACTTATGATTTTGCTGTGCTGGCTATACTACATGGCTCTGAAGCGGAAGATGCCTATAAAGTTACGTATGACACTGCAGAATCAGGTTAGTCCCCCTTCTCGGATGAAGATTTGTTGCTTTCTTTCTCTGCATTGGTTGAACGTCATGAATCTGTAGAGGTGTCGTGGTATGGTATAGTGGATAAGTCTCCGGACTGAGAACCACAAGGTACGGGTTCGAATCCCAGATATAGCACTAACGTCCTTTGGCAATACATTAATCTATATCTGCCACACTCGACACCGCTGAAGTAAATGGGTACCTATTAGGATTATTCACTGTTCGCTAGTTACGGTTACTAGGGCTAAAGCAGGGTTAATAGTTTCCAGAGCTCTTCGAGAGCGCATAGGACGTTATATCAAAATGTGATATACGGAAAAGGAATATTACCAATACAACAGCATATTTATCATATAACTTTGCTTGCAATCAAGAGTCTGGTTTGATGGGCTTTACCACACCCTCTCCCATGCTTTTGTTGTTATTGTTTGTCCCTGTATTGCATTAAATGGAAAACGTCTTTTGTAAAGTTGTGATTTTGTAAGGAAAAGGGATTATTTTGCAATTTCATTATAAACCACTTTTTAACTTGCAAAAGCGCAACGATATTCAAAGGCATAGTTTATTTTTAACTGGGAGTCTCAATTTGACTTACATAAACAGTGTCACAGGAAGCTCCAAGAAACATTTCCGCCAACAATTCGGAGAAACAAACGCTGATTTTTACCTGGGTTGCTCCGTCGTGTGGTAAAAGAAACGGCGCCATCTCCTACATTTTCGCCTTGTATCAGATCTCTAGGGAAGCATTTCAAGATCCTATCACGGGTACTCAAGAAGAAACAACAAAGTACTTCGATAATCTGCCCCATGACTCGGCCTTCAATTTTACCGTATGCACATCGACGTCAATGGGCAGTGGACCATGTGATTCTCTAGTGGCCCAGACCATACCCCAAGGTACGAAAATATTAAAGAAAGGTTATTCATTCTATATAATGCAGCAATGATGAATTTGAATGCGTTGAAATTCATAGAATGTACGATAAAAAATACATAATGTGCGTGTGTGTTTAGGTGTGCATTCGCGTGTGTGTGTATGTATGTGTGTTATTATGCTTCTTCTAAACTTATAGTCGTTGGGAAGAAAACAGTATTTTGGAAATTTCTAATACGAGGAAAGGGATAATGTCCAGAAACAAAGGCAAAATAAATGAATATGTTAGATTATTTACATTACTAAACGGTAATGTCACCGATTATGTTTTTCCCCCAGACTGTAGCTGTGACATCAATGATTCTTCAGGTATGTTCTTTTATATGGCAAGACACATTTAGCATTTTTATGAAGGTGGTCCTTATTTGTCGGTTATATACATGCATAATAATGAAATATTGAAAATATTATAATTATCATGTATATCATATATGTAGATTTTTATTTCCTTATTCATAAATGTATATAAATATGAAAGTATGTAGACGAAAGTCATACGTTTATCGTTGATGACCTAAAATGTTGATAAGCAAATGATAAAAGAGGGGGAAATGAGACATGATTCATTTTTCACCGACAGGCCTCAAAAATAAAGTTTGTGATCTGACACAGGACCTGTAAAGAATGTGAAATACTTTACATGATAGCAAAAACATATATGGCTATCGTATGAATTTGCAAGGTACCAGCGGCGAATGTACGGGGGTAGGAGGGGGAGGGGGCACGTGCACGTTCCCGGGCGGCACTTGGAGGGGGTGCACAAAAAATGCAAAAGAGAGAAAGAATAAAAAGGGGGAAATTAAGAAAAATCATAATCCTCAAGGATTATTCGCCCCCAATCCGCAGGGTAAATGCATTAGAACTACAGTTTTTGAGGGTTTAAAATCTGCCTCTTGCTAAATATTGTGCCCCCAATGTAGAATAAAATGCATCAATAAGTATTTGCAGAGGTTCATCATTAATCTGAACTTTCCGTCAACTTGCTAAATTCCTCGACTACTTTTCAAGGGTTTTCGTTAATTTTGCTCCCAAGTTTAGAAGGGAGTTAATAGAAAACCGTTTATCAATGTACGAAATTCAAACTTTTCTACCGCTCAATTGCAGTGATCAATTGCAAAATTTCCTAGGTAAAATGCGCAAGAAATTGTGTTTTATAGGGTTAAAAGTGAAAAAAAATTGCCGTTCGGTCGCTTTGCTCCCTCGCTTGTACCTTAACGTAGACAGGTTAAGGCACTTGGGGGCGCAACTTTATTATTTTCCCTGGGCGCCATAATCCCTAAATACGCCACTGCAACGTATGATGGGATCTCTTCCATATCAATTTTTATCACGCAATATACTAATCTCTTTCAGTATTAAACATTTTGTGGACAATCTACATCATACTTTCAAACAAAAATATCCCTATCATTATTAATATTTGGAGTGCGATTTTCTTTCATACAGTATATAGTTCTATGAAAAAGCATATCCAATAAAGCATGTCCCTTTCACTCAACTCAGCAGTCCTTATCTCCACATGTATACGGTGATTTGAAATTTTTATCAAAAAACCTTTGTGCTACAATGATGGTTCCCTTGTACTTTTTAAAAACATTTTAATTTTATGGCATAAAATGCTGACTAAAACTTTTTGTAATATCAGGGATATGATGTCACAGTGTTGAAGGGTCCGTCCATCTCCATTTTCACTAGACATTATTTTTATCCTTTTTGTCAACATGCAGGTGTACTTGCGGCCATAGTTTTGGGATGCTTACTCGCCATACTTGGGATTTACAGCGTTGGTCTGACTTATCTCCACATGAAACTAAGGTTCGACGACAATTTTGTTTTTCTTCAGCTAACTAGATTAGTGTTTTTGGTAATGAGTACTTTCACATTAAATATTTATTAAGATATTCAGTCCTGAAGAATCACTGCCACTACATTTGTCTCCTTTCTTGTCTCATATATATATATATATATATATATATATATATGTGTGTGTGTGTGTGTGTGTGTGTGTGTGTGTGTGTGTGTGAGTGTGTGTGTACATGCATATATCCGGGTTATGAGCATACATGTATATGACTCTTAGAGATGTTCACACTCTATATCCCTTGAGCAAGATCGTGACTTTTTGCGTAAAATTATTTTTGCCTGTAATCAGATTGAAAATCTATATGATTTGTCTCAAAGGAAAACTCATCATAAAGTGGAACGCAGAATGAACGTTTACCAAGATCCGAAACCATCTGATCTTCAAGAGGGGAACTCAACCTACGAAGAAATCAGAGTAACTCCTGACAGTACCTCGCCCACACACCAGTTGTATAACAGCACAATGATGATGATGTCAGAGGAAGAGGTACAACCAAAACGAAGACAAGATGGAGAGACAAAGACCTCAAAGCCGTTACCAACACCAAAGCAAAGCGATCCGGAATACGAAAATGCAGAAAGCTTCATGCATGGGCCTCACTGAAAGGCTCATTCAGAAAATATGGCGGCAAATTTCTATTACCCGTTTCGGAAAATGTAAATTTTTTAGAAGAACAATATGGTTTTTATTTTTTATTTCATTTCGTTTTAATTCATTTGCATTTTACATGTTTTAAGGCTCTTTTCGGCACGTTTGAAATTTCAGGGGAAGTTACAGGTAGCGTGATTGATTCGATGCCAATGGTCGCCTCCTTCTTTTTAGATATATGGGTCACACGTTTTACATTTGGAATGATAATAAAAGTTAATGAATCATGAATAAATAGAAATCTCCAGTCATATCAATTTTTACTTAAGTATTAATCAATTTGGACTTAATTTTGTTCATCCAAGTCTTTTAACGCTATTGATAAGTCTTATGTTTTATATTCTAACCTTTCTTGTATTTTTTTTTAAACGTGAACAATTCACTTTTGTTTATGGTAGGCAGCCGAATTTGGCGCCTGTATTTTTGAATAATTATTCTAACCCAGGTCGTTTATACATCGAAATATTAGGCATTGGTGTGTAATTTTTTATTTCATTATGGAATCTTTTTTGGAACTTATTTGTGCCAAGGAAGGAGCAATTGTAATGATAATAATGAACATAATAATAATGATGATGATGGCGATAATAATAATAATAACAATAACAATAATAATAATAAGAAGAAGTCCACTAGACTACGACACCTCAACATTAAACTTGATTCTTCTACATTTATGACCACACATTATTTTCCGAAAATTAATTTAGTTTACATTGTTCTGTTTACTTTTTCAAATATCAATGAATACAAATGGGAGTCGTCCCCCACCCCCACCCCCACCCCATTAAGCTGATATGATGATATAAACACTAATATGATTAGGGTACATGTTCGTTCATTAACGTTAGTATTAGGCATAAGAGCGAGACATCAACTATAACTTAAACCTGAACATGTGAATATGCATTATTTTTTATTTCTTGTTTCTGTTTTTTTTATACACAAGCAAGGTAAAGGAAATGTTGCAATCATGTATGATTGACTTTTTTTTGTTGTTGTTGTTGATTGATTTCATTTAATTTCTACTTTCCGAGAGAATATAAGCATCACAATGTTTATAATGTCCCCCTACTTTCTATGTAATTTTTGTAGAGAGTGATTTTGAAGATGAAGTGATATCAGATTTTAGCATCAATGTTCTTTTTTAAATCCTTTTTTAAAAGTATGTAATACTTGTGTGGTACTAAGTACACCTAATTCTAATTCCCAGACTGATTTTTTCTTCTTATTGCTGATATTGCTGATACTGTCATATAGACATATTGATTGTGATTTTATTCTGAGAAAAAATTAATTTTGTAGAGCGAAGAAGAGGTAGGGTACATCCATTGCAGCAGAAACGTGGGGATCTCCGCCTGTGATATTTGTTCGCAGTTACTGAACAGCCTAAATTTGACTAAAGTGAGTGAACACAGGCATGTACAAAGCGGAATAAGTATCATTCCTAATTAACATGATCGGATTTCAGAAGTTCACCTGTAATCCATGGAATAGGATCTTTTGCAAATTTTACAACTATTTCATGATTTTCTATAGTAGTTGCCTTTCTTGAGAAAGAAATATTAATCATAGTTTCGTCAGCTATTATTATTACTACATATGGATCTCAGGAATAAGTATAAAAACAAAGATTTCATCATTGTTTCATTAAAGAATCATTCATACTGAATATGACATTTAAAGGGTAATTTTTGTTTAACCCCATGCTTGATTTTGACATGCGAAATAAGAGATTATTTTATTTAAATATGCTTATAAATTTCTTTATTCTACATGGAAATCTCCAGAATGTCTATGAAATGTTCATTAATTAAAGAGGGACTCTTAAAGTGTGATTATACTGTGCGTATCAAAAAAAATCCCACTTTGAAAATATTCTCCAAAATCATAATTTCACAATATCAATTCAACTTTTTCTTATACATTTATGGGTGAGGGTCTGTTTCATGCAGATGATTTGTGCTGGAAAGATGCCACCTGCATTGATGATGGCGGTTGTGGGTTGTGGGAAGTGGTGTATCCAGCATTGCGTGAAGCAGTTGTAGCTCCTTGTTGAAGGCCCAGGGCAAAAACCAATACAACATGCTATGCTCAGTATGCTTGTACTACGAGAACGGAGCTGTCCAGATACATTTAACCCCTGTATTGGTAGCATCTCGTCCCCCTCACCTTTCTCAATTTCTAGATATGTAGGATATTGTGTAGGATATTTTCAATGTATGTACTTTTTTGTACGCACTGTATATATATATATATATATATATATATGTGTGTGTGTGTGTGTGTGTGATATGATATGATGGAACAGAATGAAGCAGATCACTAGGTGCATTTACAAGCTTTCGGCTCCTTTATTTGCTAAATAACAGAATGAAACAAATAATAATAATAATAATAATAATAATAATAATAATAATAATAATAATAATAATAATAATAGGCAACTTAACAAAACTAAAGACAACAGAACAGAATTATCATAAAGCTTGCAACAGAAATCAACAGGAATAAATGAAATAACGAAAAAGGAAACAATAGAAACAAAAGTATCAAAGCAAAGTAAACAATTACCTGGCTTTTAAGGTCGAAGCAAATGTATATGTTGTCTGGTGTGTGATGTGTTGGTGTTTTGTGCAATAATAGGTGATATGGACGTCAGGTAGAGGGCGTGTAATATATAAGCAAACAAATTGGGTGCGTCCGATCGAAACAAGGTAAAAAGGGGGAGGGGGCATAGCGGAGTTACAGTGTTGAAGGGAAGATCAGGCTAGATAATTATTTAGGTTTTTTAGATGATTTATTTGGTTTGTACTTTATATATGCGTGCAATGATCAAGTCAACTGTGTCCGTGTCGTAACATACGTGTTCATAAGGAGATATGGATAAAAGTGTATAACAAAGACGTGTAAAAAAAATTGTGTGATAAATTCATGTGAACATATACATACATAGTGCACGTATACTGGTGCACAGATATATATTTTCATATACATTTGCACCTACATCTGCGTACAAAATATATATACGTACTCATACTTGTACATTTGTTTGGTTTTTTTTTTCAAAACTGGGAATAATTTGTTTCACCTTAAAATATTTGGACTGTTTAACGAATCAGCAACTAAGGTGACTGGTATTAAAAAGTAAATACCGAAATAAGTAACTATATCAGTATATCATTGATAAAAGTTGCGTTTTCTGTGGCAATGGTATTTGATGAAAAAGGGGTATTTAAATAATATAGAAAGAACATTATTAAAATAGAAAAAGGAACATAAATAGTCAATAACTCAGATTCATATTATATACTTTATGTCATGTTAATATATCCTGTAGTTATTTTATGTTGACATCTCTATTCTGTTAAATTATGCATATTGTGCCAATTAACTGGGTTTAACTTTATGAGAGCAAAAGAATTATCCCTGTCGACTGCCCGTTTTAAAAAAATAAAAGGAAATATTAAGATATCAATTCGTCTCTTCATAAAAGGTTTCAGTTTTAGAAACTTTTAAAAGGAATACAACCTACCAGTCATCTTAGTTGCTGATTCATTAAATAGTCCAAATATTTTGAGGTGAAGCAAATTATTCCCAGTTCTTGTAATTATATTTAAAGCCATTTTAGCCAGGAACATGCATTATCCTGAACGTGTATGAAAAGGATAAAGTCTCACACTAATATTTCTACATTAACGAGGATTATCCAGAGAATACAAATGAGGGCACGTATGTTCCCCCCCCCCTTTTTGATATGTAGAAAACATGTCCACTCTTTTATATCATATCAAGGCTGATTGTCATGATTAAGACAAAGCACTATGTGCTGGCAGATAAAATGAAGAACAATTCATTCCAACTTTACCGTGAACAGTTTATCTAACAGTGACACTACCTACTTGAACTGTAGATAATTCTTTTTATAATCATTTGCAAATACCTGAAGAACCCCCTCCCCCCCCCCAAAAAAAAAAAATATATCCCACTACTCTTTGCTCTTTCTTACTATGAACTATATTGCGCTAAAGTATAATTACTTTCTTCTAGTCTTTTATCTGTTATCTGGGGGTCATGTTTCAGGGGAAATCCGATAGCGTCTTCAAGATCAAAATATAAAATATGTATTTGATGATCACATTAATAGAAATGAAATCAAATAGACCTAAGAAATGTTATTACGTCATTTTACTTTTTCAGTTTTGATTTGGTGAAAGTATATCTTTACCAAGTGTTTGGTTTCATATTTGGTGAGACAACACCTAGAATGTGCAGGTATTTCGATAATATTCTTCCCCTTCGTAATTTGCTAGACGAGAGGGAAAATGTGTTGATATTTCAAACATTCTTTTAAGATGATGTTTCATAGGCAGTATCTGATAATAGTTCATATTTAGGTTCATATCTCTTCAAAAGCAAATATTCAACCAAGAAGAACTGTTCAAGAAATACTACGAATGAGGAACTTGTTGTAGGAAAAATATTTTCCAGCGTCAGCCGACAATAAACCTGTTTCGCAATTATAATATGACAGCAACAGTTTATCCGTCTGCAAGATTAAAGACGGACGTCTTGTATTTTGTTTGAATAATTATATTTTTTCCTGTTAATTGTAAAAAGGGAGAACATGCGTTGGAAGTTTCTAGTTGGTATTGCCTTCATGTGCTTGATACAACTAGCGTGTGGTAAGCTGGAATCACTGAACATTACATTTGCTAACGACTTACAATATGGATGAATTATTGAACAGTATTGTCTTAAGTATTTTTAAAAGCACTTATATGACATGGTCTGAAGCCATGAGTTTTTAACATTTAATTATGTATTGTTTCTTAAACATCATCTTCACCATGCAACCACATAGCAAACATTCTAGATGTGACATGTATCAACTTCAGCCCCGTCTATGATGCCAGTTCCTCGGCATCTTACGCCGCCATCTTGAATGGAGCTGATGTCGCAAGTACGTTGTCCTTTCAAAGGTCGGTGGACTTGGACTCGGGAGTTAGGTCTTCAACCTGGTGTTCACAAGGCGACGATTTTACCGAATGTGGGCTACCTCAAGGATCAACGGTTCACTCATCGGGAAGAGTTACTTTCCAGGATACAGCTCAAGATAAATTTGGGGCCTACGGATGTCGATCTGACAGGTACAACTGGACCACAGTATCGGCGACAGTATTCGTGAGGGATGATGGTATGATTGTTTTTTTTTTCTTTGCACGAAAGTTGGAAATTCGATGTGCTTAGATGTGCCGCGTAAACATTCAAAAAAAAACTGCTTTCCAGAGTGGACTTTTTTATTATAGTAATCATAATTACTTTTTGGTTAGCACATATTCATGTCAACAATGTCCCAAATTGCTTTACATGGAAGCTATTATCCTTGCCATCTGCTTGAACTGACAATGTAGTCCATGAATAAACAGAACATGAGTCGAAGACCGAGCTAGGATTTGATCTCCCAACCTCTTGCCGACAGGAGCCGTGAAAAATAATTCCCCTCCAACTCACCCCTTCCCGCTCAACCAACGCCCTAGTACGTAAGCAGAATACTATTTAATATTCTATATTACCCTCAATTTAAAATAGAATTTTTTCTTCCGTCATGATTTTCTTGTTCAAATAGGGGACAAGACCATTCCTTCATCCCCTATAGACTGTTTTTTTTTTTTTTATTAGGCGAATTGCAGTATGCTATCGAATTGGAATTGGTATAAAAAATGAATGATTAACGAATTGCGAACTAATGCTTGTTTATTTGTGTTTATCATGTTTTGCGAAGTAAAGAACGGAGAGATAAATGACATGCTTAATCGTTTATGTAATTTCATTATTTAAGAACTGTGGGTAAAGGTAGTGTCAGCCCAATGATCCAGCTAAGATAAATGGATAAATGAATTGCCTATGAGTTTTGATCAAGTCACAAGCAAGTCAAGTCAAGACATTTTCTATTGGATTGATTATGTTTACCTTTGAACGGCAGTCTCAGTTTTCAAAAGCTGTCCGAGAACTTCGTCTGTGATTTTCTTAACCACCCCCTTGAACTTTACATATAATCGATTTCATATCTAATGAAATAAATCAACTCTAACACAAACATTTGGTAGCATGGGGATTTTCATCTTTGGGAAGGAGTTTTTCACACCAAGTCATCGACAAAAAAGGACAGTTTTAATTTCTTGATTTAGTTTATTGATGTGTTAAAGCTTTTCAAGTTTATTTTCGTTTAAAAATGTTAGAACCCACAGCGCTTTCCATAAAATAAGAGCGTAACTCTTGCCATAGTCAGTATTTCATGGAGGAAGAAATATCATAGAAAATGAAATACCAGTATAAATAATCCTAACATGGACATACCTTCATGTCCTTTACACATTTATTATGCTAGCATGACTGTGAAATGACAAAATATGGGATAATGATAAGTCTTTAAAAGTGGTTTACGTGCTATAGAAGTCGGGAAATCAAAGAGACGTTCATATTATTGAAATCTTAAATCAAGGTTAGTGGGGACACCATGATCTTAAATATGTGGGGGAAGGAACAAACTGAGGGAAAGAAAATATTGGAGTGTATAACTTTTTTCCGAAATTCCTAAAGGGGAAATGAGCCGCCCTCCAAAGCGGGTATGATATTGTGTATACATTAAAATATCATTTTGTACCAGCCACCCAAAATTTAATATGGGTTGTCAAATAGTCTTTGTGCCACAACTGACCGAGGCATTTTCATTTACCCAGCCCACTTTAGTCCCAGTTACTTCACGGTGACAGTAAGTCTCGATGAGGAGGTTCGCCTGGTAATGACTGCCGGATCCTCTCGTGGAACTGGTTCACTGGTATGGAGACTGAATCTTGAAAATGGTGGGCAGAATGACCTGTCATCGAGTGTTTCTGGAAACGAGCTCTACATCAGCAGGGCTAACAAGGAAACCCATGCAGGAATTCATCATTACTTTTACGAAGATCAGCCCGATCAAGGTGGGCTCGTGAGGCTTATTGTGAGAGGTAATCTGGATGATGCCCTTCTTTTTTGATAAGTGCAAAATCAGTATTATGATATTGATACTTATTAAATTCATGCCAATCTGGTAATTATAGGTTATGGCAAGATCAAGATCCATATCGTAAGTCATTTCAAGTGGTTCATGGGCGTATTTTGAGTGTCGAGATTATTTCTTTTTCCGTTTGAAATGGTCTTTGGCTTTTGCTCTTGAACCCTTTTTATTCGACTGATGGTTCCACTAGATCCACAGAATCCAAATAACTATGATACACAAAGCACTCGGAATTGTGACTGAACTTTCGATATTTAAACACCGTAGATCAGTATGATACGGATCAGAGCCCGGTATTCATACTATTATAAAAACACTGTAGCTCAATGCTTGCTGTGTTACAATCATTTGATATGATATGTATCGGAGCCGGTTATTTTTGTTATTATTTTTTTAATTCGTTGCGCGCTTTGTTCCCTTAGTTTCCTTCTATATTGCTCTTTACTCTGATGAGTGCACGACGAAAAGCTTTTGAAAACATGGAAAATATATCTCTTCAACGCTATTCTTCCATTATTACATATTCATGTGACTTTGGTATCTTGTTTTAGCTTGTCTCGATAAACTGTGGGGTCCCGACTGTCAGTACACCTGTCCTACCTGCTACAACGGTGGAGTGTGTGATGATGTGAGTGGACGATGTGTGTGTCCACCGGGTTTCAGTGGTGACCGCTGTCAGACAGGTAAGTGACTAAAATTACATCACAACCATAATTGTTTACATGCATTTTCGAATGACAGTTGCATCATTGATAAGCATGTTTATTACTAACAACCTCGTTTTATCCAATTTCCAAGGAATATATGAATGTGCTTAACGAAACTCGAAATTAAATTGACCCTCAAAGCAATGGAATGATTAAGAAAAAAATGGGGGAGGGGCTGTGTGGTTTGCAGGAGAGGTGGTTGATTCTCGCTCTCTATTTGGCCAAATCTTCTTTTTTTTATTAGGAGCCTGTTGTAAAGTAGTCACCCCATTTAAAAGATGAGATTGACTCCTTACAGCTAGTTAGACCCTCCTAGTCATTCACAAAAGGGTTCGTAGGCTAAACACCATAGCTCCCGATAAACGCCTCTATTTCATGTTGATTTTACACCATTTAGCCCAAGGACCACATTTTTTTGTCACAAGGAAGAATATAATTTGATTATACACTACGAACCAAACAAAAAAACAAAAAATGACAATATTTTCTGTCGGGAAGGGGTTGCTAGACACCCCTGAAGAGTCAGATCAATATCTTCCCATTCGTCACATGAGTAAAATTTTGTCAGATATGTCGGAAGGATCAAGAATGTTTGTACATTACAAAGAACATAAAACAAAAATGACAAGAACTTCCATCAAAAAAGAAGGGTTAGATCCCCTCCCGCCCCCAAAAAAGTTATATTTCTATTTATTCCGTGGAGTAAAAGACCACTAAATTATTTCAAATTTGTATTTCTGAAAACCATTTTAGCGCTATCTTATCTCACCAACAGGGGTGTCACAAAAGGGCGTGTGCTGTCGGCAAATGCGCCACCTCTGTCGGCAAAAAAAAGGGGGAGGGGGAAAAAGTGAGAGGGAAGAGGGAAGAGAAAAAGGAAAAGTAGAAAAGAGAAAGGAGAAAAAAAGAAAAATAAAAAGAAAAGGGAAAGGAAAGGAAAACAAAAACAGAAAGAAAAGAAGGAAAGAAACAGGGAAGGAAAGAAAAAGAAGGACAACCTGGCCAATTTATTTGCTCAGTGGCACGCAAAAACGCGTCCCCCTTCTGTTATGGGCTGCCCCCCCCCCCCCCAAAGATTTTAAAATTCCGATATTCGGGCAACCACCACTTCATATTCGGGCACCGATGTGCCAGAATAACCACATATTTGGGCAGCGAAGTGTCCAGATAATTATGTAACTTTTGTACATTTTCACTACGAAATTTTTTTAAAATGTAGAAACTGAAAAGCTGATATTTCGGGCAAAAGGCGTCAGCTTCCCCCCCCCCCCCCCCTCCCCTTGCGAAAATGGGCCCGTATGATCAAGATCTCTACATATGCGATTTTATTTTATTATTATTTGTGGGGGATTAAGGTGCAGCATTTTTGTCGGCAAATGTGGGTGTCACACCCCCCCCCCCCCCCGCCGCCATTCAAAATGTTCTAGCGACGCCCCTGCCACCAAGGACACGCTAATCACACAAGCGATAACCAAAATGAAATATTGTTTGTTTTTTCATTTATCTGTTGTTTTGAAGGTCATTCAAATTTTAAACACACAATTTTCCACCTGCGTGTTATCGAAAGGTGTTGTGATAAAATATGAGTAATCAGTGGCCTCAAACTTTGTTGTATAAGTTCGATGCTCAAAGTACAGCATAACAACAGCTAGTCGTGTTTATTTAGAATAATCAAATAATCAACGACTATGTTCCTTTTGTTTTTATTTATAGCTTGTACGACTGGGAATTTTGACCAGGGATGCACAGGATCTTGCTCGTCCTTAGAAACTGGTCGCACAAACTGCCGAGGAGCTATGTTCTGCCTCCCAGATCCCTACGGATGCTCGTGTGCTGCTGGATGGACTGGGTTAGCATGTGATCAAGGTAGAAGCGCCACGTGGTCGAAATTACGAACCATAGATACAATTTTTTTTGGGGGGGGGGGAATGAAAACTATTTGAAATCTGATTTTATTTCATATTTGTTTTGTATGCCTATATATTATTTCCGATAATCCACTCTCTTGTGAACAAAACATTGTTCTTAAAAACGAAAAATGTAATGATATTGTCAAATTTCTCTTTCATTACCTATGCCAGTCTCTTTTTAAAATATTATGAAACGTTCTGCTAGTCTTTCGGCTCCTCTTTAACAGGGTGTCCGACAGGTTCCTACGGCGCAGGATGCTCGCAGACATGTCATTGTGATGCTTCCAGTTCTTGCGATTCTGTGACTGGAGCTTGTTATAATGGCTGCGAGGACGGATGGACTGGAGATCAATGTCAATGTATGTGTGAAAAAAGGCGTCAATTTTCAAATGAAATCCTATATAATAAGAGACAACACGATCGCAAAGGACTTTCTGGAAATAAACTGAAGGTCAATTTGAATATCTTTTTGTATTGCCTTTGAAAATCTTACTCTGATTATGTCATCGTAATGTTTGCACAGTTCAAAAGGTGACACATAAGGATATGTAAATTGTGTCAGGTTGATTTTCGAAAGACTTGCGATTGTGGTCTTAATAGAAACCAGACAATCCAGACATTTTTTTACTTATCATTAATCATCAAGAAAGAAAAAACAAAAGTAAACAAATCAAAATCAAAACAAACCACCACAAAAATGGTCAACATTTCTAAAATGCTCGAGGCAAGTGAACCCTACCTTTTTTCTTTTCTTTTTTTTTTTTTTGTCTATGAAAACTGCAGATGTCGTAGATTACGGTGATATGTTTTGTGTGGGTTTTTTCAGGATTAACGTAGGCCTACTTTGGACATCTTTGTATATGATTTTTATGAGAAATCGATTATGAGAATCAAGATTCTGTTCAAAGGTAGAGGGAGCAGCATGGCTGAAATGTCACAGATACGGAAACTGTACCGTAAACGAAGGACATTCATTGTCCTTAAAAAAAACATCTGTCTCCCTGACTGATAGCTTAAAGGGAAATCCAACTTTAATAGCAAGTTGCTTTGAAAGAAAGAGGAAAAATCAGAGAAGCAGATTGGTGAAAGTTTGAACGCAATCGGACAAGCAATAAGAAAGTTATGAATTTTTGAAAGTTGTAATCACTATACATATGGGAATTTCAAATTGGCCAAATAGGTAATGCCACTGTGATGTAGCTGTGGACAACTCCCCCACTCGCTCCAATACACAAAATGACTAAAATGTCACTTTTTTCAAAATGTATTACTCAATAGCATCTTTGTCTTTCATGAGGACCTATAACAATATGCTGTCTCCAATATATTTTGAGTACTGCCCCGAGGGTAAAAGCGCCTCGAAGAAAACCGCAAATAAATGATATTTTTGTGTATGACAAATGGGAGAGTTGTCCACAAAAATGTCACAATCCAATCACCAAATTGCCAATTTGAGATTCGCATAGATGTAGTGATCTCATTTTTCAAACATCCATAACTTTCTTATTCCTTGTCCGATCTCTTTCAAACTTTCACCATCCTGTTTTTCTTATTTTTCTGCTTTCATACAAATCATCTTATTACCAAGGTTGGATTGCCCTTTAATCACGCAAACCATCTTAAGAGGAATTAGTGTTACGTGCCTTCTTAATTTTTTCTGTATACTCTTTCACAGTATCCGTTTTGGACATCACAGCCTTGTTAAATAAAGGAGGGATCGATGATACAAACGGAAATAATTATCTTGGCATATTTCTGATTGGGGATCCCTCCTTGATCAATCTTGATCCGTCCGTGAAGTATCAAGCGCGACGACTGGTAGACACAGGACCAGGAGAGACCGGCCATGGCTCAAGCGCAGGGCTTGGCGGCAATGAGATCACACAGGACTGGCAAGAGACAGGGTTGCCTGAAGGAACATTTTTTCAATTTTATGAAGGAAGTGGACATCATAACTTCCGATCTATATTCGATAGACATATTGGTGGCGATGCCCGTGTCGGTGCCTATAGAATGTCAATCGATTATAGAGGATGGGAACAGCAAACAGTCTTGTTGAACGAATATCGTGGTGGTATGATTATGACTTGTCATTGTTTATACAAGGTCGTCCATTTATGTATTCAATATCCGTGAGTCTTGATATCACCAACGAGTTGTACTGGTTGTCCATTTTTAAAGGAAACATATCATCCACGCATCAGTGTTATAGGGAGAAATCATTATTTCTCTGATAGAGTTTATAATGTTAAGATAAAAATAAGGAAACGTGATGTTCATACAAAACTTTTCGTCTGTTGAATAATCATGGTGAATATTACATTTCAAATGCACCAATATCATTGAATCGAATGAAAAATGGACCAAATTCAGTAACTACCATTTTAGCCCCTCATAGAAACTGAATTTTAATCGTCATGATCAGATTGCTAACATTGGCTAATATCGTAAATAATATCAACAGCAGAAAATATGAGTTCATCCCAGTAGACCGATAGCCCACGAGACAGACGGCCCATGAGACCGGAAGTTACAAAATTGTCACTAGACCCACAGCCAACTAGACCGATATCCGATGAAACCGATAAAACAAATACGTAGGGAAAGGTAGAAAAGATGTCGGTCTCGAGGGGTGTCGATCTATCAGTCTATCGAACCTTCTGAAAACTTGTCAGATGGCCCACGAGACCGATATATTTCTTCCCTTTGTGTATTTCTTTCTTTTGTCGGTCTCGTGGGTTGTCCGCCTATAATATTATAGTGGTAAACTGTAAGATTGAATATCAAATATGCATATAACAGAAAACTGTTGTTTCCACAAATTTTCAGATTCTAATTCGGAGGTTTGGCCAGAGAAGTTATCAACTACAGTTGGAATTAGCGAGACCGTTACCCTCAGCATATTAACGAAAACATCTGTGGACACTTCATCTTTAAGATGGCGACACAACGGAGGAAGCGAAATCCCCGAATGGGAAGGGCGGACTTCATTTACCATCAATGACGTCAGGAAGTCGGATGAAGGAATCTACGAGTGCTACGTCGAGGGTAACAGAGAGACCGGAAAACATGCTATTATGAACCTAATCGTAAGAGGTAAGCCTAGGTGAATTTTGATTGGTATGCGCATTCTCATTCTCTTTTTTAAGAGTTATTTTTAATATCGATCAGCTGAAAATATTCTCCAGAGCGCACTTTTATTACGAACAGGAAGCGGCTTTTGATAAATGCTTAATCTTTTTCAGTCAATCTGAAGTCATGATATCATGATTATGTTTGATGACAGAACGGGGCTTTTTTTTCTATACCTAAGGGACCTAACCTTTCCTCGCCAGAACTGTGGGAGTTGGGATTGTGTAGCCTATATCATCCAACTTTGTTTAAAAGTCTTATGATAAAATCGTAGTAATGATGAATAGTTTATCATAATTATATAAATTAAGGAAACTGCACGCAAGTAGGGTGATTCGTCATTTGCAAAGGTGACATTTGTTCCGAGCTTTATTTTGTCAAAATTCTATGAATGAGCCACTGGTGTATCTTTGCAGTTTAAAGCCAACATGCGGTTGAAATTCAGGGGGGGGGGTTGTCTTTCTTATATCCCAGACACACCAGCGATCACTGATCAATTTTGATTATTTTGTTACCTAATACAGTAATTAACCCGCTGACTAATGAATTTTCTCATTCCCATCGGCTAAGTACCGGGACCACATAGTTCCCAAAGGCAAAGGGTGATACCGATATTGGAGTTACATAGATCCGAGGAATCAGTTATTAAAGTCAGATTTAGTATACAGACACGTCTTTTAATGGTATTCTGTAACATTGTAACTTGAATATAAAAGAATATGTCGCTTTGGTTTACTTGAACGTGCGTCTTTTTGCTGGAATATAATAAGGGCAGATTTGAAGTTTGAAAGAAAATGTTAACATATACCGTCAGTCATACCGCCCAATCTACTCCACACTGACTCCAAACCGACCGATTCTTGGCCATTCGAGGTAATGTTATGGGTTGTTCGGGTTTTCCTTTTATGCTTGTAGGTTGTCCATCTGCCAAATACGGTATTGACTGCTCACAAGACTGTCCTGTGTGCTACGCTGGTGGAGTATGTCACGACGTCACTGGAGAGTGTGTATGCCGACCCGGTTTCCAGGGAGCCCAGTGTGAAACATGTAAATAATTTTGCTTTTATATAATCTTGTCCTTTAATACCTTGATGACTTTTTTTCATTTGCAATGGATCCTTCTGAAGTCAACGAGATCATTCGCGAAGGGAACGACTGCTTTCTTCATTTTGCTTTTTTACCCATTTAACTAAATTCTCCCATTCCCATAGGATTTACACAGGAGACACCCGGTTCCCGTAGCCGATTGGTTTACGGTTCCCTGAAATGGAAATTAAGGTAATTGAAAACATAGGCCCGTATTCTCGAATGTGGCCTAATAAAGTTAAGCCTGGCTTAACTTAGGCCACTGATTTATGGAAGGCCATTCGTCATCCCCTGAGTCCTGTATAAATTACTATATTTATGTAACAAAATAAATAAAACAAAATCATTTTCTGGCATGAAATGAGCATTATTTATTTATTCATTTGTTTATTTATTGGTATATAAATTTACTGATCAACAGCAAGCTGAAAGGATCAGTTTACAAATTTGGTAACATAAATCATAGATGTATAACAATCAATTGACAATATAAATAATAAAAGGACAGAAACAAAAATATGAATGCAAATATAATGGCAATATGACATTTAAATAATCATAGGTAATTAAATAGTATACACAAGCATAAACATACCCACAATCACACCCACACACACTCAAACATAGACACACATACAAGAAAAATACAAAGGTATACTTATAATAGACAAGGGAATGTGATCGACTAATCAAATGTAAAATATTGAATTTCTTAATCTGTCAGATGTATGGGTTATATTTTTCATTTTAATGGATTATGGCAATAGTTACTATATCATTAATGGGCTAGTATTTCTATCTATTATTATTAAAGATGTTTTTGTTATATGTTTGAATTTAAAAACATTACACGTTGAGAATTCTAGCCAAAAAGGGAATGGTTGATTTGCGGTATCTTTCCGTGTTGCAATTAATGGTACAAAGGCCAGACATATCCTTAATTAACTGTCTACTACAGGTACTAGCCCTTGTTGGTGGGAGTAAATGTCTATGTTTGACAGAATGTAGCATCTTCTGGCCAAAACTTTGAAGGAGGGTATCTCGGCGACAGCGAAGTGAGGGTAGCTTACACACATCAAGAGCCTCATCATAACCTGTGTAATTTTTGCCCAAGATGATGCGAAGTACTCTCTTTTGCACAAATTCAATTTTGTCGGCTTGAGCCTGTGTTAGTGAAGTATGCCAAACTCAAGGCATGCGTACTCAAGGACTGGTCTAATATAACAAGAGTACACAGTTACCATGTCTTCAATGGGGGTTTTACACTTTCTGAGAATACATAGGGTGTATAATTTTCGAGAGGCTTTTGACACTATGTCTTCCACGTGCAGATTCCACTTCAGATCATCTTGGATAGTATTTCCTAACAATTTCAAGTGTGAAACTGTGTTCAGGTGTACATCATTTAATGTAAAATCTGCACAGGGGTTCATTTGTCGAAGAAAACACACATTCATCAAATTACATTTGGCAGGTTTCGGAAGTACATCATTTTGTTGGCACCATTGTGAAACATTGTCAAGGGAGTTTTGGAGAGTTGGGGGTTTGTTTCGCTTAACCACCTCTCCAAGTGTTAAATCATCTACATATTTCCACTTGTTATCAACCTCACTCGCGGCATCATTCACAAGGATCAAAAATAAAATCGGGCATAGTTTAGTGCCCTGCGGCACACCACAAGGCGTTTGTAACAGAGGTGAGGTGTGTATTTCTATCTTTGTACTTTGTGTTCGACCTGTGAGAAAACTACAAATAATTGGTATGATAGATCTCCGTACACCAAGCTTTATCAATTTCTTCACTAGTATGTTATGGTTTACCCAATCAAACGCCTTGGTAAAATCTATTGCAGCCAAATAAGCATAGTGCCCAGGCTTATCAAGACCCTCAAGTACAAATTTCATAATATCAACTAGATAATGAACAGTGGAGGATCCCTTAACATTACCAAACTGTTTTCTATCAATGTGTTCTGCAATATCGTCAACTATCCACCTTGCAATAAAGGATTCTAACACTCTGGCAAAAACTGGTGTAAGAGAAATAGGTCTCAATTGATCAAAAGAGTTTACAGTCTTTTCTTTAGGAATAGGTGTGATTGTTGCCGTTTTCCAACTATCAGGGAAAATGCCATCATGAAAACAAGTATTAAAAATGTGCGTTAAGGGTTCAGCCAGCTCTATGGCAAATTCTTTTACCAATTTTACAGTTAAGTCATTGGGATGCCCAGATTTTGAAACTTTGAGCTTCCGCAATGTTGTAAGTACCTGACCAGAGTAGATGATTGGAGGTGCTTCTGCAGGTAAGTATGTAGGTAATGATGCAAAGTCCAAAGGGGCAATTGAGAGCATATTGCTGCAAAGTGTGTGTTGATAGATATTGCAGTAGCTCTAGGGTTAGTCTCAGCACCAGGAATTTGTACACGATTTGAATTTAGTTTACACAGATTCTTAATATGCTTATGCCATTGACTGGGTTGACTTTTCTTAAGATCTTGCACCGACTGTCTATAGTATCTTACTTTGGCTTCTTTAATTTCATTTTGAACAGAGTTTTGTAGCGATAACCATTGCACTGGGTTTGAGCGCTTCCCTCTGTACGCTTTGTCTCGGAGTTTTATGAGACATTTGATTTTGTGAGTCATCCACGGTTTGTCCTTAATAGCAGAGGCTTGGAGATAGGAAATGACCTTCTGTAGGAATCTAATAAGTCTTGGTTAAAGTTATCAACACTATCATTGACTTGATCACAAGAACGAACAGTGTTCCAATCATGTTGAGTGATCCACTGACCGAAGGATCGCATTGAT
Source organism: Heliocidaris tuberculata (assembly GCA_025618425.1). Taxonomy (NCBI): domain Eukaryota; kingdom Metazoa; phylum Echinodermata; class Echinoidea; order Camarodonta; family Echinometridae; genus Heliocidaris; species Heliocidaris tuberculata. The sequence continues at coordinate 35,114,550 of CM046838.1, read as the reverse complement.
GAATCGCGATATGGCCTGGTGAAGATTGCTTTCTTAGCAGAAGGAAGATCATGAATCGGAGTCATCAGAATTGATACATGGTAACTTGAACCCAACGGAGCCATGCAGACAGGTGGGTTAAACAGATAAGAATAACTGCAAAATATCTTGTCAAGGGTTGCACATCCACGAGTGGGAAACTGGACCCTCTGTTCAAACAGTAGTTCTTGAATAAGTGAATCTATCTGAAGTCATCAAGGATGTTTATCAGGGCAGAAAAATCATGTGAACGGATATCATCAACTGCTGAATGTGTTCCAATAAATCCTTGCTATAGGGGGCACTAGGAGGGAAGTAAAGCACCCCAACATACATACATGCAATACTACTCCTTGCTTTTTGTAGGTTGATTTAAATCCATAGACATTCAAACTCACGGGAGTGGTTGGGCAGAAAATCCACAGTAAGATTATCTCTAGCATATATGGCTACTTCTTCACCACGCTGTGCAGTTTTGTTCTTATTGTACAGTTTGTACCCCGGAATATCAGCAACAGTCTGCGTATCAACAGTTAACCAGGTTTCAGTTATGCTGCTACATCTACCTTGCTGCAATTCAAGGTAAGCTCTAACTCGTCTATTTTGTTTTTCAGCGAACGAGCATTAGTAAGAAACAAACTTGGAAGTCACGGCTGCTTCTCATTTTCACTCTGTTGTTGAACTGAAGAAATCGGCACAAGGCTACGATGAGCTCCAAAGGGGGGCAAACTTCTCCCCTCCGGTTGTCGACTGGAGGATGTTACAATTACGTTTGAAGAAAGAATGCGATCGCTTGTGTCCCCGATGTGTTTTGCGTCTGCGGGCAATTCCCAGGTCATGTATAGTATTCCATGTGGTTCTATCGAGTCTGATAGGCTGCTGATGATGTATGTTTGATGTATTATGCTGAAGAAGATCATCTCTACTATATACTATTCTTCTCCGAATCGAATCACATGTGTTACAGCTACTATGTTGTGTTGAAGTCTGTGGCCCAGGATTTGGGTCGATATCCCCACAGATAACAAGAGCAAGTTGGAAAGTCGGAGTGCCATTGCCATAATATGGTATGCGGCGATGAAGATATCCATTGACTCTTGATTTAGGAGTATAAGTCTTTGCAAGGCTGCCATTGCCATAGTACATGCATGTATTGGTAGTAGTAATACAAGAGTATTTCAATCCAAGCCAAAAAGAGCACAATATCCAAGTCAGGAACATAAAGGGCATTAGACTAAATCCTTACCATTGTAGCATTGAACTGCTCCTACGCTTGAATAGAATGAATCAAAGTCAGTGCTAGGGATTATGTGGCCAATCTTGTTGAGTGCTCAGCAAAGTAATATGGCTGTGTTACATTTGTGAAGAGTAACTTCCACAGATTCGACAATCACGAAAGAACTTTCCAAATCCACATCAAGATGTCATGGAACTTGTCTAGGATGATCACTGACACAATACAAAGAAATCATCAGAAATCAATTCTATCGTGTCGGTTTTTGTATTTGTAATTAGTCCCAGAACTATGGTGAGTTTGTAGGATTAAAAGAGGATGACATTTGTTTCTCCATAATTCGGTGGCCTAAATCTACACACTTAGGCGGGGACTTAAGTTAGGCGCCTTTCGAGAATACGGGCCATAATCCCTATATGCACAATTTATCTACCTGTTACAAGTTTGTTTTTTTCAGATATTCACATTACAATGTTTCTTTTTTCCATTCTGAAAAGCAGGAATGAGTTCTGCAGTTAATTTGATGATCCATCGAAACAAGGCTGGTTGATATACGTAAAATGAAAAATATAGAGAGTAAATCTTACCACAGTACAGTATTTTTAACAAAAGAAATTCCCAATAACTACATGTATAAACATGTATAAACATATAAACAATTAAATTCTACTATTCATAAATACGAAACCAGACACGCAAATCACATCCATCTACCCAAGCACAGAACCCTATTATTCCAACATAATATCCGGTACTCAGGACCCAAGCTGTGGAACGTTATCCCTGACACAATTAAATACTCCGCATCTCTCGCTAGCTTCTCAAGAAGGATGAAAAAATATTTCACTTCATCTTACAAATAATATGGTTTAAGACACTTCCCCCACCCTCCATTGTATCTATTCTCTCCTTTTCTTCTCTCTGCCTCTTCGTGAATATTTCTCTTTTCCGTACTCCTCTCATGTTGCACCTCCATTCTCCCCCTCTTTTTCCTCTTTCCCCTTCTTTTTCTTTTCTTTTTTCCTTCCCTCTTTTTTTCCCTCCAATCAAGCTCAGCGGTCTCTTTCTTTATTTGTATGTAGCTATTTCCTTTTTATATGATTATTATGTAATAATGTATTATGTACTAAGGGCACCCTCGCCCCAAGCTGTTGCTTTTAGAGGTGTGTCCTCCAACTATGTATGTACCACATTAGTGTATATTTTGTCATATTTTTTTTTAAAATAAATGTACATTATTTTTGCTCATTTATTACTTTGTATATTGAAAAGTTGGAAATAAATGTCTTTAAATTGAAAAATTGAAAATTCAAATTGAATTGATAACAATGTATTCACTATTATTACATTCTTCCGGAGTTACAAGAAATCTGCACGAACGTTTTAAGACTGTCCACCTTCATTTTTCATGTAATACATGAGTATTTTGTGTAACTGAAATGTCACTTTCTTAATTCTCAATATCATTTTAATAATTATTACAGCTTGCGGTATCAATAGCTGGGGGAAGATGTGTACTGTGGGTTGCTCCTCCATCGATCCTAGGTGTGTTAATCGGCTGTTTGCACCACCGAATCCTATTGGATTGTCATGTATGAATGGCTTCACTGGAAACAGATGTCAAACAGGTATTCATGTAAACTATAAAAAAAACTGTTGGTTTGTGGGCGTATGTGGGCGTATGTATAGATCGCCTGTGTATCGGTAGTGAGACCAAGCGTCGCTTTCCCGATGACGGCATCATTTACGTAGCAGCAGCGTGCGTTTTTGTGCGTATCTGTGTGTCTGTGTGGGTGTGTGTGTGCGTGTGTGTGTGTGTGTTTGTGATGTGTGTAAGAAACAAAAAAAAGTTCTGACTTCTGGGGTGTAGTGGCTCGTTGCGGACGGGTGTGGTGGTCCGTTCTGGGTTCTCGAAGAGGGCATTTTTTCATATAAAACTAGTGGTCTATTCGTTTATGTACTGAAATACAGAAATGCAGACATAATCCCGTTACTCGGGTGGATACATTGTCGCTGTTTTTTTAAATGTTTTTCCACGTAGCGCGTTGCGCTATAAAGCCATTGGTTAATACCGAGAAAAACGCTAAATCAAGTTAGCGCTTCGGTATGCATCAGAAATTTACACGGCGTACAGGTAATGCTTATTTATTCACATAATGTGAATTGTTATATTGTTGTTGTAATGAAAGTGACGCTAACATCCAATACCATTTCTTTGAATGCGACATTCGATTGCTGCGATACATTAATTTTATCCATATATTCATTATGCTGTATCATGCATTGTATCATTTCAAAAATTCCATGATATCAATTCTCACAAAAAGAATAATAACTTTTGGACAAAAAAATCGATAGGTCAAGGGTCAGTTGAAATTACTTATGACGCAAAAACTAAACCTTAGATTAAGATTATGACTGCAAAATTTCTTTGATTACCGAAGTATTATCCGGAAGTCCATTGAACTTATACAAAAATGCCACTGAGTACGAAAAATAATTAAGCGTTTTCAGTGTATCAAAGTTAACTTGTGGAGTGATCTGATTGGTTAGTTGTGCTCGGAATGGTTAAAAAGGATACGATACTTACTCCCACCTAACAAAATTTATTAAAATAGGTGTCTAGTTGCTGCAGAACTCAGATTGATGTCAAAGCAGGCTTGAATGCATGTGTGAGCCCCAGTAACATAGTCCCGGATCACCCTACGGATGATCTGCACGGATGAGGGGTATACGATAGTGCTACAGTCAATCCGGGTACATCCGTCCTTTCATCCGTGTAGATTCAGCCACCTCTACGAACGTCGCTGGCAAACTCCACGGAAGTTTTGAAAGTTCAAAAGTTCCCTGGCGGTCCTACGTTTTCGCGCTGTCGTACAATTTCCTGGACACTACCCTTGCCCAACCTTCCATTTTCATAACGCTTCCCGAGTGCATCCGTTGTTTTACGGAAGTCCGACGAATATCCGTTGCTGAAAGTGCATGACAGCCCGCCTGTTGTCGTAAGGTGGAAACAATCTTAATACAACCGCTGCAAGACCCTTACAACATCCGTATCAATTCCGTGGAGTTATTTTCTGCCCACGATCGAGAGAGAGGCGTGAGGGATCTTACAAGGCAGCACTAGGGTAGTTAAACGGTTGTACTAGGGATTATACAAGGATGGATATCGACTACCCACCATAGCCTAGATTTCAGCCTACCTGTGTTTTCCTCTTTCAATAAAAAAAGGTATTGACTTTAGTCTCGAACTATTAAGACTTGCGCTAACTTAATCCTCCCCTAGAATAATGAAACCCGCAGAAAGATGTGTAGTCTCAATAGTTCCAGACTAAGTTCAATATATATTTGGTTTAGAGTGAGTATCCATTAAGCCCAAAGTCAAGGCTAAACCCAGTTAAGCCTCACGATTCTCATACTGCTCACTAAGCCCTTCCGCATTGCTTCCGTGATCATGCACGGACCTTCGTAGTTCGACCTTATATATTCGGGATAAGTTCGTAGCAGTTCCCTGTAGATCCTGGACTGTTCCAGGTTACTTCACGGTCTCGTCAGGTCTATAGTACAGAGATCCTTACTTTTACCGGCGTATTGCCGTGGTAATGCCGCATTTGACCGTAAGGCGATCGGGAATAAATTCATCCGTAGTCGAGATTTAGGGATCAACCTCCCTAGGAGTCCGTAACGCGGCCGGCTGTGATCCGGGACTACATGTAAAATTTGTGACGTGTAGTAGGTAGAGGAAAACAAATTTCCCCCGGTAATGAATTTTTAAAAAGTCTAGCATGAAAATAAGGCCCTTTTTTCTTCCGTTCTTTTTTCTTATTTTATTTGCACAGTTATCTTCAACGTTTATGGATGAAGAGAAATATTTATTTTCCCGCAATATCTGCACTCATTTGCATAAATCAGCCTAAATATGGGCGCTTTAAGAAAAAATTATTTTTTGTATGATACTTGATTATCAAATAATGATGACTATACAAAAGACTTTTGTTATTTTTTCTGCAAAAATCGACAATTCAATGTGAATTATGAGTTCCTCCTTTTACATGTTTTATTTTGTTACTGTACAACACAGACTGTGACAGCAGCCACTTTGGTGCTGGTTGTGAATTAGACTGCAATTGCAACGGTATCTGTGACAGTTTAAGTGGATGTCAAACACAGTGTACGGCCAACTACGAAGGCCTGTACTGCCAAGGTAAATGCAATAAAGGGCATCATAAACTATTATCATTATTGTTATAATTATCATTAATATCATTATTGTTGTTGTTGTGTTGTATGAACCAGACACTCTTTCCACCCTCTTTGCATGCCTTGTGTGCAAGCAATTCTATTTCTTTATTCCAAATTATACTGTAAATAATAACTGAGGGCTGCAGGCACATCAAGGTACCCCCTCATTTTGTAGCCCGCCTGTATATAATATACGTTAATTTTGCATTCGATATATTTGTGTCATTTCGTACATTCTCTGTATCAAAAAAAAAAATTTTAATGTATCAAATTTATACTTAGGGTTTTATGAAAATGTATGTTTAAAAAGATGTTGCATAAATCAATAAATCAAATGCATTCAAATCATCAAATCTGCAAATTATTTAAGAAAACATATTCACCATCGTGCTCTGTAAGAAGAGGGATTTGACATTCCTCTCCCACAATCTATTGCAGAAACAAATAACCGTGTTGTTATAACGATTCATAGCGCGCTATTAATATGTGAATATGATTATTCAATTGCACATTGCTAGCTTTATTTTTATTTTCCTAGCCTTGGCCGACCTGTAAAGATTTTTTGTTTTTTTCATTTGATCGATGCTTCTCCGGACCAAGTGTTTTACCCGCATTCTGTCCCTCTTGAGTCATGTGTATTAAATGGGTACCTGGCAAATGCTGGGGTAATAATAATTGCAGGGCTGTCAGGAAGAGTAGCATTGATAACTGATGAGGCTACCCTGGGTAAATAAGATCCTTTTGAAATTTAGTTATTACCTGTTTAAATCAGCTATAAATCCTAAATTACAGCCTTGCGATCGGATCGTGATTGTCCATCAGGGTATTTCGGTATCCTGTGCAAGTATCCATGTCATTGTGATGGTGGTGTGGCCTGTCAACGATCCAATGGTCATTGTCCAAGTGGAGTCACGTGCGCTGATGGCTGGGCAGGTTCCGACTGTCAGCAAGGTGGGTCACTGCAAAATATATCGCGAAATATTCTTATCACATTTGTTCTGGGTTTTTTTTTTAATAACTCAATACATAATACGATAATACATATCTTCAAATCGGTTCGTATTTTGTAAACTTTATTTTCGTCAGAATTTTGTTAATCTTCCAATTTTTCCTTTGGGAGTTATAAGTTGTTGTTTTGGGGGGGGGGGTTTTCCTTATGAGGTACTTCCCATTTTCCATGAGATCTCTTTTAAATTCAAGAAATATAACAACTGAATTAAATGTTTAGATTAAACTACTTAAAGCATACCCCTTATAAATTGTATATTGAGCAAGCTATAAGATAATACATAAGAAGAATCATATTTTCATTATCAAAGTCATATCCAGTAACTGATACCTTTTCATTAATATCAAAATACAAATCATAAACATTATAGATTACACATTTTCCTTTACGACGGAATACATTCACTTCAGGACAATATAATAGAACGTGGAAAGTAAATTACTGTTTATCACTCAAACGCCTCTAATGATGTGTTAAATTATCCATAAACTTCACACCTTTCGATCAGCTCTTCCAAGTCTTCTTGGCTCACCCTGGGTGTTTGACGTCACGAACGATTCCGTTCTGCTCGTCTGGAACGCCTGGACAGACGGCTACGATTATGGCAATGGGCCTCTCCACTCGTACCAGGTGGACTTCACTTGGACCGATGGTGATGGCAATACTGGTAAATCCGAAGAACCTATCATCATTACCGGTGACAGTACTGCTCGCATCAGTGGACTCTCCGTGTTTACCCTGTTCGACTTCCGCGTCAGTATAAGGCGGGAGGTCGATGGTCAGATTATCGCCGGTGTAAAGAGTGGTCAAATCAGTGCCAGAACGGATTGTGGAGGTAGGTGTTCAAGACTGCCAATTTACATGATAATATTGAACTGTATTGGACTGTAGTTTACAAGGTACGGGCTTCAGCAAGACGTTTAACATTTGCCACTCTCCACACAGGTGTAAATTGGTACCTGATATGCATGAGCGCTAGTTACTTTGGCGGCGCACAGTGGGCCAGAATAAAGTCATAGTGTGCCAAAATTCGTATCTGATATATTTTGGAACGGAACAAGATAACTTAGGTAATTTGACCCTTAGAATCCAATGGAAATACTTTAAACCGCGTAAGATGTCAACAAATGGCTGATTTCTAATTGGCTGCTGACGTAATGATGAAAGAACAAAATAACCATAATGATGTGTCTCCGGTCCAACTAACATGTTCAAAGTTGTACCTCGTCATGTTGATATATTCGACAAGAAAAGTAGTTTTGGTAAAATGAATGAACAATGTTAGGTGGTTAAACAATAAGAGTTTAACGATAAACCAAAATATTCCAATAGAAAACACCTCATACCCCCCCCCCCCCCCCTCCCTCCTTTAAGGAGGATATTCGTGTTGAATAATAGTTTTCAGGGACTCAATCTTCTGGGAAAACATCATGAATTAGTAATTGCTTTATAATAAGCAATTTCATATTGCTCATTTGTCTATTGGTCTTACTTCACTTTAATACCTGCTCAGTACAATAGATAATGGCAATTGTAGTATCCATTACATTTCCCTGATTCATTTATGATAAGCATGTGTTAAAAGAGCATAACTTTTGCAGGGCTATGCAAGGTTATGCTATACTGCTTAATTTCCTTCAAACTTTGCTTTACCCATTAACCATGTTAACCCTTAATATATCCCTATGTACCACAGTAGCCACAGGGCCACAGTACGAAATAATAACTGTTCGAGATACAAAAACCCATTGGCATGCATTATTGATGACATTGATTAGGCTTATACGGTGCCAACAGACGAATAAACTAAGGAACTTGCAATTCAAACGAAGGTATCACGCGTATTGGGCTTGTAGAGGGCGCTGTAGAATGGTCGTCGCTCCACTTTAGGATTAAAAATTGTAAACATCGGGGTATAAAATTGGCTCTAACTTAAAACGGGCAGCCAAATTTGATGTCAGTGTAAAGCTTAGACCTTGAAAATTTGGGTTCTATAATTTTTAAGTCGAAATCGACAGCAATGTTAACATTTTCCTTGTATTAATGAAAAAAATCTTATTTTTTACTCATTTTAGCAAGTTAACCACAAAACATATGATAAATATCAACTAACTTTCGAATTAATCCTCATTGATATTGCTAAATGACTTATTAGGAATACCATGAACAAAACAGATCTATACCTTTTTCCAAAATGTGAAAATCTTGCATTTAGCAAAGTAGTGACTTTTTGACAAAATGCCGTAAAAAGGAACAATTTTTCAGCTTTAAGAAAAAAAATTGAGACACTTTAAATATATTTCAACAAAAAAAAAGAAATATTGCTCAGAAGTATTTTTTAGGGTGTTATCTTCCAGCAGGACATGAAAACAGTTTTAAGAATCACAATCACCAAACTCCTATTTTGGCGCACTTTGGTTTGATTCTGGCCCACTGTGTGGCGCGGCTATAATATCCGGGGTAATATAGCGTAATGTATATGAGCGCTATAAAAGTGGCCATTATTATTATTAACACGATCGCAAAGACTTAAGAAAAATCAACCCAAGGCAAGTTCTATAGCCTTGTCCATCACCTACTGAAATGTGAGTAGATTACAATTAGGTACAAGATTTCTATGGAATATACAATACCATGAATACGGTACTGAATTACCCTTGAGTTGATTTTTCGAAAGTTTTTGCGATCGTGTTGATTATTATTATTATTGTTATTATTATTATTATTATTATCATTATTATCATCATCATCATCATTATTATTATCAAAATTATATTATTAGAAGACAAGTAGGTTCTGTGGAACAAAGTGTGTCGCAGCGTGACGGATATGAGCGCTATATATAAGTGGCCATTATTAATAGTATAGTAGTAATATTATAATTATAATTATTGATATAATATTATTAGAAGGAAAGTAGGTTGTGTGGAACAAAATATCGATGCGATTGGGTTGTCAAAATATCTTTGCATGTTCTCAGGCTTTATGCTTTGTTGTTTGCATTAACTTGTCAGTGTATTCATAACCGTGCGTTAAACGGCGGGTAAGATGTGGACAAAAAAACGCAAAATAAAGATAAGGTTTTGTGTACTGATGGGCACAAATCCAAGGTGTTGATTTTGGTCATTCATGTTTCATACGTTGCCACGTATTGTGAAACACAAACAAAATTGACATCGAATGTATAATTTTCTTGATGTTTCATATGATCCAAGTTAAAGTAGGACCATCAACTTAATACAATCATCCGATAATTATATCAAAGTCGTTGATGTAGTCGGTAATGTATGCGACCTAATACCTTTGAGTTGCCATGATACCTTTATATGTCTCATTATAGGACCTCTGCTGGCCCCTGTGATGGAGACACCAACTGTAAACGGCGTGGACAGTATTACTATTAGATGGCATGTAAGCATAAGGCTTGGTTTGTAAATCATCTCTCTAGACATGCTAGATATGTCAGGGATATGTACTGTAATTACTATTTTCTTTCCTACAAGAGCAGTTACAAGAGCACTTAGATTTTTAAGAACAGTGTATTAATTTATACATTTTGTTGCTAATCGTAGATGTATACTCGTTATTGTTGTACACTTAACTGCTATAGTTTTCATTTAGACTTTTGTAAGTGTAAGTTTAAATTTTATATTTACGTGTTCTAAAGGGATGATATTGCAATGCCAATTTTATATACAAACCTGATATATCCAACCTGTGCTGCCCTTTATGTGAAATGATATGTTTATATGAAAAGACCATTTTCAAATTGAATTTGAATTCCCTAATTTAGTTTATCATTATTTGTTATTTCCTTCTTTTTTTTCTGTTCTCTGTTCCCAATTCAATAATCGGAGAGGAATGTGCGATAAAATAGTTACAAGTTGTTGTTTTTTTCTTAATCAAATTAAAGGTGTCTTTAATATTGCAATTCCTTGTAAATGCAGCTCCCAGCAACCGCTTCATCGTCCTGGCTTCAATGCAACTCCTCGGTATACAGTTTCAACCTCACATACTGGTCCTTGGTTGATCCCACTGACTACAAAACCATTCAAGTAGACGGAAGTGAAAACTGTAGTCAGCTTGTATTTGGCTTGAAAACTTGTACATCTTATTACTTTTCCACTGTCGTCGTTAATAGTGCTGGCTTGGTTGGTCCTGCAAATTATACTGTTGCGACAACGGACATGATACGTGAGTTCATTTAATTCATTTCCTTGTTTTAGTCGTTTACACGTATAGCGTTTTTTGTTTTGTTTTGTTTTGTTTTTGTTTTTTTTACTATTTTCAAATTTATAAATTGCAAATAAACAATAGCAATACTAAAGGCTACAAATTAAAATTGTGTACACTCGTTTCAACAAAATGCGTGAAATAAGGAACCCAAATGAAAGCTTATCTCATATATTGTAGGTTCCTAGTAAACAAATATTGAAGGTCAATCAATCTTTCGCCATGTATCATTTGGTAATGAGAGTTACTATTCATTTCGAGTATACGAACAATGCAAAAGCATATTCCAAACAAATTCTTTTTAAATGGAAAACGGGCCTTTTATTATATCATGGGTATCAACAAATAAATTAATTGGATGTATTGGATGTATAAACCTATTTTAATACCAACGTGCAAAGATCTATAAACTAACTGATGATTCGTAGGTGAATTTACTCTGATATACTCTAATTATTGATCCTCATTTTGTCATTAAGTGTTTAAGCTAGTAATAGTCCAGACGATATACATGTAAGCTTTCAATTTATTTATTGATTGATTTATTTATTTCTGATATTTAGACAGGGTGACTCATTTTCACCAGTAATGGTGGTCGTCCATGAGGCCCTGATAGCAATAATAAGTAACAGTGATAGCCAACAAAATCATGAAAATAAACTCATAAAAATAAATAAGAACATACATAAATATATATATATATATATATATATATACACACACACACACACACACACACAAAGTATATGGTATCTTCGTTATTAACATTTGTTTTTTATGAAAATTTTGTGGAACATTTCTATCATCTTAATAAATCATATGTATAGACGGTTATATTTTCTAAAATCCGTTGAAAAATAACCAGGAATATATTAGTTATCTTGAAATGGCATTATATAGTTTTGAAAGTACATACACATAGTATAAAGACTACCTTAGCTCAGTATAGGAACAAAATTGTTATATACATATTTACAAAACATATTATAGGATAGTATACTTATTCAAAGATAACACAATGATTGCATGTAATATAGTATAGCAATCGAATGCGCAGTGTCTCTTATAAAACAATAAAAATACAAATATATTTATTATTGACAATGATATGAAATCATTCATACATTTTGAAAAGCATTGTGTCATCGTACATTTTGGGGCAAAGAAACAAACCATCAAACATATTTTGCAAATTAAGGCAACAAAAAGTGACATATTTCTGATGAAGACAAAATGAAATAGCATTAAGTGAAATTTCTTAGGAATAAGAATGAATATGACTCATTTACCATGCTGTTCTGTAAACGAATCAAAGCAATCGTTTGATTTTGCAAGAGAATGCTTTGAAATGCGATAAGGAATTAGAGTAAAACTTCAGCTAAGAAACTAAATAAAATTCCTCTTGCCATTCTATCTTATTGGGAACAGATATTGCAAGATCTTTTGAACATATATTTAAATGTGTTCACAGAGCTTGCCATTTTTAGTGATCTGTCCAACTGATTCCATGCTATAACTGAAGATACGAGGGGGCTATGTTTAAAGCATTCTGTTTTATACTTTGGCACAGAAAGTAAAACTTCATCTGCCTGCCTCGTATGATACTGATGAATTCCACTTACTTTAACTAAACTTTCTTGTAAATAGGATGGTGCCAAATTATATGTACACTTGAACATCATAGTAACACGCTGAAATTCAAATCGTTTCTCAATTGACATCCATTTAAGATTACCAATTAATTCACTTGATGGAGTCTCATAACTTTTGTTTGAAATTATACTAGCAGTTCGTTTTTGAACTTTCTGCAGTTTATACGTTTGTTCCTGATATCGATTTGACCACACAGAGGAACAATAATCAAAGTGAGGAACAAGATAAATTCGATAAATGCGAATATGATGTATACCTAAAATTTGACTTCTACTAAGTGGATGTACTTGTCATGAATATAGAAAACATGTTCATCGATTGCCTACTTTGGCATGACAACCTTGCTGACGGAGATCGACGACACCGGCAGCGTAAAGGTTTCTGAAGCGAGAACTTTAATAATGCTCTTCATAAAACATATTGGTCTACTTGCATTTTCCGGTTGATTTTTATATTTTCCCCATAGCTCCGGAACCACTGGAAAATGCATACTTCACTTCAGACTCGTTCAACCATTTGCAAATCACATGGTCTGAGCCATTCAGCCAGTGCGGTGCTCCGACTTACAACGTCACGCGCAGGCTCGCCCTCCGTGACCAATGCGATGCTTCATCAGCGGGAATGGTAACATGGACGGAAACACACGATACAAGCATCGAATATGACGACCTTCTGCCATACTCTACATACGAATTCACATTTTCGCCAATGCTACAGGACTACGAAGCTGAGCATGCGTACAGAAGTACTTATGTCACTGCAGAATCAGGTGAGTCTCGATCTTATTCCATGAATATATTTGTTTCCTCAATTTCAATTTGTTGATTTATCATTTTTTTCAATTTGTCCCTTTTTCTATACAAACACACACACACACACACACACACGTATTGATATGCCAAACATCATTTATTTGATATAGGATAAAAGAGCAATATAGATAAAATACCTTCCTCAAGGGCAGAAGGGGATCTGGGATCGAACACACAATCTTCGCATTTCCAGTCAAGTGTTTTAACCACTCGAGTACGACACCTCTTCTTCAACTTTCTTCATTATTCATATCGATAACAGGCAACCTATTACTTTGTACAAAGAAAATGTTACGAGTAAATAATGTCGTGAATATCGTTAATTTGGAAACTCCAAGCAAGTGTTGAAGTTCAACCGTATCTTGCTACGTAAAATGAAAATAGAAAACCCACAAGCAAGATTTTTAGCCAAATATCGATATCGATAACTTCATCTCTTTTCTCAAATAATCAGTCCCACAGGAAGCTCCTAGAAATATTTCGGTTCAGAATGCGAAAAAACAGACACTCGTCTTCACCTGGATTGCGCCATCTTGCGGAGAGATGAATGGCAACATCTCGTACAGCTATGCCTTGTCTGAGCTCTCTGTGGAGTCACCACAAGATCCCATCATTGGTACTCAAAGGGAAACAACAAAACGCTTTGATGACTTACCTTATGGCACACATTTTAGCTTTCTTGTTTGTACTGCAACGTCAGTGAGTGTTGGACTATGCGGATCTCTTTATGCACAAACTTTATCGAATGGTAAGAATCTCCCCAATATCTTAATCACACCGCCAAAGCTACTCCACGTCGATTCCAAAGCGACCGTTTGTTCCATTCTGGGTAATGAACATATAAATATCTTAATTTTATAAAACTTCAAGCAAATGTTAAAGTTCAAACCTATCTTGCAGCTTTTGAAATGGGAATAGACAAACACAATCAAAAAAATTTAAGGTAATGTGAATATATAGGCCTACTATGGGTTCTGACAAAGACCTTTTTTCAAAAGATAATATGTATTCCAAGCGAATATGCACTGATCTTGCCCTATTGATCGGAGGACTATGTCAAGGAGATCCGTGTTATAAATTTGCATCTGATTGGGACATTGATATTAATCGAATTTTGGAGAGTTTGGCTTTAGCAGAAAATTTATTTTCTTCTCGAATACATTGCATTTCACAGCAAAGAATATGGAAATCTGCAGTCATTCGATTTCACGTCTTATTTCAATCGAAAAATTAGTCCCACAGGAAGCTCCTAGAAATATTTCGGTTAACAATGCTAAGAAACAGACACTCACCTTCACCTGGAATGCGCCATCTTGCGATGAGAAGAATTGCAGCATCTCGTACAGTTATGCATTGTCTCAACTCTCTGTGGAAGCACCACAAGATCCCATCACCGGTACTCAAATGGAAACAACAAAACGCTTTGATGACTTACCTTATGGCACACATTTCAGCTTTCTTGTTTGTACTGCAACGTCAGTGAGATTTGGACCATGCGGATCTCTTTATGCACAAACTTTATCGAATGGTAAGAATCTCCCCAGTATCTTAATCACACCGCCAAAAATTCTGCACATCGATTCCAAAGCGACTGATTCTGTTCCATTCGGGGTAATGAACATATAAATATCTCAATTTTTGAAACATTAAGCAAATGTTAAAGTTCAACCGTATCTTGCAGCGTGAAATTGTAATAGACAAAACAAGCGAAAATTGTAAAGGAAATGTAGATATATAGGTCTACTATGCGTTCTGACTAAGACTTTTTTTTTTCAAAAGATAGTATGTATTCCAAGCGAATATTCACTGATCTTGCCCTATTGATCGGAGGACTGTGTCATGGAGATTCGTGTTATAAATTTGCATCTGATTGGGAAATTGATTTCAATCGAATTTTGGAGAGTTTGGCTTTAGCAGATAATTTATTTTCTTCTTGAATACATTGCATTTCACAGCAAAGAATATGGAAGTCTGCAGTCATTCGATTTCACGTCTTATTTCAATCGAAAAATTAGTCCCACAGGAAGCTCCTAGAAATATTTCGGTTAACAATGCTAAGAAACAGACACTCACCTTCACCTGGAATGCGCCATCTTGCGATGAGAAGAATTGCAGCATCTCGTACAGTTATGCCTTGTCTCAACACTCTGTGGAAGCACCACAAGATCCCATCATTGGTACTCAAAGGGAAACAACAAAACGCTTTGATGACTTACCTTATGGCACACATTTCAGCTTTCTTGTTTGTACTGCAACGTCAGTGAGTGTTGGACCATGCGGATCTCTTTATACACAGACTTTATCGAATGGTAAGAATTTCCCCAATACCTTAATCACGCCGCCAAAGCTATTCCACGTCGATTCCAAAGCGACCGTTTTGTTCCATTCGGGGTAATGAACATATAAATATCTTAATTTTTGAAACATTAAGCAAATGTTAAAGTTCAACCGTATCTTGCAGCGTGAAATGGGAATAGACAAAAAACAAGCAAAAAATTTAAAGGAAATGTGAATATATAGGCCTGCTATGGGTTCTGACTAAGACTTTTTTTTCAGAAGATAGTATTATTCCAAGCGAATATGCAACGATATTGCCCTATTGATCGGAGGACTATGTCATGGAGATTCGTGTTATAAATTTGCATCTGATTGGGACATTGATTCAATCGAAGTTTGGAGAGTTTGGCTTTTAATAGCAGAAAATTTACTTTCTTCTCGAATACATTGCATTTCACAGCAAAGAATATGGAAATCTGCAGTCATTCGATTTCACGTCTTATTTCAATCAAAAAATTAGTCCCACAGGAAGCTCCTAGAAATATTTCGGTCAACAATGCTAAGAAACAGACACTCACCTTCACCTGGAATGCGCCATCTTGCGATGAGAAGAATTGCAGCATCTCGTACAGTTATGCATTGTCTCAACTCTCTGTGGAAGCACCACAAGATCCCATCATTGGTACTCAAAGGGAAACAACAAAACGCTTTGATGACTTACCTTATGGCACACATTTTAGCTTTCTAGTTTGTACTGCAACGTCAGTGAGTGTTGGACCATGCGGTTCTCTTTATGCACAGACTTTATCGAATGGTAAGAATCTCCCCAATACATTAATCACACCGCCAAAGCTACTCCACATCGATTCCAAAGCGAACGATGAAGTTGCACACGGTGTAATGTAATTTTTTTATTCAATCTGTTGTCGATGGTGTGTATAAACAAATGCAATTTTAAAAACCTAAAGTTATAACATTAGATATTGAAAATGCTTGGTGTTTCTTTCAGGGATTGTATTGCACAACTTCCTTTTATACAATACCTTATAATGAACAAGTAGTGAACAATTTCATGAACTGTGCATGCTATTAAAACAATATTCATGCATTTATTGTCCGAACGAAATTACATTAATGAGAAACACCTGTGGGCATTCCAAGGACTGAATACTCACAAAAAATTGAACTTCATATAACTTTTTATAAATTATATATATCATTGCATTATATTTAGCAGGGCGCTATTCCAAGTTTGACATATGCTCAATCTTTGTGTAACTTTTCTGTATGCCTCTGTAACTGTAGAGGACAAAATTAGAAAGCTTGGCTGAAGTTGTACATTTGACATGATAATTGATGTGGAAAATGAATTTAAATTAGTAATTATTAAGCGCTTTTGAAAGTAGGATTTACGTTTCTATGGCTTCCCTGTATTATAGTTGCATCAAGACAAACAACCTTCTTCATTATTTTAATTTCATTTCATTTCGTTTCCTTTGATTTCACAGAATCTGATATTGGAAATGACGAAGACAATGTTGAAGGTATAGAAATATTTTTATTCTACTCAACTCATTTATCAATGTTCTCTTATCAATATTTCGCTTCTCGTAATGATGATTTATGAAATTAATATTATTGAACGACCCAATCATGATTAAGTTATAGAAGTTTCTGGACATGCTATATACAAGCTTTGTTTTCCAACATGTCCAACTGTTTTCAACATCACTCAGGTCAGTAGTTTGCATCATATACATATATGGTACTTTACTTATTGATATTCAATAATGTCTAATATCTATGTAAAAACATAATTGTTATATTATTGTTGTTAATGTATTTATTTTTGTTATGTACTAGAGTATTATGTTAATATTATTGAAAACAGTAAATAAATCTGGATCTGAATCTGAATGATATTTAGAAGAAATTTTAAAAAGAAGAAGAAGAAGGAGAAGAAGAAGATAGATACCAATACCAATGATTCCAAAGAATATAATTATGTTAATGGAAATATAAAATGTAGACGAAGTGATTAAATATATAGTACGTAAAACTGCTGGAACGAACATTAAAGCTATAGATGGAGCATCTTTCATTTCATATAATATCATTTCATTTATTTGTTTCACTCTCTTTAAAAGAATTAAAATACATGTTTACATAAGGTCATGAATTAAAAAAAGTGAGGGAAACAAAAAAGCCGAATACTTGTTTGGGATGACTCAAAGAATCATGATATTCAAGTAGAACAAGTAAATCACTGACAGAGCCAAATTTGTCTCAATAAGGTCATCATTCATGTTCAGTACACCGACGTAATTTAGAAAGCGTTACTTGCGATACATATTACATTTCTTAAATTAAAAAATAACACATATTTTCCTCATTTTGCAGTTGCGGCCATAGTTTTGGGATGTGTCGTAGTCATACTTGGAATTTACAGCGCATGTATGACTTATTTCTACACTAAGTCCAGGTTTGTAACAAGATATGCCAACGATGGCCTTTAAATTTTCAAGTTTTACTTGGTGATATGAAAGTATAAATACTTACCCTATACTCATCTCTAGACTATGGACATGAACTGCCATTTTCTTTTATTTCTTGTAAGTATAGCTCTTTCAAAAAGAAATTGACTAGAAGAATATTCTGTCATTATTTATATAGCAGATGTTCTACTGATGTGTCTGATTATTTAGATATGAGGTTGACCAAGTCGTCTGTCATTTCTCTTACAGAAAGACAGACCACAAAGCCAAACCTGGGATGAATCTGTACCAAGACCCGAGTCCATCTCATGAAGATTCAATCTACGCAGAAATCAGAACAACCCCCTTCAGCATCTCATCCAAAGACCAGTCCTACGACAACATGGCGATGATGATGTCAGGGGAGGAGTTACAACCGACACGACGGGAAGGCGGAATGAGCTCGCCGCCGTTACCAAAGCCAAAGCCTAGGCAGAGAGACCAGGAGTACGTTAACGCACGAAAGTTCGACCAGGGGTGTCAATAGAGGGGGTGTGTGACCCCCATCCCCCCTCCGCTGAAAATAAATCTCAAAGTCCAAATTATTATCTGCAAATCTACAAATTGGTATTACACCAGATGTAGAATTTTCTGACCTACATTCTTTTCTTTTCTTTTCTTTTCTTTTTTTTTTTTTGGTAATAGATTGTTTTAGCTTTTGAACTGAATTCTAAGCTTTTTGAAGGATTAATGACAAGGACTTGCATAAATTTTTTTTAATTTCGATCGGCAAATCCAAGGTAATTTGTCCCATACGCTGAAAAACGCAACAAATTTTCTTGTATACCCGATAGCTCTATCAAGTTGACTGCCATTCTGGGCCCCGTTTCATAAAACTTGTTACCAATAACAAGTTGTAATAACTGTTATAAGCTACCGAAATCCTTGCATCTGATTGGCTGAGAGCAAATTTGTCATAGAAATGTGGCAGTTGTTACTGATAATAAGTTATGAAACGGGGACCTGGAGATTTTGAGCAGCCCAAATAACAAGGTAAAAGACACCTGTGAAGTGAATTTTTACTTATTCTTTTCTATTCTTGGTAACGTATGGGACAGTAAATGACCATATACATGGGGAGGGGGAGGGGGTGGGTACTCGTTTTTCCGAAGGTTCGTTTTTCCGAAGGTTCATAGTTCGGAAGGTTCATAATTCCGAAAATGAAATAGGATTCATAAATCCAAACATTTGAGGCATTACTCCGAATGTTTCGTTATTCCGAAAATGAAAGAGAGTTCATAATTCCGAAGGTTCGTAATGCCGAAAATGCAGTAGAGCCCTACATAACTTTTCGGAATTACGAACCTTCGGAAATATGAACCATTTTTCACTTTCGGAATTACGAACCGTCGGAGTAACGTACCTTCGGAAATACGAACCTTCGGAAAAACGACATGTAACCTATTCATATACCTTGGACTTGTACAAATAATTAGGCATTTAAAAATGTTATATTTGAAGTGATTATAATCATGTAGAAATAGAATTTGAAATAGAACTGAATAGTGTAAACATTAAATGCTAGTCAATATGTGTTCATTTGCGCAACTAAAGTTAGCGTTTGTAATGTTGAAGAAAAAGTCATTAAGGTTAATGTTCCCATCTTAATGAATACTGTATTGCAACTTTCAATCTCTGCATAATGTTTCTCTGTCTCTCTCTCTCTCTCTCATATTATTACAAAATCAATATACACCCAACATATCCAAGAAAGAAACGTGTATTTATTTGAATTTTTAAGCATGCACAGCTGATAATGTGCCATACAAGCATTAAGCATTACCTTGTTTCTCACATAAAATAAATCAGAAAAGTCATTCACTTTGAAAACCTATTTTACATTGTCATTCTAAATAAAAGTTTGTATCTTTAAATGTACATTCTTTAGGAAATCGTTAAAAAAAAATAATTTGCACTTTGATATTCTTACTCGAAAAATTGTTCGTATTTATCACTGGATGTGATAAGAATTTTACACAAAGTTATACTTAGCTATATATTTGCGACCTCTTCAAATCGTTGATGTGCAACTTTCACTAGAAAAAAAGTTCAACACAAAAGGGCTAGTATATTTGCATCCGCGATGCATTTTCTCAAATCTCAAATTCTCAGAGAATCAAACGGAACTTACACTGAATATTCAAAATAAATTATATATTATATTTGTCAAATTTATGATCACAAAATATGAAAGCTGATTACTGAGCTACGGAAGAAGATAAATCCTATTACTCTTCTCGAAGTAAGGGGATAATGCTTATACGTTCAAATGTGATTGGTGCATATCAGTAACTGTAACTTCTAACAATTTTCTTTTCCAGGTCCATTCAACCCACCTATTGAATGATGGAACAATTCAAATTTGCTTTGAGCCGGCTTCTGTTTTAATTTTTGAATTAAAGTGGGGGAAGGATTTAATGATAATATGATTACTTCGTTGGCTCATGAATCTTTTTATTAAAAAATCGACGATGGTGAAAGAAATTTTTCTCTGATGATTTCTTTTGTGGACGTTCTTTTACTTTTAAAGGCCTTCACAGGTAGTAAGTCATCACATTCATAGCAAAGTAAAATTTGTCTTTCCTTTACTGTTTGTCGATATTTCCTGATTCCCTCAGTTTTCCCTCCTTAGACAGTTACGGAAATAATGTTCAATGCAATGCATACGTCGCATTTCATTAAAAGTAAATTTCATAACAATTAGTTCAAACTTAAGTTTTGTTTTTCATTTCTTAGGTCTCATTATATTTTAAGAATCTAAGTGTACACGTAAATTTTACCAGACGTATAATACACATGCACTGTGCAATATCTAACACAAGATCTCAATATCGATGCAAAGCTAAAGAAAATATATTACTACTGATGAAATATAATATGTGCTAAAAATAATCCGGATAATATTTATTATGATATTTGATCGTATTCGATTCAATGCTTTTTATTATCCTTAATGATCAATTGTTTAGATGTAACACACAAACATGTGTGAAGAATTTTAAATACACGATAAGATATTCAATACTATAAAGCAATCCACATAAATATTATATGTATGCATCTGATATGGATTATCTGTAAACAGAATTATGACAATAGCCCGGAAATCAGAATAAGTTAAACCTGCCTTTTTACACTTCGGATTTGGTCCATCGATTAATTGGAGTCGCAAGCGTGAAACTCTTTATTACGCGCAAGTTACTGTAATTGGTGACTAATAAATAAGTCTTGAAATGAAACTGAGATATTGATTTCATGACGATGTAGGAGAGAAGTCGATTCGTTCGGTATAGATAAAGCTTTGGAGGGGCAAGCATTGTTTGTGAACAATGCTCGCCCCTCCATTGCTTTGTCTATTTCGAACGAATCGACTCCTCTGCGATGTAGTACTTGTACTACGTGTCAAAGAAAACAATTAACACCTTTGATGACTGATGACTCAAATATCGAAGGATGTCAGATTTATTTGGCGTAAATTTTATATTTCTTTTAATACTATTAATAATGCTCTAAATATTTTATAAATTTTCATGATTTGAAAAATCGTGTCCACAAAAACCTTAGTGTATTAGTAATTAATTCAGACACAATGCGATCGTGCTTTGCACCTGTCATTTCTGTCAACCTTTTGCTCTCCAGACGTGCTCTGAAATTTCAGCAAAAATGCACATTTATTTCGCGGACTTCTCGCTTAATAGTCTTTCTGTGCATAATCAATGGGTCAGTGCAATATCTTTAAAAGACCCCTGCAACCCAAACACAACCCAAATGCAAGTTTATTGCTGTTGATGAGCAGGGATGCATATAGCTAATGTTCTGTTATTCAAACATTTAGATATTTTTCATAGATTTTTAAATGTTTTTTGAAGTATTTTTCCCAACCTCCTAAGCTCCACCCTAAAAAAAAAAGCTCCAGATCTCATTCCTGCAATGACATCATTTGTCAATCATCAGTCAGCTACACTAACATTCTACAATAGACGGTGCAATGTAACTTCCCCCAGCTCTGCACATGCTCACAACCGAATTGCATGCTTTCAAACAATACCTCCTCATTACCATTCTTTTCCTGGTGATGCTACAGCATGTCTGACATAGTAACTCCTATGTAGGCATTGTATTGTCTATTAGAACAGATGGTCATCTCTGGCAAAGCTACATACCACTGTCTCACCTTAGCTCACTAATAATTGACAGATGATGTCATTGCAGGAATGAGATCTGGGGCATTTCTTTAGGGTGGAGCTTAGTAGGTTGGGAAAAATATTTCAAAAAACATTTAAAAATCAATGAAACATATGTTTGAATGTTTGAATAACAGAATAACAGAATATAAGTTGTATGCATCCCTGCACATCAACAGGAATCAACTTGCATTTGGGTTGCAGGGGACCTTTAACTCTATACCTTTCTCGTGCTTCGGTGATACGCGGCACACCGCCTTTATAGCGAAGCCCCGCCCGGTCTACCTTCAGTTTGACGCGGCCTACTTTTATCATTTTTAAATCCTCCACGGCTTCCAGCAACACCGCCACAGACAGTTTCCCGGTACCGTCAGCCTGTTTCATTTCACGAGCTGAGAATAGCCTTTTAGGTAAGAACACCCACAATTCCTGTATCCCATATCACTCACACATTTGCGAGGTTATTTATGCATGTTATAGGCCTAGGAGAGAATTTCTTATGTACCCCCCCCCCCTAACCCTGACTCTGTGGTACGTCATTCTAGACCATCCCCTTATATTTTTTTATTTGATTTTAGTTGGGATACATGGGGAACTCTAGCCCATGCCTATTTAGTACCTGAAATAGGATTACATTCCGTAACATGAACAGTCATAAGTAATAATGATTATTCATGACGATATGATTATAAATCATGATTGATTTTAGGTAGATTTTGACATGGAACAAACACAATCACTTTTTCTACATCTCCATATCACTTCTACATATTACGAGGTTCTCTCAGATAAACTCAGAATTCTACTTGTACGAGGGGATAGAGATCTAATCGAAGGAATATTATGGAACTACTTATATAAAATTTTGTTATTTGTGCCAAAATTATTTATATCATCTGATAGCGCTTGCTTTTCGGGGTCGTACAACGATATTGATCCTTCCGAGATTGACCAATGAGCTGTTTGGTTAAGACGTCACGGAATAGGAAGGCAAAATCATTTCATGACAAAATATTCAATTCAATTCAGCTTTATTCAATTCCATGTATAAAACATTTATATCAACATGCAAGAAATATGTAACATAATAATTGAATACTAAGACATAATTATTACATTTTGCATGCAATCATTAAAATATTATAAAAATAGGAATTCGGTTGCTGTACAAAAACCCTAATGGGTTTGTCTTCACAGCCACCATGACAGTAAAGAAATTCACACAAACAGTACAATTACGAATGGAATCATACAAAATGATTTATGATGAAACAATAAAAACAAAAAATAATAAAACACAAAGACAAAAACGTAACCGCACAACCCTAAACAATTTCACTACAGAATGATTCCGTTCGACTAATTTGAATGCAGATTTATTTTTTCCCAGAAAAATTGTTTTGTCCATATATTTTTGTTTTTAATGATTATTTTGTACCGGACAAAATGATTTTGTGCAATTTATTTTGAAACATAATAAGGAAATAATTCTGTCAGTTTTTCAAGATAAGTAACAAATTTTGCTCAAGTATTATTTTTATTTTTTTTTTTTGTCGATTAAATATTTTTATATCTGACATTTTGCCGTTTGTGGCATAACAGAAACTTGACACTGGGCGCTCCATACTGCGCAATGTTGTGTTGTTTAGCCATAAACTGAACCCTCCCCCATCTGGATACTACAAATCCAGTAATGGCCTATTTATTTTTGTTAATACAAAGTCATGGTCAATAATTTAAGTTCTGACCATGACTTTGCCTTAACACTATGGCGGTTGTTCGATACCGTTTGTTAATCAATAAATCTATTCCGCATAAGAAGTCATAATAAGTGATTGTCCTTATCAATGTTGTGCTTATAATTTAGACACAGTTGGTGAATATTGCTCATCCGTGGAATTTTGAAGTTTGTGCGACGGCTTCAAAAACTAGACAGAGATTTTAGTAATGGTGGTACGACCTAACTTATTCCATAAAGTATGAGGCCTTGGCATTCTTCTTCTTACAGCGACATCGAATATTGAAACCCTTGAAGGTCGGACTAAACGGCAGGTAGTAGGTCCAGGACCAACTGCGAAGCCGGTCCATACCAACTGGCATGTCGTAGCATTTATTGACAATGCGGGTGACCTTTGTCATGATCTCCTGTTCGGTCTTTTCGTCGTGTTCTCCTGCATATTTGCCTTCGTCGTACACCTTCCAGTACTTGTCAATTCCACGCTCCTCGACTGTTCCTAAATAGTTTGAAGTGGTAGAAAATAAAGTAGAACATAGTAAATGATAGTTCGATTTTTTTTTTTTTAAATAAAAGTAGTCCTTGTCGAATTTGAGATTTTGCACGTATTACGTTTATTCTTGTTTCCAAGCATCAATGCAGGGTGCTCTGGAAAACCATTTTTCTTAGTGACCTAGATGGTCTGGAATGATCAGTGCTTCATTATACTGTGTTTAGATTCTAAATTTTCAAGACCCCCGTTGTCTTCCTGTTCATTTACGTAAGGTTCAACGATTTACATGTCTACTGACTTTCCCTTTAGTCTTTTATAGGCGCCTTGAAAACTGGGGAGGGGGCTTCAGCATTTTCCGAGTAGACGCGTTTCATAATTCCTTTCTGGTAGAAAATAATATAGTAGTTCGTATGCTGAGCCTCCCCCACCCCCACTTTTAAAAACGCTCCACGGCCCCTGCTTTACTTTTTTTATACTGTAGCAAAAAAGTCCATGGACGTACCTGGAATAGTGTTATCCAGAAAGCAAGCAACCACTCCACCGACGAACATACTTGTTGATAGGATTGCGAGAAGGACCTGATCAAGTGTACTTGATCCTGTTTGAAAACAATAACGTTGCATTAATATTTTATTTGTCTTAACCTAGAGAAGAAATAGTAAACAAATATACCATGCACTGAGAGGCTCTAGTTAAAATTATGGATTCCGAGGTGGCAGGAATAGCACTATTTTCTGAGGGGCGGAGTATCATTTATTATATGCAAATTTATTTTTGCATTCTTTAGTTCAGTTCAGCTCAAGTCTGCCTCACTTTAAACCTACAAAAATTTTATGTCAGGTTCGTTTAAGTTCGTTATTCTAGTTCACATTTGTCAATTCATTTACCGAAGGTTCTTTGGGGTAACGAATTAACCCATAGACTACGGGAACCGGGTGGGTCCTGTATTAAGTCTGTGAGAGTTAAAGAATTCCGTAGTCAATGGGTTAAATAAGAATGAAACCCTGGGGGAAAATCATTTTTAATGAAAAGAGAGGATAGAGAGAAGCAATTTTTAAAAAGTTCCATCAAAATCGGTTAAGAAATGAGAAAGTTATGAAAGTTTGAAAAGTCTCAATTAACTTTCTATGGCGATCCTCAAATTGGCAATGTTGCTTCAAAATGACAGGTTTAGTAGGACAACTCCCCCTATGTTTTGTACACAAGATTTCATATTTTCCCCATTATCTCTCAAAGTGCAGCTTGTCTCCCTTCTTAGCTCAAGATATATCATGGAGAAATGTATTTGACACAACATATGTTGAGTTCACAAAAAGACAAGCATCATCTTTAGAGATAATGGAGAAAATATGAAATTTTGTGTACAAAACACGAGTTGTCCTACTCTACCTGTCACTTTGAAGCAACATTGCCAATTTGATGATCGCCATAGAAAGTAAATTGAGACTTTTCAAACTTTCATAACTTTCTCATTTCTTAACCGATTTTGATGGAACTTTTTTTTAATTGCTTCTCTCTATCCTCTATTTTTATTAAAATGGATTTTCCCCCAGAGTTTCATTCCCCTTTAAGGTTGCTATTCAAAATAGATAATATATTAAAATACCATATATGAAATGAAATAAACAATTTGTAATTTGGTAAGGGAAGTTGCAAATATCAAAGATCGGAGGAGAAAATGCGTTTTAAATGAGCATGCAAACAAATTCTAAATAAATAAAAACGACCTTTTTACCTGTTTGGATAAGGGTCGGGTTCCTTTGGATATGTTGCGGAAGAGCGAGTCCCAAGAAGAAGGATAACCCGACAACAAACAAATTTCGGGGTGAATTCATGTCGATATATTGAAGATTAGCCATCCCGACAGCTGCAACCATCCCTGAGGAGATTGTTATAACATTTGACTTTAAAATAAAAGCTAACTTTGAAACCATTATTATCCGGAAAGGAAACGGATCGACATATGTCTTCATGTTTTAATGTGAAACCTCAAAATTATATCGGTATATAATCATTTCAAATATTGACTCAATAAGATATAGTTGTAAAATCCGTTCTTAAATCTACTATCGTAAAAGCGAAAATAATTACGTGCAAACACAATGGAATCATAAATCATTAGTCTACCGCATAATCGAGAACGATAGTAATCCCCCACCCCCACATTACTTATCTGAATTATAATATTCGTTTTGAAATATATTTCGCTTTGATTCAGATTTTTAATATACATTTTTTTTTTTAATACGGATAATAAAATATGTAATTAATTAACATAGCCATGATGATACCATCATATTCCATTATTAAATAATGATTTCATTTATTTCATTCTATTAGAATCTTGCACTTTTTAAGTGATGTTTTTTTAAGGCATTTATATACTTACCAATTGTAGCGCAAAATATCCCTCCAATGACAGGTTGGGGAATGGTAGCGAAGAAAGAACTAATTTTTAGGAAGAAAGCGCCGGCAAAGAGCATCACTGCCATTACCTGGATCACCAGTCGACTTCCAACCTTATAGGAATCAGCAAACATGACAAAAACAGAGGTACTGCACAAAGTCATAGGCCAAGTTGTACATGGGACCCAAGAATTTTCTAATGATTGCGATGGAACCCATTCAGAGACGTCACAATACCATTTTGCTGGCGTGTGACTGACGAAATTACCAATCGAATTTGCCGAATAGGTACTACAATTTGGGACGTAAAATTTTGAATGTAAGTGTCATATCTCCTTCCTCTAACGACGCCTTTGCAAGCAATCTGCAATAAAGGGGATTTTTTCCCTGCTTATCCATACTTACATATATATTACCGATATAATGTGTGTAGCGTCAAGGATAATTTGCAATTTACCTAAAAATTACATTTCCACTCAACGTAATCATCATTTTTTTGCTCCTTTATCATCAGATACCGATTTTCCCCTTCTCCAGAAGACAATTGGTGGTATAATCAGTGATGCCTCATTGGTTCTACACACCATGAGTGCTACTCAAGCGCGTACTATAGTAAATTAAGGTTTGGGATTAGGGGTTGCCATAAGCCAACCGACTGGTCTCTGACAGCGCATAATATTGACATAGTTATGTAAGCATGGGACCAAGGATACACAGAACCACTGGAGTAAAATAGATATAATGATCAAATCGACTATTTTATTGTATACGCCTATTAATAATGAAATCTTCTAATCATAAACTTTTAAACATTGTAGTAATGACTGTATCCTTATTCATACCATCTCGGCTATTATCTGGCACATGAATATTCGCCATATGACTTAGTGCATATTTATCGAGATATTTGAGTTCACCCATCTTATCCCGTACCTTTGTTATTCCGATGTAGCCAACGTTACTGCTGTAAGATGTAGAACTGGTTCCCGTACCCCAGATTGCCGAAAAGAATCCCCCAAGTCCTTCCGTGCCTATCCCCCTGTTCACAGCGTGACCCGGTGGGGGTGGGGCTCCAGCCAGCCGTGCGCATGCGTAATAGTCTCCGATAGATTCGATGATGGACGCAAACGTACCAGCAGTTACTCCCAATATTCCGCTGATGGTGAAAGTTGGTGCACCCCATTGTCCTTTGTAATGACAAAATAACGAGTCAGGGAAACAGCCGTTATTGAGGGACAACAGACGTCCTCCATTAGCGAGAAAAACTCTGCATCAGTTTTATGCTGTTAGTTACGCCGCTGCCTTGAAAGCGTATGGCAGTGACGTGTCCATTTAACTTGTTTTTATACTTTTCAAAGTTAATCAAAATAAATCCCCAAGGCATGTTAATTTTAATCTTTTGTTGATGAAAACGATAGATATCTCAACGTTCAGGGCTATCATTTCATGGGGATTTTTTTTAATGGTTTTAAAAGTAATCTGTCAAGTCTCTGTAAAAAAAAAAATGTTTCCATGCATCTGTGAAGGGAATAGCATGGCTAAGGACTTATCCTCCTATAACGCCTGTCTCTCCAACTGAAAACGAGTTGTATTAGTACCGTTTCATTAACAAATGATTCAGATACGAACCATGAAATATGCATTTAATATAAGATTGTTTCTGGGTAGAATGGCGTTCTTGTTTTAGCCATATCACAATAATAAAGCCAACGCAATTCCCAAAATGATATGTTTTATATTGAATACATTTATTATTTTTTAAACTGTAGGTTACTACTATGGAAGTTTATCTGGCATATCCGGATCCATAACACGAATCAACGCTAGTTATCATCAAGAAATGACGAAACTAAATTGCTGTTTTAAATACCTGGAGATGGTAAAAAGAACCAATGTGATTCTCTAAGATCCTCAGATTTAATATCTGTGCGGGCGCGGTAGCCTGCTGCTTCCGGGTCACTAGGAAACACTTCCGTGATGGTCAAAATGTAACAGAGAAGCCACCCCGCGAGGGTTGCCAGAAGGATCTGTTGGTAGACACAAAACACAATGAAACCACACCAAACAAATGGAATCTTATAAAGAGTTCTTACTATAGTAAAAAGCACTTTTTCCAGTAAAAAAAAAAAATAATAATTTGATTTTGCAAGGGCATAAGCCAAAAAAGGGTACTAACAGTGAAGTTTTGCGATCACCTCAAGCATCTATTCCATCCAGGGTGATTTTATATTGAATAAGGCCTCTTGCTTCCAAAGGAGTTGTAATCAGTTAAAATCTATTGGAACTCCACCCAGTCATTATCCCGTCGAGCTTTTCACAGCTGGAATCAGGTCCATTTCTTAAATATGACATGCTAATGTTGATTCTTTAGACCAGTAGTTCAGTTCTTAACAGGTTTGCCCCCGACATCTGGCATTTTTGTCGATGCCATTTCCCCAAAAAATAAGACTTGATCAGTGACATTATCCAAAGTTATGAAGGTGCATATTTTAAATGACATTATTCATTAATGAATCAACCACCCCTCCCCCATGAAGGTCTCAGGAAACACCATGGGGTAACGATCGTAGGTGTACGATCGGTACCCCATGGTGTCTCATCGAGGACGAGGCAGGGCCCCCCCCCCCCCCCACCCCCATATATTGTTATTACTTATATGTGGACAACGGTTACCTTATATTTGGGCAACCGGATGGCGATGTGGTGTACCTGAAAATTGTATATCTTGAAACCAGAAAGTGAATGTTCGGGCAAGAGTCTTCAGCCCCCTCCCCCGGCCTATGATCCCGATCTTTCAGATCAAGAACCACTGTACATACCGGAAATACTCTGAAGACTGGGAACCTTGAGATGTGGACTCCCTTCTCCTTGGAATAAGAAAAACAGGGCACCATCAGACGTTCCATGTACTGGGAGAAAAGTACTACCAGGATAAGGGTGCTTCAAAAGAAGAATAGTATTCAAAAGGGTACTACAATAATAAAAATAATTATCAAAATAAGAATTGTGAAATAAGAATGTACCTTTCACCCACGGTAGCCCCATCCGTATCGATACTGCTCTTCATGGGAGACCTACAGTTATTATCACCCCAGCATTGCCATGTACCCATTTAATGCACCCTGCTCGAGATGGACAAATCTGGGCAAAACACTATGTCGACGGATTTTAGCACCGATCAAGGATCAAACCCCGGACCTCTCGTATGAGAGTCAAGAGCCTACTCAAGTATCCCACGGTGTTCCCACATAATTAAATTTTAACATTGTATCTAAATGATGCTTAATCTATGTTCCGACACATGTTGGGCTGGTGAATAAATCAGCGGATTGTAATCAAGTGATGTGAGATTCGAACATATGGAATGTGCATCAATCTGCATTTGTCGTTCTTAATGACTAGATCGTACAAGAAAAAAAGAAGATATATTCAATAGCAACAGCAGGAAAATAAATCTGAAATTTTGCAAAGGAGTAAAGTTCATTCGGGGTATACTCCTCCATACTAACAATACTGATAAGTTGTGAGGTACACTTCACCCTGTATTGCTTGCACTAGATTAATCCAAAAGAAAATGTCACTTGGATATATGTGACTTATTCCAATTTAAGTTCTTCTTTTAAAATTAGGGCCATTCATTGTAAAGTGAAACTTTTTTTGACAAAAAATAAAGTTAATTCTTACTGATTTTCAATAGTATATTCTTGAGGAGTAATGTATAAAGTTACATGGACCACTTTTTTTTTTTAATTGAAGACCCAATTATGCTAATTTGCATACAATTACATTGGCTTAAATTACAGTAAAAAAAAACCATCTTTTTTCACCATGTAATAGTCATCTCTCAGTATGAGATTTGATAGTTATTACCACTGTGTAGTGAAATCATACCCTTCCTAGGTCATTTGCAAGTAATTAAGTTGAAGGAAAAAGAAAATTTGTCTATGCATTATGTAATGGTAAAAATGCATAATTAAGTAATTCTAATGTCACACACGTGACCCCAAAACACGAAAAGTTCATGCTATTTGAAAAATACAATTGGGATAATTTATAGTTTTTCCTTTTATAAGCTAAATTGTATGTGTCCTCCATCTCACCAAGTATTATTCCGAATATGATTCTCATTCTTTAAATATTGCCCAACTACCTTTGTCACACACGTGACCTGAGTGCAAATGGTCAAGTATACATGTACTGGGCAAGTCATGTGTACAGTCTTTTTTCGTCTATTATTGTTGAGTTTCTTGACCTAATAATTCTGTTTTCACTTTTTGCAGTCCTCTTGCTTAATCCTCTGAATTGATTGCGTAACCCTATATTTACAATTACGATCAAAATGTAAGTAGCTATTGTATATTTATAATGTAATTGGCCGATGGAATTGTGCTTCTAAAAATAGTTTATAAAAGAAGCTGAAGATGAATATACTTGCATATTAGGCATGAAAAATCTTTGAAAATTTTGGATTTGTTTAGTTTGATTCTTTGGTGGGGGGGGGGGGGCGGGGCGGCAAAAAAATTCCCCAGCGCTCCAAAAGTCAATCCTTGGGGGAGGGTATCACATTTTTATGGGGTCCAGAATTCTCTGACAATCCAAAAAAAAAAAAAAAAAAAGGTCAAAAAGGTGGCAAAATTTTTTTTTTTCTGTCAAAAGTTGTCAGGGGGCACTCTGCCCCCCCCCCTTCGGTACGCTAGTGTGTCACACATGTGACCATATATCATGATACAAGATATTGCATAACAAATATCTAATGCAACTTTCAACAGAATTAATGCTATTTTCCAAGAAACAGTACCATGAAATATACCTAGCATAAATATGAACATTGAAGCTTTTGAAAATTCAGAGAGATTTAAAGATGAAATGTGAGTTTTAAAAAACCTGCTTCTGTGCGATGTCCCACACGTGACCTGAATTTTGTTTACCTCTGACGCAGAACAGGTATTATCATTGACCTTTTTTTGTTGTTGTTATTTAATCCATGTACCTATGTCTGTATTTGCTGTATATACAGGGAAAAACCAACACACTTGGAAGGTTATCAAAATTATAGGGCTTACAATAGCCCAGTTCCCTGTTTTGGGGTCATACACGTGACTAAGAATGGCCCATTACTGTTTTCAAGTCCAGTGTACAGATACTTACAAGGCAGATATTCCCCAGTGGGTTTCAGCTTGCTGGATTCCAACTTCGAAGAGCGAAAGTCCGATCAATCCGACAGTTGGTGCGATGGTGATCGGTCCGATGAATCTCAGGAGGAGAGTCACAACGCCCAGGAAACCTATCATGGTCTCGAACAGTGACGCGACCAGGAGTGCGCCTTGGAACTAAAGTTCATAGAAAGACGTTAAAATAAAATCTAAATATATATATGCGCACTCTGCATCTTCAATTTTTGTTTTGTTTTGATACCGCATTGTATACTCCTGACGGAGAAGGAGGAAGCCGTCGAAAATTTGAGTATAGAAAATAAAATTTGCCACAGTGCATTACAATGCTTCTAGCAGTTTTCTTTATACATATATATATATATATATATATATATATATATATATATGTTTTATGTATATTTGGTTGTTGTTGTTTTTTTGTTTGTTTGTTTTGTGTTTTTTTTTGTGTGTTTTTTTTTTGACAAACGTAAGTACACTCTTAAAATGTTGGGTAAATTTAGTTGGGTAACTGCTGGTTGGTTAAAAATATTCCCAATTCTGGGCTATTATTAACCAACTGGACACTCGAGTGGTGTAACCAATATTGGTCAAAACTTTTTACCTAAATATTGGGCATATATTTACCAACAGTATTTGGTAATTATGGGTTGGGTACTTGTTGCCCTGTAGTTGTGTAATTTTGTCACATTTCCTTTGCCAGTTGGGTAAATTTTGTTGGGTAACTGATGGTTGGTTAGAAATTCGCTTTTGCCCAACTTGTGGTAAATATTTTTACCCAATATTGGGGAAAACACTTATATGAATATTCATGAATTTTTAGTAGCGTATGGTTTGGGGTGGCCCGATTTACTAACTGTCACCGAATGCATAAAAAAATATAAAGGGTATATAAGAGCTTGCACTAGTTTGCACTAACTGGATAGGATAGGACTAGGATAGGATAGGTTAAGATATAGGATAGGATAGCTTAAAATAGGATAGGTTAGGATTGATTAGGTTAAGACCCAGAAGGACGTAACAAGCAGATTTCTTTTTTTTTTTTACCTAGGTTGGAGGAAAAAGGAAACAATAAATTTGGCAGCTGAATTTGCCCAACCACATGATATTTGTTACCAAACAGCTGAACAAATAGAGGGTTGGGCAATCCTATTGGGTAAGATTGGTTGGGCAATAATTACCCAACTGAGAATATAACCAACAGTTGGGCAATTGTAGAGTTGGGTAAAATCTAATGGGTCACCAACTGATGGGCAATTTAATTTGCCCAACAACATAGTAAATGGATTGCCCAACATCAGTTGGGCAAATTTTAACCAAAAGTTGTGTGGACAGTATGTTGCCCAGTGTTGGTTAAAAATTGGGCATTTTTTTGCCCAACTTTTTTAAGAGTGTATAAGACAAGTCCTTGTAGAATAATTGCTCCTTGGCATCGCCGTTTGATCTATATCTACGAGACAATTTATATTTATCAGACTAATACAATCTAAAAGGGAATATTTTGGTACTACACAAGTTTTCCTAATAACAAATTTCCGCCTCAAGCTACATGAGTGCCCTTTTTCTGTTTGACATTGGGTTTCGCAAAACTGTCTAGAAACCTGTAATAAACTAATACCCTTTAAAAAATTTAATGTGGCACAGGGATATTATCTTCCCTTTTTATGTTTTGTTTTGTTTTTTGGATGGTTGGTTCTCTTTCAGATGAAATTTCCTTACCTCTCGCATTCTCGTCCGAAATTCTAACCTGACGTCCTCTTCCGTCACCGTAGCATTTGTATAATTGCCAATGGGATCTTGATGAAAGTGATTGTAGAATTTAATTAATAAGATAAAGAATACGTTTAAATGTGTCACAATAAGAATATGCAAGGCTTTTAAGGAAACAATAGCTCAAGATATTTATTCAAAATATGTTAAGAGGGCCAACTTAGTCGTGTCTATGGAAAATAATGATAGCTTCCTTTCAAACATCACGTTTATAGATTGATGTAATTTCTATAGTTTAAGATATTTCTTTTTGAAAGATCATTATCAAAAATATTTCTTCGATTTATTAGAGACAATCGTACCTTATGGAAATATGATAACCTCTATGTTCAAGTGGTGTTTACTTTTAACAACTGTAACATCAATGATGCTTAAAAGACCTGGTTCAATGTACATCGCTCATTAAACGCGCCTGAGGTCAGAAGGTTACATACCTCCAATTACCGGACAATCCCCTCGCGCTGCCATCAGTGTAAACATCGGCAGAACGAAGGTCATTGTAGGACCTTGAACGATAGGTAAGCTGTCGAGATGAAATGAAAATATGACGAAACTTGAAGTAGGTAAATACTAGAACTATAAACATTCAAGTTGTATATCTTATCTACTTTGCAAAACTGTTGCCGGTTTTGTACAATTTCAATGGAATAATCAACGAAGGAGTATCAAATGATTTTTTTTTTAAACATGTCGTATTTGGTTTTCAATACAACCAGATCGCTAAGGCATCATTAAAAGGGATTTTTGCACTGAATGTTTTATCGTAAGCTAAATCAAGCCGTATCAAAGACAGAATTTCCTATATGGTGTATCAATAAAAAGATATCTCTAGAATGTGGGAATAAAATTGGGGGAAACTCATAATCACTTCCTATTCTACATCAGGGCCCCGTTTCATAAAACTGGTTATCAAGAACAAGTTACAATAACAATTATTGTTACAAGCTACTGAAATCCTTGAATCTGATTGACTGAGAGCGAATTTATCATAGAAATGAGGGAGTTGATATTGCTAACAAGTTTTATGAAACGGGACCCTGGTGTGCAAATGTCTTGTTTTGTCGATTTCTGTTTACAAGATGTATAGTGAATATACTCACTACATCTTCGAAAAATAGATATTAACAAATAGCGGGATGATTATAGCTGTAGGTGTAATTTTGAGTCAATAATATTCAATTTTCAGGTATTTTTTTTTTCTTCTGAATTTTTAGTAATACAGTAAATGATTTGTTTTTATAGCTACCTTGCAGAAAATCACATACAAAACACGCGCACCTATCTACATATGAAATAACTGCTTAATTCGCTCATTTTCAGTTAGCTAGTATTTCTGCTATATCGTTTAGTCAATTTTTTTAAGGAGATAGGCCTTTCAGTCGTTGTACATTGAACATTCAGTACAGATTTGTTAGATTCTGTGAGTATTTATTGTCTGTGAAAGTGTCGAGATTACAAGTAAGGCAAACTAGATTGCTACATGGGCAAGCCCAGGGTAGTTGATTGTTTGTATTTGGTCACTTTTGTCCCATACGTTTAAGGAGAATAATAAACATACATTTTAAAAAGTAACTCCACAAATGTCATTTTCCCTGTGATTTGGTATGATCCAAGCCCTAGGAGGCTAGGCCTTTCAACTTCATAGAACCATCGGGTATACTAGAAATATTGATGATGCCGGTAACGTACATGTATGGTACACCATATCTTGGAATTGCCCACATGTAAAACGAATTTTACCGAACGCCAAATGTAGTCTGCAGCAGTGTCTGCAAAGAAGTGACGAAGAAGGTTGATGCCACAACGCGGGAAAGAGTATCAAGATCATCCAAAATACACAGGAATGGTGCGACGACGAGAGGCATTGAGAGGGCGCCACTGAA
This sequence comes from Heliocidaris tuberculata, assembly GCA_025618425.1. Lineage (NCBI taxonomy): Eukaryota > Metazoa > Echinodermata > Echinoidea > Camarodonta > Echinometridae > Heliocidaris > Heliocidaris tuberculata. The sequence goes on along the minus strand of CM046838.1, from coordinate 35,078,896 downwards.
CATCCCGACAGCATTCTGTATGAGAGTCAATAATAATAAAGATGATAGTACTACTTATGATGATAAAAGGAAAATTTTTTTTTTTTTTTTTATATTTTATAGCACATATCAAAGTGTAATCTAATATCTCTATACACTTCTATAGGGAAGCTATTAACCTAGGCTGTAGCCCCGGCCAGTGCCAATGCACAGTGCTTTTTTATGGAACAAGTCCTACCAGGTAGCCACTTACTACACATGGGTAGTAAGTGTAGTAAGTGCCTTACTACCCATGTGTAGTAAGTGGCTACCTGGTAGCCACTTACTCCACTTACTACCCATGTGTAGTAAGTGGCTACCAGGTAGCCACTTACTACACATGGGTCGAGAATGGCACAAATAGATGATTGTTATGCCATAGAACATTCAACTTGAATTCAAGTAATTATATTGACATTAGATTATATTAATTATTTTTTTGAGAGTGAAACGATGAAAAAAAAAGTTTTAATCAAGGCGAAATTGGCCTTCACGTCTTCGTTACCATACACGTATCTATATCATTTCGCAGTTTCGGAGGGGGTATGACATCGCTTGCCCGAATAAAATTTTTCCAGTGTCAAAATTTTGGGAGAGAGCCGACAGAGCGAGCAAAAAATTTCGACACTTTATTTTTGTGAAAATATATATATATAAAATAAAGTAGAATACAGCTACTACCAACTACGAGGGGCGTTTGACCATATACAAGTAATTTCACAATCTCTGGGGTAAGCTGCAGCCAACCCAGTTCCCCCCCCCCCCCCCCCCCCCCCCCCCACTCACCCAGCCTCGTACGCCTGTGTCCGTTACTAGCACCCAGGCCGCCAATCTTGAACGCCATAAACAACGCGTGATTTTATTTTCAAAAGAACAGAATGTGCTCTTGCTCTCGTCACTTCTTCGATGCATTCCTGTCCTTTCCCAGTGGATCCCTGTCCGTCCACTTGTTCAAAAACTGACTCCTCTTTTACATGATATTCCGCGTAATTCGACACTTTTATAATTGTTCCTATTTCAATTTTGACTGCCCGACCCGAACAAAAATCGAATTGTGGTGTTAAGTGGCCTCACATGGCAATCATTTGTCGCAATGTTGTGATACTAAGTAGTGGCTATTCCGGCAAGGTATGTGTATTTTATTTAGTAGTTTCTTTTCACAATTTCCTTAGAGTAAATTGATTGTCCAGCAGAATAAGCTTGAAACGGGACATGTAACGTAACGAAATCAAGGGTAAGGCTTCTGCTGTTAACCTTATTTTACTTCATAACCAAAATAACATAGTACAATAGCCATAATCATTGGTTGTAAGATTGGGGTTAAATATCTTGTGGTGGTGTAAAACGCATTTGTATTTTTGTTTTTCTTTCAAGGCAAGTTTTACGCTTATAAGGAATTAATACTCTTCTAAATCCAGGGGCTCCCAGCACTGATCTTTTGGGGGGAGTAGTCATTATCGTATAGACCCATTTGATGTAAGGTGTCCTCGAGACGTCCCCGACTCCCGGTGACCCCATAGACTTTTTCTAGGTTTTTGTCTTGGTGGTTAATACGTGTTTCAAAATGGTTCACTGAAGATAAGATTGTTGAGTTTCCCGTCTCTTTGTTTCTCATTTTCTTAATGCGAATATGCACGAAAGAGCATAATGGTTTAATGTCATGTTGAGTTTAGATATATCGAAAGAATACATCCATAATTGATGGAAAGCACTGGGGCTTTTCAGAGCATTCATTTTATATTCTATTGTATCCATTATGATTAATTTTTAATATTCAAATTACGTGGAGAATGGAATTGTAATATAGAACAGTTTTCTCTCTAATCAAATTGAATATATTAGCTTAATCTTCGTTTCTAAAAATCTATTACACTTTGTGGAGTTTAGAAGGCAACGTTCTTAGCACATGCTCAAGCATATGACATGGCATCGCACAACTTCCTATTTTGGCCGTGTTGGCAGAATTCCTTCATGATTTTGGTTATAATTGCACTTCAGTCGCGATTCAAATTATTGAACAGTGTTGGACAATCATCATTAATCTCTAACCTCAGATTGGTCATTTTTTTATTCCTCAAAGTTTGGGTTGTTACGGATAAAACATGATTGATATTTAGAATTAGGGTGTTTTCTTTTGATATTCATATAATGCAAACATAGCATATGCTTCTATGTTTTGTATAGTACGGTATCATCACAGTATCATCACGCGATGGACCAATTTGTACGAGTTCCTACAGCATAGCACCTAGTAATTATGTCAAAAAATGGAAGTGTACATTCTTCCCGATTCATCGTGCTATATACAACGAAGAAGATCCTGGAAGGGGAGAATCACCCCCCCCCCCCCCCTCCCCTCCTTCAAATAAAAAGATGATCGAAACGCTACATTTTTCAATGATCATGCACTTTCATGATCTTTAAGCATGTAGCTTAAACCAACCACGCACACACATACACACACACCCACACACACTCACATACACGCGCACGCCCATCTTAAGCGCCATGCACTTAGGATACCAGCGTAAATGCAAGAAGCCAATAGTGGTATTAATATTATTATGTGGCGTGTAACAAAAAATCCTTGAAATCCTTGAGTGCTGTATCATGGTAGCTTGGATAAAGCCGCTGTGTGATGTGATAGCAGGTCCCTCGGGAAAAACTGTATGAATACTGATGAGGCTACCCTGGGTTAATAATAAGGCCATATTATTAAAGGAGAATAAATCCCTGGGGAAATATCGATTTTAATAAAAAGAGAGGACAGAGAGAAGCAATTTTTAAAAAGTTCCATCAAAATCGGTTACGAAATAAAAAAGTTATGAAAGTTTAAAAAGTCTCAATTTACTTTCTGTGGAGATCCTCAAATTGGCAATGTTGCTTCAAAATGGCAGCTTTAGTAGTACAACTTCCATTATGTTTTGTACACAAAATTTCTAATTTTCTCCATTATCTCTAAAGATGCTTCTTGTCTTTTTGTGAACTCAACACAATGTTGTGTCAATTACATTTTCCCATGATATATCTTGAGCTAAGAAGGAGACAAGCTGCACCTTGAACTTTCATAACTTTCTCATTTCGTAACCGAATTTGATGGAACTTTTTTTAAAATTACTTTTCTCTATCCTCTCTTTTCATTAAAATTAATTTTTCACCAGGGTTTCATTCTCCTTTAAGTTCGTGATAACTCCATAGGTTGCTACACTATTAACTTAGTAAAACCCGACGTTCGGTCTAAAGTGATCTTTAACAACAACAAAAAAATAATAGCCCTAGGTCTAACTTTCTTTGTTAAAACTGGGGCTGGGTTTAGATTTTAGCAGAACACAGGTCATTTTTTTTTTCTTTACCTGGAATGCTAGGACTAGCGTTGTATACCATGGCGGTCTGTCTCCGACGGCATACATGACCCTACTCGAAGTCTCCCTTATGAAATCCTCTGCCCGTTGTCGCGAGATGGCATCAGTGTCAACGTCCTTCTCCACCTCGTGAGTATCCATCCGTCTTTCCTCGATATCAGTCCGACTTTCGTGGAACTCTGTGTCGTCGGACGGTTCCGCCATTTTGGGAAAGTTTTTAAACTCGAACAACAGTTCACAATAAAGAATAGACAACGAAGGATCGAGTGCATCAATTTTAGGGGTGACAGAATCGAGTTCTTTCACCATTTTGATAATTGAAATGGATTATTTCAAGTACAAATGTAAAAAATGTGACAATGAGTTTAGTTCATCTATATCTATATATATTATTGTACCGACTTGTTGTATTGATAGTAAATAGTTTTAGGAGTACTTGGTTGAGTACTTGGTTGAGAAGGTTGAGTTTTGAGTGAGGTGAAAAATTATTTGTGAAACTTTCTCATTCTTTGTATTTTAGTTTCGAAGAACATCATACTAGAAAAGCCCTTGGAATTCCCTCATATTCGAAATATGACGAGAAATAGCTGAAATGTTCGGGCCGAACATCCATGCCACTTGTGTGTGCAGTCGCATATACCCATTTTCGTGTCCAGTACATGTGCTTTTCAGAGAGATTGGGTCAATTTCTTATCATTTTGATGATTCACAAAGCGCACAGCATTAAACATTAAAAGTTGGGCATAAACGTATTATATGCATATTGATTCAAATTTGATATGAGTGTATACAGACTATCTCGATTGCGAGGTGTGTTCATAAAATAAATTCTAGATATTTAATACATGTCAAACTTGGTCTACGAAGGACGACTATTCTTTTCCCTTTTTCGAATGTTTTCCTAATCAGTCATTTGATTGAATCCATATCCCTTTCCTTTCGATAAAAACTAATGTTCCTTTAATCGCCTTAGAGAAATATCGAATTGAATATATCTAAATAATTACAAGCTCAGTTTACAGAAAAAGATATCATTCGTATCACATTCCAAGAAAAATATGTAATACAAGATTCGAGTTAACGATTTAGTCATACGTTCATTAAATCATTTTCTTCCAAATTGTTGCAACATTGAAAATTCTTTTGGGCCTTTTTTTATTTTATGCAATTTAAATATTACCTATATCTGCATGCGGACTAAGGAAATGGTATAACTTATTTGATAAAACTCTTATATTCATAGAGGTACCGTTAAAACTTCTTGTATCCAAAGGTGTACGTTTACTAAAGAAATTTATCTGCCTGAAAAAGCATTTTAGGAAGTATTAACCAAAAAAATGTGGTACAACATGCATGGACCTACTTTCGTAGTAGGTCCATGCAACATGTAAAGAAAGATATTTGCCTTTTTCGTATTTCTTTGTTATTTAAAGGATATTTCATAAACGTATTTGAAGAAGAATGCAAACGTCATGTTCGAGAAAACTATTACGTACCAAACACTTTTAATTTCGTAGTAGCCAAAAAAAATGAAAGAGTAATTTTGAGTCCACATACACTTTTTATAAAATTTTTATGTTGCCCCTTTATTTTGCTTTGATTTGTTAATGACGCGAAACTGAAAAGACGGAGATAGGGAAATGAGTACGTGGTGTACTTCAGTTCTGTAAGTGATGACTCTTGTTAGAAAAAAAAAGATATGTTTTACTCTATTGTCATTCTCAAAGTGTCAATAAATATTGACTTGTAGCAATATAGTACTGCTAAACGAAAGTTTTCATGAACAATAATATATAAACCCTGTAAAAACATGGTTTCTTTCGATCTCCATCTCTTCATCTTCAGCTCTCATTAAATGATTGTAAAGATTCGAAGTTAGAAAGAGAATGGAAGGTTCAGATGAACTTACCAGGGAAAATGGCTTAACCGTCACTTTTTATTTTTGGTTTTTTGTTAGCCGAATAAAAAATAAATATGTGCTTTCTTTTCCAAATTGTAGTCGGTTAATGAGCGACGCAGAATATCAGGGTGAGTTGGTGTTTCCCTCTTTTGTCCACTGTGCCCTCTGTTTCTGACAAACATGTTCTTGCGGTTCACATATGGGCTCATTGTAATCATGGCGCCAAAAAGCTGAAAGGGGTCATGGGGGAATCCCTCGGGGGGAGGGGGGCACTCGACCCCAAAAGTGGTAGGTATGTGCCGCTGGCAAGACAAAAAAAGGGGGCTTCGTAACTAGTATCATGAAAAGGATGGTCTTCGGAACTACTAACATTTTTGAAAAAAGGGGGTCTTTGGAACTGGATTACAATGATGCTACGGAACTGGTTCCCACAAGCTCGCATTAGCTAAATACGCTGTGTGTCATGGCAAGTCTGTCGTGTGTGTATTCATATAAGCGGGGTTAATTCGCATGCATGCGCTCAGCATAAATGAAAACCATGAAAACTGAATCCCCTAAGGTTGAATCCGGATTGGAAGCAATGGGGAAAGCCCGGAAGAACTAAGCACCTGGATGGAATGAAACTCGTTTTCAACTTTTAACCAAAAATGATATTCTTCGAAACGGGCTGGGGCGGGCCATGACGGCCGGAAATGACGACGGAATGAAAAAAAAGGGGTGCTTTGGAACAGTTTTCTCTCTCTCTCTCTCTCTCTCTCTTCTCAACAAGAAATAAATGGTAAGCTTTCGAACGGAAATTTGAGTGTAAAAATGTGGGTCTTCTCACATACCCACCGCACACTATTTATTGAGTGGGGGTAATCCAAACATAAATTTGCCCTGTAAACATCTGGTCGGGGTTCGTATTTGCCTGCCCAGGTCAAATCTGAAAAGTGTCATTTTGAAAAAATGGTTAATCAAGATAAATCTCATTTATCTCATCATCTCTCTTACTACGCCTATTAATTTTACTGCAAATAATACATGTTGAATAAACGAAACGCCTCCCATTTCATTTACGGCTATTTGTATACTTTATATATATATATATGGAATACGTATCCTTGTTATCCTTGTCAGGGGCGGATCCAGGATTCTGTAAAAGGGGGGACACAAATCTCAGAAAATTTTCTCACACAAAAAAAAAGTTATGGGATTTTTGGGGTCCAGTCTTCCTCAAAAATTCTCTGACGATCAAAAATAAACAAAGAACAAAAAAACAAAAAACGGTTATCATTTCAAAAGGGGCACAACGTACAGTTTTCTTTCAAAGGGGGGGGGGCACGGGCCAGAAGTCCCCCCCAAAAAAAAAAAATCCGCCACTGATCCTTGTCATAAAAAGACTCGTGAAGCCATCAGTACAATGTCCAAGTTGCCCGTCGCAGCCATACAAGTGCCTATGCCTGAGGCGAATTACCCTGATGTCTACGCAGAATCTATATCCATTAATATCGGAGATAATTAATTCTGCACAAGGTCTGCCATTGGTCACCTTGGTCATTGTTCAACATCCTTTAAGTGCTTCGTAAATCATTTTAAGTAGTTTGAAAGCAATGTGAACAAATAGAAGACGAAATCAATGTAAAAGAAGTTATTCAAGTTATTTCATATTATGTTAAAATATTATGTTAAAAAGCTTTATGATATGCACCCCCCCCCCCCGAAAACACAACAAAATAATGATGACAATTGTCAATCGTAATAATTCACGTTCATTCATTTCAAGTCCTTTTTCATCGTCTTGTGAATATTATACCAACTCAAAAAATATACTGAGAGACAGAGAGAGTAACCAGTCATACGTTCCAGTACGCCTACAGCCCACTAGACCGACAAATTCGGTCTCATGAGCCTTTTGACTCCTTTTCAGAACGATTTATTTGAAATTATGTATTTCTTGTTTTGTTGTTCCCTTTCGCTGTCGGTCTCATGGGCCTTCGGTAATCGGACCCCCCCCCCCCCCCAACAAAATCCTGAAGCTTCCCCTTAAAGGCATTGATTAACTTTGCCCAGGATTGAAAAAAAAAATCACTGTTCCAGCTAATGCTGTAATCATAATTGCAAACCTTTAGCTCAGACAGGAATCGCCTGAGTTTTATAAGCTGATCGGTCGCTTATATATCAAGATATTTACAATTGAACATTGATGTCGGGATAGAGTACCACCGAACCCTAAAGAACTCTTACGGTTGGCATACCTCGCTCTATCACAGAATACCGTACGGGCTGGAAACCCGCTCGAAAATCGCCAAGCGCTGGTGCTTGGTTTTTGCGACTGCAGCGCAGCGAAGAAGCTGAGCGACTTGCGCTAGCGATTGATCGCGATTTTCTCTTTTTTAGGATAGTAAACGGGTTCCATTTTCTCTCATACTTTCACATATCCTTAATTATATATGTAGTTAGAGGACTGCCCACAATTCACTGGCATTTGAGCTGATATTACAATTTTTCACAAAGTTAATCAATCACTTTAATGCCTTACCACTAAAGTGTGTACTGTTTTTTGTGGGGTTTTTTCAGGTTAGATCATTATGAAATTCCCTTTTAATCCATAATAATGAAGACTGTCGTTGTAACATTAAATATGTATTTCCTGTTTTTATTCGTGAGATGGAAAAATATATACTTCGGTGAAAGATGGAGAGTTCTCTCTATTTCAGTTACGCCCCATTTAATAGAACCTCTCCATCTTTCACCTCATGAAATATATAGTTTAACCATTTCACTTATATGTCAGTATGTATTAAATAATTTTACAGAATAAAGTATGCATGTTCTTGTAATTGGACTAGGATTGTAATATTGCAGTCTCTTGACAGGTTATTACTTGTAAATTACATCAGGGCCCCGTTTTATAAAACTTGTTACAAGTTGCAATAAAAGTTATAAGCTACTGAAATACTTGCATCTGATTGGCTGAGAGCAAAGTTGTCATAGATCTGAGGAAGTAGTTATTGATAACAGTTTTATGAAACAATGCTCTGAAAAGGAAGAATCCACCTCAAATTCCAAAAACGACTCAGGGGCTCGACTTCTATTATAGTTTAAGATATTTTTTTTTTCAAATCATGGTACAAGATGTTCATGGCCATTTGTTGGTCGAAAATAATATGAGAAAACATAGGAAGTCACGTCCTGCAAACATCCAAGTCACCATTTACAACTTATTCATGATGACACGCAATACAACAAACTTGAGATGAGAAATATTCACGTAGGTATTTACTATAATTATCAAGATTTTTAGAATTGAAAATCATGCTCTAGAATTACTTTCATGGAAGGCATTGACTATCTCAAATTTAATCCGAGGGCTTAAAGGGTACCAACCACCAAAAAATATTTTGCTCTGTATGTTAGAGGTTCCATGTCATTATAATATAGTCAAAAATATGGGCTTCAAATATTATTTCTGTATAGAGATACTGCAAGTTTAATTACACTCTCTATAAGCGTAACAGCGACTCGTGATTAGACTACTCGACGCACCCGTACGCGCTCGCCAAGATAAGGGCTCGCGCGGAACCTTACTCAGAGTTCGGTTCCCCGCGAGAACCTTCATATTATCATTTATTTCCTTCATACTCCTAAACTGTTGACCCAATGAATGCCAGATAAAGTTCTTTGAGGTTAATTTTATACTTTCTAGCGGTACACAAATTATTTTTTCAGGTGATTGGTACACTTTAACAATAGCTGTATTATACATACTATCGTAGACTGTCAATATATGTCTGAGAAGATATTGGTATTGATTTTGAACCGCCCTTTCGATTCTATTAAACATTGGAAGCTTTGAATGTCACCTTCATGTTGGTAATTAAGTCTTATCATTTTGAACAGGTACATGTAGAACTGAAAGTACTGTAAGCATAATAAACCGGTTCTGTAATTTAAACAAATTTATGCACACTTCTTCTCTGAGCACCTAGTGACGAGCTATTCCATTAACCTACTTTTTATAAATGAGCCTCAGTGCTTGGAATCCAGTTTGCCTACATTACTTGTTGCTATGTCCGGCAAGCTTTCAGGTTGTCAAGAACAACCTTTGTTTGAAAGGTATGTATAAAATTGGCATACATTACCGAAGCGGTCTATTGCAACATTTTTCAGGAACTGAATCGAGGGAAATTTCAATACCGATTCGATACCAACATAAATCGTGTTTGGATTATGTAACTGTAATATGTATACTGTTAATATATGTCACTGTAATTTTCGTGCATTTCAATAGGTGATGCATTAAACTACAGAAATTTCTTGAACGTTGATTCCTGAAAGGCTTTTCAATGGTGTTCCCATTGGAGCAGGGCATTTGGGCAAGGTAATGTTTAATATTGTGCAGGATTATGTAAACACACCATCGTCCATCTGCATCTATTTGACAATATATCGTAGACGGGCTTGCTAATGCTATCGTCACATCCCAGAAAATCCGCCTGCTCGGCGGCCGGGCGGCGAGTTTTTAGCCAATTTCGCCCAGGCACCGATCGGCGGCCACCAAGGCACTGCTGTTTTTTAGGGCATCGCTCGGTCGCCGCTGAAGTTTAAGCGCGGAGTTGAAATTTCGGTTGCGCCTGGCCACTTTTCACTCGCCGCCCAAAATACGTTCAGTGCCCGGGCGGTCGCCGTCGAGCGATTTAGGTAAAAAAAAATCGAAGCCGCTAGATCAAAGGCTGTCGAGCGGTCGCCGCCTGGTCGAGTTAAAAATAGACCGACGGTCGGGCGACGCCTGCTTGATTTCCCGTGGCTGCCCGGCTATATAAAAGGCGCTGTTTAGCGCGCTCCACGAGAGAAAACAGCTAAATTTCTGAACGAAGTTAGTTCCTGTTTTTATCCTATAAAGTTTCATTCAATAAAAAGGCCAAAAGCTGTTGATGGCTAAGGCGCAGTCACATATATACCCAGGTCGCTCGAGAGAAATTCCCGGCGGAGACCGGCGGGCTGCCGCCGGTACACCTACGGGACACCTGCAGATGCCGCGCCGATCACCGGCCGGCTGCCGGGCGATTTCTTAAAAATCGGCCGGTGGCCGGTGGAAGATCGTCAGGGAATCGGTGGGTCATCATTCGGTCACTGCTCGGACGCCGCGCGGAGAAGATCCCCCAATTTCGCCGAGTTTTGACCTAAAATCGACCGGCGACAGACTGGAAATCGACAGGGCATCGCTGGGGCTTTACAGCCCTCTCGACTTCTCAAAAAAATCGTTGGGCGATGCCTAAATTCCAGCGGCGCCCGAGCAGGCTAAAAATCGGTCGGTCGGTCGCCGGCCTGATTTGTGACCATAGCTGAAGTATCTGGGCTATGTGGCTGCCATGCTGAAATCTACCATTCATGTGTTAAACCATTCATGTGTTAATTACAAAATAACTTGCAAGCTGTCTTTTATGCATTGTCCAACATACACAGAGGACAATGGGTGTGTTACATAATCTCAACAATATCATTTGACTACTTTTGAGAAAGTAATACAATTTTCACAATTTAATAACTTATTATGAAAATAAGCATTTGACACCAAAGTGTAGCCCAAGAAAGTTCCAATACTCAAAATAGTACTACGTAAATTTGACATGAATCGAATGACACACATTATATTTTTTATAATGTGCACCCACAACTCTTCCTTCTGACAAAATTTGGTCTATGGGCCTTCAGGGGGAAAAAATTGCCCAAATTTTTAGGGGCCGTCTGACAACCCATCCCAACAGAAAATTTCGTCAGTTTTTGTGTTTTGGTAATGTATAGTCACACACCTTCCTTATCACAAAGTTGGCGCATATGTTAGATGGGTTGAAATCGAACCGACTTGGGGCCCTTGGGGGGGGGGGGGGCTCTGGAGGCCAAACCCGGCGGCTTCGTTCGGGCTGAGAGGCTTTTTGTGAATGACATGGATGGTCCAAGTAACTTTAAGGGGTCCAATCTCATATGTAAAATGGGGTGACTATTTCGGGACAGGCTCCCAGATTAATGGTACAATATTGCATGTCTTGAGTATTGTAACTTAAAGTAGTCAAGTGATATTGTCAGGATTGTGTAAGCACACCCATTGTCCATTTGCACCTGTTTGACCAGAAGTATCTGGGCTATGTGGCTGGCATACTCTCAGAATATGACCTTCTAAACCTGACCGATTGAAGCCGATTGTTTTGCAGGTGATAACAAACATTTGCTCAGACTTCCCTTTAAATCCTAGCTTTTACTAACATGAACTTTTGCCTGGTCAAATTGTGCTTGCACTATTTACAAGGTCAGAGAGTCATGCGATGTTTATGATGTGGGGCTTGTTAGCGGTCCAGAATAAAATCTCAAAAACATTCAAAATAATAATTTGCCCACAAAATAAATAAATAGCACTTCTGTCCTCAATTCATTGTACAGTATTTTATGTCTATTGCCTTCCTGCATATGATTATTATCTTAAAGCTTATATTAATCATAAGAAATATCTTATAATAAAAAGTTTCTAATCCGATGAATATCATTCTTTTTCGAAGGCATCAACTATTAAGTTGAATAAATGGGATTCAAATTAGATATCATTTACACAGAATTATTCAGTTAACGCACAATGTTAGAAAAAAGAAAATATTTTTTTCCCCTTTTTTGGATAGTACAGTCGTTAATCATATTATCATTCATTTATTTTGGCCCTTAAACAATATAGTGACAATATGTGAATTAGGTTCATTGTCTTGCAAATGAAAGAGAACTCGAGATTCTTGTTTTTAGTACATTTTGTTTGATGTATTCATATTCGATCTATATCTCAATATACATTTCTCTAGTTTTCCTTCTACAGTTTAATCAATTCATTTCTTTTGTAGCTCAATATATATATTATTTTCATATGTACATGAATGTATACATTTTCATTCATACACGTAAATTATATTTCAATGACTCTGTACTTAAATTAATGATTATTTGATGAGTTATCACATAAAATCAATTCATTTCTTTTGTAGGTCAATATATATATATATAATTTTCATATGTACATGAATGTATACATATATATTCATACATGTGAATTTTATTTCAATCACATTGTACTTAAATTAATGATTATTTGATCAGTTACCACATAAAAAAGTCACAGCGTTATATTCAATTTATACATAAATAAATATATAACATAATATATAAATATACAATATATTGCATAGGTTTATAAAACAACTGGATTCTGTCTGTAGTTTTGAAGGAAACTAAATGGGAAATAAAAGTTTCACCTTGGAAGTAGAATTTACGACAGGAAATAATATTTGGTGCTGGCGCTGCATATTAAATCTGTTTGAACATTAAGTAAGAAAATGAGTTGAAAAAGTAACGAATCGTTTCTTATATATATCTCGAATCAAGCTCTTATTTTTCGTGAATTTAGTTTTTTCTGAAAAATATGACAAGATTCTTTGCATTTTCTAGATTTGGATTTGATATTTTCGCCAATGGTAAATGAATTCGTCTAGATATTTAACAAATAATGAGATTTCGTTTTCGGGTAGTGCATATAACATCTCAGTCATGTCTATGGGGAGGAATTCTTTCAAATAAATACATAAATGAAATTCGACATACTTTGGTAAAATTTATTACAAACATGCACTGCTTTCAGTGCATTGTGAAATGAATATATCAATGAAAATAGTGGCCAATTGCTACCTTCCTGTTATGAACAAACTGGTATTAGAAGCCGTTTGACCCCAAATTGACGTAATTTTTAGCTAGGTAGCTGCCCAGTACGTGACCATGACTACTGGACTTTCTACAAAGTCAGCTGATCAGTGCAAGTCAAAACTGCACTGTCCCCTATGACTAAGTGGAAACATCCATAATGATGTCACACAATAATCTTAAAGGTGCAACTGTTTTGAAGAAAATATATTTGGTTACATAAGAAAGTTGCTTATGTGACGATTTCCTGGTCACATGAAGTGTTTTTGACGAATCCTTGAAAGAAAAATTTTCCAGAGTGATGTCATAGTAATATTGATGAAAATGATACCATTCAGATTAAAGTAGATGCTACTTTTCAAGAGGATGCTTATTTATTCAATCGATTTTTTTCTACAAATATGTTATAAATTCCTAAGTGGATCAATAAGAATTTAATGTTTTATTTCTCATTATTTCTCTGTCTGAAATATTTCTCTCTCCTTTTCTAAAATATTCTCTCTGTGTCTCTCTGCAAAATGATTATTGTACCTTAGAAGTCTTTGAAAGTTGATTGCTGTTGCCTTCTGGAAATTATATCAATATTGCACAATGATGGCGGTTATGACCACGACTTAAGTGGTATATACATATAATACTTTTAATGACTACATCGGGATAAACTTTTAAATGTCTTAATGATCGAATAAACTTCATTTACGTAAATGATTGCCTATATCAAGGTTAATATATATATATATATCAAAAGTGCTAAAGTGGTCATTTTATTGTGTAAGTATTGTTGACCTACAGTCAGCAAAAAAAAAAAAAAGTTTCCATATAATCGTCAATATAACATGACAAAAAATATATATCAAATCAAAGAAAATTAATAGTCTACCAACATTATTAGTTAAGATCAAGATTTGGAACTTCACGCTTGGATGAGTACAATCATTCAACTGTAAGAAGGTCTGATTAAGAGAATTGCAAAAATGGAGCAAATAGGCATTCAAAGGTTAATGAACATGTGCATCTGTAAGACATACTTTTTTAACAATAAAAAACAAAAAAATGAGGAACAGTAAGGATGATTGAGCTCTGGAGGTCAACTGTAGTCTCAGGACTGATGGTTCTGACAAGCACAACCATAAATTCAAGTGTTTCTCATGATTTCTGTGTTCATTGATAAATTTGACTCTACAAGATGGAAATGCTCATCAACTTTTGAATGGCTACTTGCTCTATTTTTGCAATTTTCTTTATCAGACTTTCTAACGGTGAAATGACTGTACACATCCAAGCGTGAAATTTCAAAACTTGATCTTAATTGATTTTGGTAGAGTATTGATTTTTCTTTAATTTGATATATATTCTATTATATCATTGATGGTTTATATGAACGTTTAGAACAATAAAGAGTGTCCACATTCTTTTTTTGCTGAGTGTATTTATTTGGCGATATAAAATAGAATACATAAGCCCAAAGCTAAAATGCCCATAAGTCAATTATCTAAACAATAACAAACATTGCAAGTACAAATCTATCATTATTATAGCTATTAGAACTGTTTGAGAAAGTACTGTAATAACTTGTAAATAATAATATTACAATAGTGAAGATTATGATTATTTTCAGAATTTGGACAACAAATTTTTAATTTCATAACATTCAGTTCCTTTCAGTTACTTATGTTTTCTAATCAAGGATGGAATACTCGACAGCTTTAAAAAATATTATAATTAATGGGACATCAATCTGCAATCATTGATGTCTGTTTGTGGTGTCAAAATCGTCTTACACAGTTTAAGTAAAAGGCGGTTCCATTTCAGTGAAGAAAGCTTACAACTTGTAAGGCTCCTTTTCCGTAACTTAATCTGCAGTTGAGGTCATTTGTGACCAGGCACCACAAAACCACCGAAAAGTTGAACTGTGTGATTTTTCAGTTAGAGCTCTATATAAAGGTGTTTTTTGTCGGCACAGTCAATTTTACGTTTTTGGTATTTCCTGAAAGAGTATACATTTTTCTAAGGAACTTAAAATTTGGAGGCACCAAACAATCTAAAAGTGGTATTTTTGTCAGTTTTTAGCAGACCTATATTTTTTTCCTGGACTCTGATGTATCATTTTTCATTTTTTACGCTCCCAAATACTTGTCTCATTTTCATCTCCCATAATTTTAGAATAGAGTAAGGTCTTGCATTGATAGTTCTTTACTATAATGAGCAGGATGTGCCTAATTAGTGTACCAAGTTGTAGGACAATCTAATAATCCCTTCATAGATATTTATATTGAGTTTTAATCCTCCTTTTGTCACCTTTGCACAATACCTTGCAAGTCAGAGTTCTTCAATAAACTGCCAACTTTAAACCCCCATTTCTCATAAGTAACATTCTATGGGACTGGGCATTCTTCTCTTTCTTCAGTCGGTTAGGAAAATTCAATGCTAGTGAATCATATATCATTTTAAAGCTGAGAATCTCCTCTTTCAGAATCAGACCTTAACTAAAAAATCATATATGGCGACTTTTGGTGGTTTCGTGGTGCCTGGTCACATTTCCTCGTTGTATCCATATTTTGTTACAATATTTACATTCAAGGTGGTGTCAATATAATGAGGACGAAGGTTATTCATTACTCTTTGCAGTTTTCCCGTTCTGGTCATCTCCTAGGGGTGTCTAAATTTTGTTACTTAATTTCTGTGCAAGGAGGCGTTATCTCGATAAGTGGATAAGGACGGCTAAAAGCTCATTATTGCAACCTTCAGGATTTTAATCTGCAATCCTGTTCGTCAGCCCATGTTCTCTAAATCTTGTTACGCCTAAGCACCCTCTCGACGGGTAAGGCTTAATATTGTGGCATTCCCATGACTATTTCCTGGTCGTCTGCTCGTGGTGTCAACATCTTCTACACAATTTAGGTGCAAGGCCAAGGTGGTTTCATTTCCATGAAGTAAGCTAAAACTTGTCATGCATTTCTCAGGAGCTTAATCCGCAGTTCTGGTCATCTGCTCGTCTTGTCAGAATCGTGTTTACCATTGAAGTGTACGGTTTTGCCACTCGATGAGGATGGTTAATGCTCATTATGGTATGCTATATGATCTCGATCTGCGATCCTCTGATGGAGTCAAAATCGCGTTACGGATCTGATACAAAGAGAAAATCATGAAGATATCATGATATCAAATATGGGAAAACCGAATACCCTTTTAAAGGATTTTGAAGAAAGAATGTAGACCTATATCTACATTTCCTATTACACGAATACATCTTTGCCAACTTAAGCCAGGATTGGCTCTCTTTCCTCTGATCTGTTCTTCAGCACTTTCTTCCCGTTATTAAAGTGATGGTTTTTTTTCTTTATTACACTCAAGGATCTTAATAGTAATGACATAATATCTTCTGAATAATATTACTGGTATCGTATGTATATCTAATCGAAGTATTTCACATCTCATAATTACCGTCAGTTTGTACACTGTCGGCAAATTATAACCATGTACAGTGAATTATCACCTCGTAGTTTCTGCAAACTTACATAGCTCTATGTGGAAAATCTGAAGGTAGGTGGTCTTGGTATTCGATGTGCTCTTTAGACATTCTCGGTGAATGCCTTCCAGCATCTCCGTTTAAGTCCAATCTTTTCAGATGACGCATCTGTTCTGTCTTCACCATTCGATTAGGGTAGGGGTAATGCAGATGCTGGTCTCTGTATCCATTGTAATCATCGGGTGATGATGCCTTTGAGGACTTATGTCTGGTAGTCGTATTCCCTGAGGAAGAAGTGTGGCCCTCGGAAGAAAATCGTGGGCCCTTTGAGTTGGATGTCGAGCCTTTGCTTTTCGAAGTCCGTGGACTTCTAACACTGTTACGTTTGGTACGTGCATAGTTGAGATACAAGGGGTGATTTCGAAGCGTGGTCTCTTCCGATTTGTTAAACACTTTGCCTCCTGTGCGTTCGGCGAAGTGGCCTTCCAGATAGGGGTATTTCCCCTTAGAGAGGAAGAAAAGAATGACCGAACCGCTTTGCGTGTGAATATCTTTGAAAATATCAACATTCATATCTGAGATTGATACGTTCAGTAATACAAATGTAACATACCCTGCCATAAAGACATACTGATTACTTCATCTTATAGACCGTTGCCGTAACATTCAAAACAATTCTTACAAGCAAAAAAAGAAAGAAAGAAAGAAAAGAGTCATCAATTGAAAAGGGGGCACATTCTTTCAGTTGTGTAAATTATGCAACTTGGGTTTCAAAAAAGGGGCACGGTGCTGGTTGTACTCCCCCCCCCCCCCTTCCGCCATATGCGCCAATTTGTCTATCTATACATTTTCAGTAATCTAGTTTCGAATCATTTAGTTGTATGAATTATATGATTATGTAAATAGAAAAGAACTTAGCCTCTTCCCTTTTGAGCTGGGCTATTGTAAAGCACGACACAATTCCGCCAGAAGTTTTATCATTTTACTCGTGTTCCAGCATTGACGTATTGCACTTTAATGAAAATATTAAAAACAAATAGGTATACATAAAAGTGTGACATACGTACAGAGAGTGACTCGGACATAGTCGAGTTGTAGAAGTATTTATCGTGTGAATGCCTCCATTTGTTTCTCACGTAGGACCGATTGATGACGACAGCTAACAAAAGTATCATGAACACAAAAAACATCCCGAGCACCATCCCAACAGCGATGAATACATAATTGCCAGTTGCAGCACCTACGGAAGGACACAAATTCCTCAGTATTCATTCCACGTTTAGTATGTTGTGAATGTCTTTTTTCTTTTTAAAGCTCATGTACAGTATAGGTGGCAAAAAGGAAATTTGAAAGAAACATGTTAAATATAGTCTCATGCTGTTCTCCTTGTGTCAAAAGATGTTTGGAAGAGTTCATTTGGTATTCCATCTATGATTCCCGGTGAATTTCAGTTTAAATATCTGTAAGGAACAACAGATGACCGCCATAAGCTAGGACCTTTCCACCCCGATTGCCACCCGCACAACAAGCTTGGGGCTTCGCACAGAGATAGCCTGTGTGTGTCACTGTGTGTAGTGTATTCACTAGTTTTACACGTGTGTGTACAGTGTATATCATGCTGCCGTTGTTTGGAGTTTACGTCCCTGGCCCAGTATATGAATAATTTTGTGCCTCTCATTTGTTTACTACTAACCTATAGGAGGCGAAATCTTCACAGTATCTTAGTATTGCTAGTATCTTGATATTTATCAGCAAAAATCCAAGAAATCTGACGAAGTTTTTGTGGACTCACCAAAACTCTACATTACCTTTAAACTCGTCATACTCTTGCATTCCAAGTGGGCATTCAGCACTTGCTCGAATTAGATGAAGAAGAAGAAGGTTCATCCAACCCAATATTCATATTCAAGGAACTGATAGCATTCACATTATATTTTGTGGATTAAGAGTAACAGACAAAAGGTCAGTGTTTTTTTTCACAAACTTGTTTCATCTCATTTGAAGTTTGCGTAATGAAACAAAGTTAAATCCGAAATACCCCTAATTTGGTAACACTTACCACGATCAGTAGGTTCTGAAGAATCTGAATGGATTAAAAGCAGAAAGAGAGGGCCTGTTCGTTTGAAATCTAGATAAAATCGCGTAAATCATGTAAATGGTCATGAAAATTATATACAATATTTACTCCCTTTACTTAAGTTATTACGAAACCACCCCCCCCCCCTCAACACTCAACTATTTCGATTCTTAACGGTGGAAAAATAACATGAATATTCGTCAAATTTAGCTGAAGGTTTGAACAGTTATTTGTTGATCTTTAGAATACATTATGTCGTGAACAAGTTTGAAATAAATCTCTATTAATAATAAGATCTTTCTGGCACATGTTATCCTGGTCGTGACAACAAACTTACTATAATAAACTCTGATTTGGGTATCAACATGTAGTTTAAAAATGTGAACATAATTTAATAAATTTTAATAATTCATTCGTATTTACTAACTTGTAAAACAGAAGCGACCTGGAAGGATATCGGGAAAGATATCACGATAACCCGGGAAACATTCACACGTAAAACCACCAGCCATGTTGTGGTCCATGCAACTTGCGTTTGATGAACAATCATTTAGTTCGGGATCCGAACACTCGTCGGCTGTCAAAACTACGAATGAAAGGACATTGCATGAAGATCGGTATAAGATTCAATGATTACAAGACTATTTCATGAATAATTTTATGAAATTCTTTTGAAGCTCATTTGGAGGAAATGTAACAAAGTAAGACAAGACGCTGTGCACTCAGATAGAAAATATAGTATTTATGAAGAATGATAGTAATAATAACTAGATCTGCAATCGTATCAGAACGATGTGCATGCAATGACGTCCGTATTTTCTATCTTGTTGAGAAGTTGACATGTGAACACAGGCGTAGCCAGGATTTTTCAATAAGGGGGGGGCAGACGTGAACGATCCAACCGCATAGCCAGGATTTCATTTTAGGGGGCAGTTTTGAGCACGCGAAGCGTGCTCCCCAGGGGTGGGTGCAGGTTCCCTCTCCCCTCCCGAGCGAAGCGCGAAAGCTCTTACGTTTTATAGCAAATTTGAGAGAAAGATAACGGCTCGTAACACTTGTTTTAGGCGGAAAGTTAGTTCGACGCCCTGCTGCTTTTTAGTTCTTTGGACGCAATATTGCACTGTATGTAACAGGGGTGGCTGCAGGGGGGGGGAGTTACCCCCCTTCCTGCGCGAAGCGCGAAAGCTCTGGCGTTTTAGCAAATTTGAGAGAAAGATAAACGGCTCGTAGCAAACAATTTTTTTAGGCGGAATATTAGTTCGACGCCCTAGCTGCTTTTCAGTTATTTGGACTCAATACTGCAATATATGTAACAGGGGTGGGTGCAGGGAGGGGGAGTTTCCCCCTTCCCGCGCGAAGCGCGAAAGCTCTGACGTTTTAGCAAATTTTAGAGAAAGATAACGGCTCGTAGCAAACAATTTTTAAAGGCGGAAAGTTATAGTTCGACGCCCGGACTGCTTTTCGATTATTTGGGCGCAACATTTCACGGTATGCAACAGGGGTGGGTGCAGGGAGAGCGGAGATATTTCCCTCCGCCCGACTTTGACGTTTAAGCAAATTTTGAGAGAAAGACAACGGCTTGTAGCGCCTTTTTAGGCCTTTTTCTCTCACTTCCCCCCCTTTTTCGCTCTCGCTTTTTTTTTTTTAGTGGTTGAATAGGGGGGACCAGTGCCCCCCTGCCCTCCCTGTCTACGCCAGTGCATGTGAAAAATAAAGATATACATGGTAAAACATGACATAAAATAAGATGAGAGAAGCAGAAAACAATATAAAAACATGTATAAAAAGATATACTAAGATAAGCTGGGAGACAAAAAAGGGCATAATAATAATAGGTAACTATGAAGAATATCATGAACATGATGAATATAGAATATTATCAATTGAGGTATCAAAATTAATGATTAAAAACAAAAAAATAAGAATAATGATAAGAATAATAGTACGCCGGGTTTATGAATGAAATAGGCTCTGAGCGAAAAAAATGGATCACCGTTAACATAACTGTGTTAATAGATTCATTTGCCTATTTGGTAACTCTTTGTTTTCCGAGTGTGTTTTGAATAGGCTTCTAGCGGAAATAATTTCTAACAAAAGTTTGAGAGAAATAGGTAACTAAGTATTTGATTCTATTGGGTTGGTTATCTGAATTCCAATCACTTTTGGGGGATACTTTGTCATTTTCAAAGAATCATAAGTAGTACCTTTAATCACAAGTACCGTTTTTGATAGGAGGAAATAAATATCATTATCAAAAACATAATTATCAAAGTAGGGTCTACCTTGTAGTGGAGCTACATCTGGAAAAACCGTGAAGATAGTACCACTCGCATAATCCAATATTCCATCATTACTTCCCAACTGCCGCTGAATCATCATACTCAGCTGATTAACTAGTTCTTCGGGATTTATGGAATCATTTGCTGTCGCGTAGAGCAGCTCGTACGTGATCAGGAGGCTTCCGTTCGTGATATCAGTAACAGTAACCTCATCGGGGGTTGCACTGCCAGAAGCAAAGGATGTCATTACCTAGACGTATTGAGAGGAATGAAAACGGACCAGGTTGTTTTTTTTTAATACTATATCAGTAGATAAATATAAATTTTGGGGTTATCATTTTCGCAATTTGAAGTTGGGGATCTGTGGTAGGGTTGTAGATTGGTTTGAAAATAGCTTTTACCATTTTGTAATCATCTAATGTCTTTCTTCAACACGGATTTTACATTGTAAAATTACATATCAAAGGAGAACGGACAGAAAAATAAGAGATTCCGATATGAGACAGAAAATGTGATAGGCCTAACTGCAATACCGTAAAATCATAACAGAAACATATATATTTATACTTGCTTTAGAATGAACAATGAAAAAGAATATTCAATTTCCATTTTTGTTCATTCAATCTTTACATAATCATCGGAGATCTCTGGACCAAGGTGCTATCTCTAATACTGAATAGAGTATCAGAACGTGGTATTACCTGTTCCGAGAATGTTTCAGCAATATTCTGAAATTCCTTGCTACTCTTGTTTCTGAGTTGTTCTGAAAAAACAGCTTCGGAACCGTTGATTTGGAGTACCCTAAGTGTTCCTTGCAGATTTATAGCATCTGGTAAAGAATGGATAAGGTACAAAGGTAACTTAATAGAGATAATTCGTTGCTGGATGTATCAGCAGTGCATGCCGAGTTTCCTCCTGTCTAAACGATACATTCCCAAATATACATGTATATAGTATTTTGACTGAGAGATAAATGAGAGGGTAATATATTAGCAAACGCTTATTTGACGGTAGAATTTTAAATATTATAAAGAACAACGGAGAAGATTTTTTTGCAATATCAGGAAGGCCAAATTACGTGGAGATACGTTTGTTGAATGATTGTTACTCTGGTAATACAAACGACTTCAACCGTGCTTTGGCCTTTCACATTGTTATAATTGCTTTTTATCAGCAAGCTTCTGTTACTGTACGCATTTGCACAGCCCATTTTTCAATCATGTTCATGTCTTTATACATACTGGATTTGTGAGGATTTACTTGTAAATTTGCCATTAGGTTTTGATATATGAGAGTGTGCTGTTGAACTGTCCCCTAAGCATTTGACTTCTTGAAACTGGTGAGCATTTTCCATAAATCTCAAATACAAAAAAAAAGCAAGATAATTGTCACTTGCCTGTCCAGTCACCTCTTCTTTACGATCGTCATCAGGGCCATCTAAACACAGGGTTTAGCCTATTCGGTTCCAGTTGGACACAATGTGTCGCATTTTCTTTTGTGAGATGATTGCCCAGGAAAGCATTGCACTAAGTTGGCCAAACTCTGTGTAAAGATGGCTCTGATGGTCATTGATCATTATACCTACCAAGGCACTGGTTGGTGTCAGTATCTCTCCCCTTCCCCGGGGCGCACTCACAGGTGGATATTCCGCTCTGGGTATCGGTAAGACATTCTTCAGTAATAGAGCAATCACCTCCACAGGGATCTAAACATATTTTTAAAAATACACACTGTATATTACGAGCTCTTTAATAAGATTGTGGTATGAATTTCACATTGCATTTTCTTCAAATACTCTCACGATTACTATACATAGAAAGGAATTACTTCGTAACAGGTACCTATTCAAACACCTGGATGGAGAGTGACAGATTTAGATTAATGTCTTGCCAAAGGATATTAGTCCCATAAATGGACATTATAAGAGCTAGTGAAACACAAAGATTCTCGATTCCTATGTAAAATTTCAAATGCAAAAATGCATTTTTAGAATTGTGGGTATGCTGTGCTGTGTCCTGACACTTTTAGAGCTGCAATATAAATATCATTCCTTGTCTGTATTTCGACTAGTTATGTAACAAAGGTTAATAGAAAGATTAAACGAAAACTTACCGTTTGAAGTTTGATCTTTATTTTATGAAGAATTTGAAGGGAGAGATTACATTGAGATCCCGCTCGCGCATGCGCAGTCAATTTTGAAAGCAAGAAATGTGGCGGCTGAAAATAGAAAGATGACTTACAGATAATGGTTTGAAGTTCTGAGGGAGGGAGAGGTGGGAATGTAATCTCTCCCTTCAAATTCTTCATAAAATAAAGATCAAACTTCAAACGGTAAGTTTTCGTTTAATCTTTCTATTTTATTTCATAATTTTCGGTAGAAATTACATTGAGATTTTGAAGCCCAGCTGGCACATTTCTACACAACAGTTCAAACCTTCACGGCTTTGACAATCTGCTCTGGCAACAGTAATAAAGCAGATGACTGTAGCGATCAGCATTAAAAGTTGTGCAAACTCATAAAAACAACTCTTTAGTTCTGGTAAACTTTAACCAGTCCATGAAGTTCTCATAAACATGAATTCTGTAGAACACTAACAAATTTAACAGTTAAATAATTGGCAAAGGAAAATGCATGATGCGTCTAATTCATGAGTCCTTTCATGAAGGCATTGTTTCTCTCATTAGACTGTAAGGGTTTGTTGTAAAATTTCCGGAAAGTCCTTTCATTGGACCATCCAGCCTGTCCCAAGATCGTTGACACAGGGACATCTGCCATCTTTGCTGCAGAAGTTGCAGCTGCCCTAGTTGAGTGTGATTTGTACTTTGACACATCTATCCCTGCATTTTTCATGACACAGCGGATCCACCTGGAGATAGTTTGTGATGACACACGTTTGAAGGGCTTCTTGTAGCTTACAAATAGATAGCGTTCATTTCCCCTCAAAAGTTTTGTGCGTTGAGTGTACTCCTTCAGGTACCTGACAACACACAGCCGTCGATCTGGAGGGTAAGCACTCAGCTGGATCTGGCATCCAAAGTTTCCTGGTCTACTTTGCTTTAATGCTTCATCAATGGTGAACACAATGGAATTCGTCTTTACGACCATCTTGTCCAGGTTGAGCAAATGCAATGACTGCACTCTTTGGGCAGATATTAGGGCTATCAGCATGCAAACTTTGAGAGTGAGCTCTTTCAGGCAAACAATGTTGGACGGGGCCAGCTTCCGGAGGTGTGCAAAGACCACATTGACGTCCCAAATTTCCTTATACCTTGGACGAGGTGGTCGAAGCTGAAAAATTCCCTTCATAAGTCTGCTGACAAGGGGGTGAGTTCCCACATTGTGTGCTCCATCTTCCAGCACTAAAAAGGAAGACAGTGCACTGCGTGCAGTGTTAATGGCACTGTAGCCCAAGTGTTTTCCATGGTACAACTCGCTCAAAAATTCCACAACAATTTCCACTTTGGTTTGGAGATGACCAATACCTTTAGCTGAGCAGAAACCTTTCCACTGCTTGATGTAAGTGTGATATTGCTTGGTTGTTGTTGCTCTCCATGAAGCAACTATAATGTCAACAGCAGTCTTGCTCAAACCTTGCTTCTGGAAGGGTCCCCGCATAATCTGTAACACAAGAGATCAAGATGTTCATGTAAGGGGTGAGGAGTATTTAACACTGGCAGCATGAGAAGATTTTCATTTCTAGGAATTAGCATAGGTTCCTCACAAGCCAGGCCCCGTAGTAATGGGAACCAAGCCTGAGTTGGCCAGTTTGGCACTACCAGTAACCCTCTTGCTCCATCAGCCCTTATCTTCTGAATACATTTTGGAATGAGGCAAAAAGGGGGGAAAGCATAGAAATTCAAGGTTCCCCAATCTAATGTAAATGCATCTACAGACTCTGCGTCTGGGTCAGGGTACCAAGTTACAAATCTCTTGAGTTGTGCATTTAATCTGGAGGCAAAGAGGTCTATCTCTGGTGGCCCAAAATGAGTTACAATATTTCTGAACATTTGTTTATTCAACATCCACTCTGTCCTGTCGTTAAACTTCCTTGACTTCAAGTCAGCCTCAGTGTTGAATTTGCCTGGCAAGTGGGATGCTGTGACCCATATGCCTCTCTTAATGCACCACTCCCAGATGGAGCAAGCTAGTTTATTGCACTCAGGGGATTTGATGCCTCCCATATTATTGAGATAGCTTAAAGCAGTAGTATTGTCTGTCCTTAGCAACACATGAAGATTACGTTTGTGTGAGCAGAATGATTTCAACCCAAAGCCTGCTGCCAAAGTTTCTAGGTAGTTGATTTGATTATCTCTTGCCAAGGACAATTCATGCTCATTCCACCTGCCTCCTGTTTGTGTATGTAAATCGGTGGCTCCCCAACCAGCCCCACTAGCATCTGTTCGTAACTCTAAATCAGGTTTTTCCCGTCTAATTGGGGAGAATGATTTCCTAACATTGTTGACCCACCATTGAAGTTCTGTTCTAGCATCTACCGACAACTTCATGTGCCGATCAAAATGGCCCTTATTGATCTGGAGTGCTCTTATTTTGTCTTTCTCTAAAGCTCTGTAGTGCAGGGGCCCATATTGTACAGCTGGGAATGTGGAAACCACTTTCCCTATGACAATAGCTACCTGTCTGATTGTAGGGTTCGGTGTCTTCAACAGCTCTGTACACACTTCAACAATTTCCTGCATTTTATCTGCTGGGAGTGTCACAGTCATTTGTGCTGTGTCCAAATGAAACCCAAGAAATTGGAGCTCATGGGTGGGCTTAAGAACAGATTTGTCTGGATGGATAATGAAACCAAGCTGGGTAAGAAGCTTGGTGGTTGCTAGAACTGCCCTTTCTGCTTTTTCTTTTGTTTCCCCAACAATAATAGTATCATCAAGGTAGCCAAGGACCACGTGTCCTTCTTCCCTGAGATGGGCAAAGACTGGTTTGAGCAGCTTAGTGAATAACCTGGGGGCAGTACTCAAGCCATTTGGGAGGGCTTTGAACCTCCAGCACTGACCTTCCCACATGAATTTGAGGTATTTGCGGAAACAAGCATCAATGGGTACTGAGTAATATGCGTCACGGAGGTCGACTGAGGCTAGGTAACAGTTTGGAGACAATAGGAGGGTAGCGGTATGAATGTTATCCATCCTGAAATGTTGGTATGCTAAGCTTTTATTTAACTCAGAGAGGTCCAGAATTAGGCGGAGCCCGCCATTCTTCTTAGTTCTCGTAAAAATATTCGATAGAAAACCTCCTTCAATCTCATCGCACTTTTCAAGTACGTTTTTCGACACGAGTTTAAAGATTTCTTCTGTTATTTCAGCTTTATCTGAAGCATTATGCTTATATGGAAAGAGGGGTTTAGATCGTTTAGGGGGCATCAATGCCTCATCAAATTCAATAATGTAGCCCTCTACTGCTGACAAAATGAAAGGGTCTGAAGTAAGTTGACACCAATTATCATAAAACAACCTCAGTCGACCTCCGACAGGTGGTGAAGCTCCACCTTTATCTGCAATCATATTATCTAAGTCAGTTACTGACATGTGATCAAGAGGAATGCTAGAGTCACCTACCTCTTGGGGTCTGGAAGGTGCTATTTTCTTTTCGGGGCGGCTGTCAGCCTGCGTTGAGCTTGGCCCTGGTTCGGCTGCTGGCCTGGTCTGGTGGCAGTGTGGGCTGGAGGTCGTCTTTGCCTCCGCTGAACCTGAGGGCGCTGGCCTAAAAAAGGCCTGCCGGTATTGCTAGAAGAGGGCCTGTTTGAGTTTGAGGATCTATTCCACCCAGCATTTTGATAATGGCGTCGTGAAGGTCCTGCGGATCCTCCATATGGGTGGTATCTAGATTGGCCTCTCATGACACCTGCTGCTGCTTTGTGTTCATCATTCAGGTCCTTGACCTGCTTTCCAAGGTCATCGCCAAACAGCCAACTAGTCACTGGAGTTGAGGGCTTGCACAAATGGGCATAGCGGACATTTATGTCCGGCTTGATGAGCTCTTTACGGAGGCAATTTAGCTCAAAGTTAGCGTTACTAATGAGGGCCAGTGCGTCTTGTTGAGTGTCAGACAAATCAGCTGATGAAAGTGTATGAACAAAAGCATTAAGACCCCGAGTCAAGGACTTTTGCACACGTTGAAGTTTCACATCTCTACTTCTTGTCGGAGGGGATAAATTGTCCCAAATGGTGGAATTAACCTTTGGTGTATCTAGCAGAGGGCAGTTGCTAGGAAGAGGATATTTTGATGCCGCTTCCTCCAGCACCTTTTCTTCCAGCTGATGTGTCATAAGATAAGTAGTGGAACGGGCTATTTCATCGTCCACAGGCTCTCCAATTCCCGTCGGGATTGCAAATTTCGCTGCGATAGGAGGGATAACTTTTGTTTCTGATGTGCACTCTCCCTCCTCTGGGTTTTCATCGTCAAGCATAGTATCGGGGCATTGGCCCATGTCATTCAACTCAGTCACATCTTGTGCTGAATCCTCAAAATATACCTCACCGCCGGAGGTTGTAGCGGCATAGCCATGATCAACTGTTCGTGAAGTGAGAGCCTGTAAAACCTGTGCCAGTTGATCCTCCAAGTGTCCAAGTCTGTTTTGGACGTCAGAATTTGGGTTAGCAGCAGCCAAAGTATCATCAGATTTGGCTCTTTCAGCAGCACTCGAATGTGCCTTCATCGAAGATTTTTTCCCCGTCGAGCTCTTAGGCTCCATCGCGGGTTTAATTCCACCACTGGATGTGTCATCGCCTTTTCCCGCCGAGCTCTTAGGCTCCCGTGAAGCGGTGGAGTTACGGCCCCCCGAGCGCTTAGGCTCCCGAACGGTGGGACCGGTCACTGGCACTGACGACCCCGGCCTCGCCGGCTGCTTTTCTGGCGCGTTTCCGTCCATGTTCGCGTGCTCACACGCCGTAAACCGACAAGTTTACGTCTTCTGAAACTGTCGAAAATTTAATTTCCACAGTATAAAAACACCACCGATAGCAGCAGAGAGTTACTCTCCGAAAGTTCACAGGTGTGAAAAGTATCAAAACGAAGTTTTCAGGAAATTCAAAGGAAATTATTCCGACTGCTGGAAAATTCCTTTCCAAGATATGCATACGGCGAACGAATTGACTGCGCATGCGCGAGCGGGATCTCAATGTAATTTCTACCGAAAATTATGAAATAAAATTAAGGGCTTACTTCTGCAGATAATTTACCTGAACAGATGCCTTGTGATGTACGGGAACCCCTTACACATATACACGTCCCATTTGGAGCACAGTACTCGCTCTCTCCACACACCTGGGAACTACACGTCTCTAAGAATAGAAGACAAACAGTAGAAAATACATTGGTGGCTAAGATTACATTATAGGGTACCAATCACCAAAAATAATTTTGCTCTGAATGTTAGAGGTTTCATGTCGTTATACTATATTCAAAATATGGGCTTTAAACATTAATTCTATAAAGAGATATTGCAATTTCAAGTACACTCTCTATAAGCGTAAAAGCGATTCGTGAGTAGACTACTCGACGCACCCGTACGCGCTCGCCAAGATAAAGGCTCGCGCGGAACCAAACTCGGAGTTCGGTTCCGCGCGAGCGTTTTCATGTTATCTTTTATTTCCTTCATACTCATTAACTGTTGACCTATAGAATACCAGACAAAGTTCTTTGAGGTTGATTTTATACTTTCTAGCTGTAAACAAATTATTTTTTCAGGTGATTGGTACACTTTATTAATATTATCACATTACTTACAATTCCAGGGGCGGCGCTACAGGGGGGGCAGAGGGGGCGACCGCCCCCCCCCCCTATGATTTTTCAAGTAGTAAAAAAAAAAAAAAAAAAGAAAAAAGAAGAAAAAAGAAGAAAAGGAGGAAGAAAAGGGAAGAAAGAAGAAAGAGGAGTATTAAAAAGAGAGGTCTTAAACATATAACTCTATATTACCCCTGTTATTTAATGGAGAAAAAATATGACGTCATCTTTAGGTCGTCTTGCCCCTCCTATCAAAATACCCTGGCGCCGCCCCTGCTTACAATTCCACGTACGCGAAGACAATAACTGTAAAACTGCGATTATCAAGCAAAAGGACACCTTGTGATACATTACTTTTAGAAATGTCATTTGTGGTAATTTTTTTCTTTCTCCAAAATTGTTTACCAAAATGCACTTTGAAAACAGAGACGATGCAAAGAAATCAAAGATTATTGTGCTTCTTAGTATTTAAACCGGGACTGTGCGTCCTTTGGCAAACGTGTAATCATTGCCGTTTATATAATTTATATAAAAAAGTAATTTAGGCTTAGGGTCTATCACTGTCGTTCTTGGTTTGAAATTTGGCCAATTTTGCCAACGCAAACGTTATAGAATATCACCATCTTCAGGCTAAACAAGGGGAAGGGGAGAAAAATAGGTCCATTCCAAAGTGCTTGTTACCTAGACACTGAGGAATGTCAGCCTCAAGTTGTCCTGTACCGGTACAGCGAATATTTCCCGGTTGAGTCATGCCGCTTTCACACTGAAACTGGCATACTGTATCGACCGCAACCCGGCCACCAGAGGGACACTGTGTTGATGAAATCGCACTCGAATAGACTGGAATAGGGCACATCACCTCTGTCGTGGAAAAATCGAATTCGCTTAATTCTGTCATACTCTTCTTTTTTTTTTTAATTATGTGGGATTTGGTTGGGTTAGATGGTTGGGTTAGATGGTTAGGTGAAGACTAAAGCCTAGCTTTAACACCTAACATTTGACCCTTCAATTTCTTAGAATATATCGATGGTGTAAAAAATTATCTAATGGCATTTGGGTTAACAACGATCCAGACTTTGCTTTTTGTGAGATTTTGCATTTTTTTAATGAGTAGTTCTCTTTTATAAGATATAATTCTCTTACACAGTAAGGAAATCTGTTCGGTTTTTATTTTGAAATTCAGTTCCGTTTTTTACCAATTTTATCATCATTTCTGTTTATGCATTGTATTTATATGAGGATTATCATTAGTTTAAAGACTAATTCTTTTACTACAATTACATCAAGATAAGAGCCTGATCGGTTAAGAGTACACTCTTAAAATAATTGGGCAAAAAAATGCCCAACTTTTAACCAACACAGGGCAACATACTGTCCACACAACTATTGGTTAAAATCTGCCCAACTGATGTAGAGTTGTTACACAAATTGGTTGATTCATTATGAAATTTGGGCAAGAGTTACACAACGTTGGGCCATATTCAACCAACCTTCAGTTCCCCAACTAAATTTACCCAACCTTTTAAGAGTGTAGGCATTTTGTCCGTCCGTGACATTGAATATTTTATGGATTATAATTTTAGTCAGTGATCATGGCAACCAAATTTTATCAGATTTCAACTCCTTCAGTGATGCCCTTCACAATGAGACATGAAATAGCTCTCTTCAGTTAAATACCTATTCTCTACAGGCCTTCAAACTTTCAAAATTTGTCAATGTCCATCCGTGACTAACCGATCAGGCTCATAATAATAATAGATAATGAAGATAAAGACAACTATTCATAATAATGAAAACAATTTTCTTATTAATAGGGATGGTAATATTATAACAATCAAGAATTCTTTGAGAGAAAATATATGTCAGCCATAAAAAAGTACCTTCACAAGTGAGGTCGCTGCCAGAAAAAGTTCCGTCAGGACGGCAAACACGTCTTATATTCCCGCTTCTCCTAATACCGACAGTACATGAGAAATCACAGGAAGTGCCGTACGTGACTCTTGACCCCTCTTCACAGATTGTATTTACCGAATCGGCAGTCGTTGGAACATCGCACATGACAACTGTAACAGTAATAATATTAGCTATTAACCTTTCACGTTCACACGTCTCACTGGTCTAATGAACGCTAATTCTAAACCTAATGATATGTAGGACCCAATTAAAAGTCCCATTGTTCTTACAGGGGTGTGAGACCAACTGGTCGGATGACTACAGAAGAGTCTCATGGGGCATATTAATAAACTAAGTTTTTATCTTACACCACCAGTAACCCAGTGTATATAGGTTCATTGGTCATTTGGGGCACCCTTCTCCATTGTTCTCAATTAATAAAATGCGAATAACCAAGGAGGGGAGGGTGTCTGAGGGCAGAAGCATCGGAACGTCGGGCTCGGACAATGGATGGGGGCATCTTTTGTCCGCCAGACAAAAGATTCCACTGTACATTTTGAAATAATCACTCCTTCAGCGATGGAGGTGCTACATAAATAGCCTTTGTTTCCCCATTCCAAAGAATACTTCCACCTGTGTATCATGGAGTGCACTGCTTGTGCATAAATAAATAATGATTACATAACTTTCATGAGCATGTATCCAGTATTTTGTCTCCGTGTATTTCACAATTTTGGTCTGCAATTACCTTTATTTGCTCATGCGCAGACTGTAACCATGAATTGATTTATTGCCTCATCCGGAACCGTATAACGAGTGTATTTTCCTTTTAGATATTAGTGAGTTTTCGAATGTGTCGACGTGAACGCCGTCCTAGATCCTCCCAGCTACAAATGGACTGCTTTGTGTTAGCTGCATACCGCGCGTTGTGCAAGAACGGCTCACCCGTCCACTGGCTTCTCCCTCGTCCACTAGTCAGATCGAGAACGCGTCAAACATGGTTTTGCCGTCTTCTCTAAAACGTGAACCTCGCTTCACCCATTGTTAGCTTCATGCTTCACCTACTTTGTACGCAGACAACACAAAGCAGTCCCTTGTCGCTGGGAGGATCTAGGACGGCGTTCTAGTCGATACATCGAAAACTCCTTATTGCTGCATTTAACCCGTTGACAACTGAATTCTCTCATTCCCATGGACTTAATACAGGGAGCACCCGGCTCCAGTAGACAACAAGTTGACGTATTATTGTGTGCATGGTGTGAGCCCCTAGTCACCAAATGCAATAGTACTTGTAACATTATAGCAGAATGAATGGACATAATTACTTGTACAAGTTGGAAGGTCGATGGATAACAGTCCGCTTTCCGTACAAGATAAGGCGGTAGGTCCTACGAGAGTGTATCCAGTATCACAGGTAAAAGAACACGTGGCGTTGTATTCTATGGCGGTTTCCGCTGTGCAGTGATCTCCAATCGAACGTAGATGTGAGGGGAAGTCAGCAGGAAGGGAACATGTAACAACTGCGGGAAAAGTAAAGATATATATATATATATATATGAACAAATATCACTTGCAATGTAATTTACTTCTTTTAATAATACATTATTTGTATTATTACCTTAACTGTATTCTCACAGACTCAGAAGAAATGAGCTGGGAGGAGGGAAAGACTCTAGCCGAGGATCGAACTGTTGCTGCCCAATGCTCCGCAAGAGACTGGTGGAACTAAGTCTAAGTAAGTAAATAGGATGTTCTCATTTCTCTAAATGTGGATATGACCATGAAGAAGAATGAATAACTCGAACAAAATGAATATACACAATTTTTAAAAAGCTCTGATTACTTGCGCACGTAGGAAGATCGGTTGACAGAGATGCATCTGCTGTACAAGTTAACGAGAGAGATCCCGTTGGTCTGTACCCAGCATCGCAGGCAAACGAACACGTTGTGTTATAATCTATGGTAGATCCAGTATTGCAGTTATCTTCAGTAGATCGTATGTGCAGTGGAAAGTCAGTTGGAATGTTGCAGGTAACAACTAAATAGATGAAGTCAGAAAAGAAGGAAAGGAATTGTAAATTTTCCAGGCATTCGAGTAGGACATTAGCCTATCTATATTACCTATAGGCATCCGAGTAGGTAATAAAAGGAAATTGACTTTTGAGAACTACCCCCTCACATTTCCGTGCCCATACTCCTTCAATTCTCTCCCCTCCCCCCCCCCCCCCCCCGCATCTTCCCCTCCAACTGGCCATCTGCTACAGCTCTCTTCAAGTAAGCCCCACCCCCATCGCGCACGCACACACACACACACACACACACACTTCAGAAAGACCTTACTGAGCTCCTCTGTACAAACTAAAGGAGAATCTGAACTCTCGTATAAAGTTGACCGTAATGGAAGCAGATTACTGGGAAGAAAACTAGAGAAAGTTTTAGAGAATTTCAAGAAAGAAAAAGAAAGTTAAGATTTTTGGTTTAACTTATGTTCATGATCAGTTGAGATCAGACCTCCCACTGGAAAAGAGTGCATGATGTCGTAAAAGGACTAACTGTCCATACTCCGTGTATACAAAGATTTACTTTTTCGCAAAGTGGAATCGACTTATTTTTCTGTTTTTATGGACCATATTTGTGTATGTCCTCCAGTAAGAATATGTGTGACCCATGATTAATAAACAATTGAAAACTGGGATTACGTGCACATGTTGGTAAATCAGTTGACAGAGCTCCATTTTCTGCACAAGATACGGAGGTTGACCCCAATGGAGTGTAACCAGTATCACAAGTAAAACTACAATTTGTGTTGTACTCTATGACAACTCCAGCAGCGCACAGATCACCAACTGAACGTAGATGTGATGGGAAGTTTGTAGGAACTGTACATGTGGTAACTGAAAGAAAATAAAGGAAACGGTAGGACGATTTAAACTTCTGAAGTAGATTTTGGGGGCAACAAGTCGCTCTCGAGCATGATAAATATACAACTCACTACATTTACAACGCGGAACAATCTCCAAGTTTTAATAGTACCCAGTGACAAAGGAGTTTCTGATATGCCAGGCGGACCAGAAATATGCGTGAGAGTACTTTGTGGAGCAGTGGGTATCACTCATGAAATGGCCTTTCTATTTCTTCCTAACCCGCTTCATGCAATTGTACCTATTTTGTTCAATATCGTACATCGTTGCATATCATGAAATGAAAGTCTGTTACTAAGAGAACGAAGGGAATATTATGACCCTTTTTCGTGCTGACAGCCACGGTCGATACAAATCATAAATACGTAATTCAAAACGGAACGTAACATTCATAGTTTTTTAATGTTCTTGACATTTTCCCTTTTGGAAACCATGTCCGATCTAGAAAAAATAGAAAAATCCGAATGTTTCTTATATGTTATATGCTTACATCTGTTTGTTAGCAAGGTATTGGAAAAGAAAATGAATGAAAATAGCGAAGTGAGGAAATCATTTGTCAACATGGTCAAGGCGGACTTCATACATTCCGTACGGGCCTAACAAAGTAACCCGGAACTATTTTACCTGTACAGTTTGGTATTCCCGTGGATAAAGCTCCATCTTGTGTACAAGACAACGTTGGAGACCCAATTATATCATAGCCAGTAGCACAAGAAAAAGAACACATAGTATTGTATTCAATAGATGATCCAGCTGCGCATCTATTTTCCATCGAACTGATATGTGACGGAAAGACATCAGGAATGGCACACGTTACGACTTTAGGGGGAGGTAGAGGAAAAGATACAAGAAAATAAATTATATTCTTACCGAATAAGTCCAAGAAAACTGTTTATGATGTAAACCTTGTTAAATCTTAAGATATATTTCTCTACCCGATGTTCATATGACATGTATGATATCGTAAAATACCTTTATTCGAAATCAATTAACAGGTCCATCCTGATCCTCAAAAATGCGTTTTGAAAATTTACACCTTACTATTCCTTCCCCACATGATTTCCAGTATCATCGTTTACAGGTTTAATTAGTAATATTTAAGTATCCCAAATACCAGCATAACAAAGTACTGAAATTATTTTATCGCTATGTTCTCCTTATAAAAAAAAATCACCTCCTTCATTAATGTTTCTGCAAGTATGCATATATGAAATGATTGCATATAATCCTAAGTAGTTGTTTTCTGGAGATAACATATTTGCAACTCGGTCCTTGGCCTCGATGAATTTTAATAATAACCACTTCGAAAAATAATTTAATTTACCTGTACATGATGGAAGAGCATGAGACATATCTCCTCTTTGTGTACATGTTACCGACGGAGACCCGTTTAGATTGGAGCCAGCATTACAGGCAAAGGAACACGTTGTGTTGTAATCTATGCTAGATCCAGCTGCACATGATTCTTCTACTGGACTGAGATGTGACGGGAAGACATCGGGAAGAGGACATGTAACAACTTCAGGTGGTGTTTGACGAAGAATGAAATAAAGAAATATAGAAAAGATTAATATCTTCAAAAAGCAAACTAGCCTTCAGTTAATAAGTTAAAGTTGTATTTTGGAAACTCGACATTAAAGGGCCCATGCCAAGCAAATGCATGTTGACTTTTGATTTATGATACCCTGATCGTCATTTATGTCGGAAAGTCACTGTCAAGTGTTTTCTCACGATGGCATGATGCAATACTCCTGCAAAAGAAAGGTAAGTGAAGGTGTATTTGTAGAATGCTATTGTGAGAAAACACTTCACAGTGACTATCCGACATAGCAATATCCACTGAAATGTTAATATTTTCTGGATGGTGATTGACAAGTGATGTCACTATCCATTGAAATGTAAATATTTTCTGGATGGTGATTGACAAGTGATGTCACACGGGGAATGTTGGTTTTTGCAGCTTTTTTGTGGGCGTATCCCAGTAATCTGAAGAAAAAAATACTGAAAAATTATTATGAAATATAGGACATATATTTAGATATTTTTTTGGCCACACAAATGATGACCGGGGTATCATAAATCAACAAAAGTCCACATGCATTTGCTCTGCATGGGCCCTTTAAAATTTTCTTCTCGCATAGTGAAAGGAATTAAAAAGCTGATGTATTTAGAAAATCCAAAATACTTCAGCCGACAGAAAACAAGGACGCCGTTTTACATCATTTTATTCAGAACTCAATAAAAAAAAACCTATATTGACTTTCTAATATATACCATACTGAATGATGATTACATACCAGTGAGTTTTGGTGGCAATGTAACTCCAAAGTCAAAATGAAAGAATACTAATATTCTAGTTATGATAAAAGTCCAAGAAAAGGTTCTTTTTTACTGCCTGACTATATCGAAGTTAGCAGGTTTATTACCTGAACAACTTGGGAGATCTATGGACAAAGCTCCGCTTTCTGTACAAATTAGCGTTGTAGGGTCCACTGTATTGTATCCCGTGTCACAAACAAAAGAACACTCGGTGTTGTACTCTACTGTAGATCCAGGTTCACATTCACCTCCCATTTCATTGAGATGTGACGGTAAGACAGCTGGAATTGGACATGTTACAACTAAAGGGTGACATGAATCAAGAGAACAAGAAATATAAAAACATCCTCCTTATCCTATACAGAAATATTATTAAACGATCTATCATATTGCTTACTGGAAGGTTATACTATACGACGGATAATAAAGCAGAAATACTGTCTTATTTTCAAACTAAATAACGAGACTCCCCGAATTCGTGAATTTTACAAGTACGACGCAAGACGCAAAGTGGAATAATTATGTGGAATGCAACAGGGCCCCAGAATGTGGAAGATGTGCCAAGAAAAATCGAACTGAAAAATCCTCTGATAATCAGCATGATCAGCATGTGCTTTACAGCTGATGCCTCAGTCACACTAACAAGAGCGACAACAGACAGAACAAAAAATTACATTACGTCGAATGGCCAAAGATCGGTCAATATGGAGTGGGTTTGTCGGTGTGTCTGAGATATAATCCAGCTTAGGAAGCTGACGATATCACATTATTTCTTGTTGCCACCTGATCAGGTTGATTTTGTTGATTTCCTGAGGGAGTGGATTTGAAGTATCACTATCAGAGCTATTACATTGAAAAATATATATACATGTATGTTTATTCAATCACCTGTACAATTTGGCAAAGCGTCGGATAAACCCCCACTGTCTGTACACGATACCGAGGTGGATCCAACTGGATTATATCCAGTATCACAGGCAAAGGAACACATTGTGTCGTAATCTATAGTAGACCCAGCTGAACATGCGTCTTCTCTTGGATTTAGATGTAGCGGGAAGACATCAGAAATGGAACACGTAACAACTATATGTCAAGATTGAAGGAAATACAAAAATATACAACTGTTCAGTATTTTGTCGAACTGTATGTTATTAAATTGGTAAATGGAAATAGGTATTTGATTCAATATCTAAAACAGAAATATATTTTGAGTAGATTTCATCTAGAATTAAGGGATTAAGTTCATAAACACCAATAACGCATACCTACATTTACCAAGAAGTCATTACTTTTTTCATTAACGGTATACTGAGTACTGCAGAATGAACAACGTCGTAGTTAAATGATGTTTGCAAACGTTTTCTTGACGAGGTGACTGAAAGAATTTTAGCAAATTGGATCATTTATTTGTGTTCTTAGGTCTGTGACTAACGGGCTTGATGCAGTGATCAATACATAATTACTTGCACAATGAGGTACGTCTGTCGACAAAGCTCCGCTTCCGGTACAAAAAAGTGGCATAGATCCAGATAAGTTGTATCCTGTATCACAGTCGAAAGAACAAGACGTATTGTACACTATGGTAGATCCAGGTACACATTCAGTGTTCAATGGTCTCAGACGTGACGGGAAGACAGCAGGAACAGAGCATGTAATATCTACACGAGAATGACAAATTCGATGGAAAATAGAGAAAATAGGAAAAGATATGACATTCGATATCTTGAGTATCGTATACAGGCTTCTTAAAGAGATTGATTAACTTTGTGAAAAAAAATCAAAATCAGCTCAAATGCCAGTGAATTGTGTGCAGTCCTCTAACTACATATATAATTAAGGATATGTGAAAGTATGAGAGAAAATGGAAACCGTTTACTATCCTAAAAAAGAGAAAATAGCGATCGATCGCTATATAGCGCAAGTCGCTCGGCTTCTTCACTGCGCTGCAGCGCGCTGCAGTCACAAACACCAAGCACCAGCGCTTGGCGATTTCAGAGCGGTTGTCCAGCCCGTGAAGAAATAGGGATTCGTTCATTGTACGGTATTCTGTGATAGAACCGTAAGAGTTCTTTAGGGTTCGGTGGTACTAGTATCCAGACATCAATGTTCAATCGTAAATATCCTGATATCCGATCGATCAGCTTATAAAACTCAGGCGATTCCTGTCTGACCTAAAGGTTTGCAATTATGATTACAGCATTAGCTGGAACAGTGATTTTTTTTTCAATCCTGGGCAAAGTTAATCAATACCTTTAATCTTATTTTTCAACAAAATGAAAGCTGTAATGAGGATACTAAACATGATATATAATATATCACCATTTCATTGTTGAATCAGAGTTCATAAGTATTATGGAGATGTGAAGACCTTTCTAGTTTAAGACACACCCACGCGCACACGTGCTCCTTTTAACACTGAATCTTAATGATTAAAACGATACCAATTATATTGAAAAGTATGATAATAACATGATAGCATAGACTTTTGTTGAGAGCAGAGGTAGAAGAACTGAATGGAAGAATAATTGATATGCTACTGTTATTTGTCAGGTTTGAAAACACTGGAATTTAAAAGTAACTAATGAAAAGAATGGGTAGAACAAAACATGAAACTTTGCCAGCCCACCCTTGACACATGGTAATAACTGCACGTGTGACCACCTTACCTGTGCAATTTGGTAGGTCGGCTGACAAACCTCCACTTTCAGTACAAGATAAAAACGTAGCATCTGTTGTATTGTATCCAGTATCACAAGCAAAAGAACATGTTGTAGTGTAATCTATGGTAGATCCAAATGTACAGTCGCTGTTCAATGGACTTAGATGTGGCGGGAAAACACCAGGAATGGAACACGTAACAACTGAATATGAATAACGAAAACAAAAAAGAAAACAGAGATAACAGTTTCTACCTTGAATATTGTGTTTCAGAAGCTTTAATCTTTCTTCTTTTCTTTTTTCCTTCTTCATTTCTACCTATTAATAGTGCTAGAGTTAGAACGTTTCTTTCTTTTATTTCATGGACTGTACTGTAACTATTTTTATTTTTCAGGCAGGGGTCTGAGACATACAAGCCATGCTTTCTTAATAGACCCCTCCACTCATGTTTTCCTTTAAAATTTTACATCATATCATACCAATTGCTTTATCAATGTAAATCATACCCAAGTCACTGAATTACATTTTGTTAAATTTATGTCTATGTATATG
The DNA here is from genome assembly GCA_025618425.1 of Heliocidaris tuberculata. Classification (NCBI taxonomy): domain Eukaryota; kingdom Metazoa; phylum Echinodermata; class Echinoidea; order Camarodonta; family Echinometridae; genus Heliocidaris; species Heliocidaris tuberculata. Next base: position 35,039,988 of record CM046838.1, on the reverse strand, counting down.
ATTTTTTTGTTCTTGCTCTTAATTTTCATATGTACTGGTAAACAAATTTTGTAAAAGACATTATGTTGAAAATCAATAAACATTGAAACTTTTAATTGAAGTAGAAAATAGTATGAGAAAGTACAAGTATTCTTATTTTCTTTTTGGGGGATTAACGTATTCGTAATCATAAACACAGCATGATATGGAGTCTACATGTTTATGGCAAAACACATACATGTATATCATGTTTCCTTTTATCAGACTATAAAAGTTACTGAGTATGACATTACTTGTGCAGTTTGGGAGATCGGTGGATAGAGATCCAAGTTCTGTACACAATAACGACGTAGCATCTGTTGTGTTGAATCCAGTGTCACAGGCAAACGAACACGTATTATTGTACTCTATTAATTATCTTAAATACTGTTTACTAAGAGCGCCTAGATTAAAACAAAATATGAAGTAAAGGTGTTGTTTAGGGCAATAAATACACTACACGGTATATCAAAATCATTTTTATTTTCACACAGTTGAAATAAACCGTGCTGATGATTAATTTTATAATCATTAATCATTTCCCAGCATGATAAACATGCAGATATATAAAAGAACCAACTTCCGAAAAACCTTTATTCCGCAATGTTGTATTGGCTTTCTGAAATATTTCTTCGACAGAGATCCGTAGCCTATCAAATAAAAAAAAAATCACCAATTTTCTTGTCAAAAATGTACACTAATCTTCTATATAATTAGTTGATCGGGGCGAGAAATCAGAGTTTCAGAATCACAATGAATTTTTTTTTTTTACACGTCAAGAGAGACCGGTTTAGGACCAGGCATTTAAGTAGTAGTTACCTGGACAAGTTGGGAGATCAGCTGACAAAGCTCCGCTTTCTGAACAAGATAACGATGTAGGATCAGTTATGTTGTATCCAGTATCACACTCAAACGAGCACGTGGTATTGTAATCTACTGTAGACCCAGGTTCACAAGTATTTCCCATGGGACTAAGACGCGGCGGGAATACATCGGGAATGGAACACGTTACAACTATATGAAAAGTTTAGCGAAAAGAAAAAAAGGGAAATGAATAACCAATATGAAATATATAAACTCATTATGGTATCAAGCTGGAAATGAACAGTGTTGTAAATAATTATATTAATCCTCTTAACCGTAAAGTTTGCCTGAAAGGTCTAACCCACTTTGTAAAATACGTGTAATACAAAATGAAATAAACAACAAACAATCCTAGGTAGAAGTCATGGGTTATCGGAGTTCAATAAAAGTGTTCGTATTTACTTGTACAATTTGGTAGATCGGCGGACAAGGCTCCGCTTTCTGTACAAAATAACGACGTAGAATATGTTGCGATGTATCCAGTATCACAGGTAAAAGAACACGTAGTATTGTAATCTACTGTAGATCCCGGTGCACAAGCAGTTTCGATTGGACGTAGATGTGGCGGCAAGGCAGCGGGAACGGGACACGTGACAACTATGTATTGTAATTTGGAGATAAATTGTTAAGAAAAAACTTATTATTGTCTGAATAATCTTCAGTCTATGAGATGAATGACTGAAAGATATTTAAATGAAATAATACCATATATCATCATTAGATAAACGAAGACTAATGAAGGTTAATTCAAGAACCATAAATAATTTTTTTCGAAAAAGCTCATATCCTAATTCTTAAAACCGTATTTTAACTTGTATATGTAATTTGCGGAAGAGTCCCAAATAAATTATGACTGTGTGTATTGGAGTGCTTTGTTGGAATTGTTGCTGAGTAAATTTAAAGAATTCAAACACAGAATATTAGTCTGATGTTGAAAACAGTAGTCGGACACCAAAGATCCCAATGATATATAATTACTTGTGCAGTTTGGAAAATCGATAGATAGAGCTCCACTTTCAGTACAAGATAAGGACGTAGAGTCTCTTGTGATGTATCCAGTATCACAGGTTAAAGAACATGTAGTATTATAATCCACTGAAGATCCAGGTGCACAGGCACTTTCGATTGGACTTAGATGTGACGGCACGACAGCAGGAATGGAACACGTGACAACTATTTGCAGAGATTGAAGGAAATACAAAAATATACAATTGTTCAGGATTTGTCGAATTTTACGTTATTAAATTTGTAACGTGAAATAAGTATTTGACATTTAATATCTTAAAAAGAGATATAAATTGAGTAGATTTCATCGAGAATCAAAGGATTAAGTTCATAAACACCAATATCGCATACCTACATTCACCAAGAACTCATTTCTTTTTCATTAACGGTATACTGACTACTGCAGAATTTTCATATCAAAATGTACTCTAATCTTCTATATACTTAGTTGATCGGGGCGAGAAATCAGAGTTTCATAATCACAGTTTTTTTTTTTTTTTTTTTTTTTTTACACGTCAAGGTAGTATAGTTACCTGGACAAGTTGGGAGATCAGCTGACAAAGCTCCGCTTTCTGAACAAGATAACGATGTAGGATCAGTTATGTTGTATCCAGTATCACACTCAAACGAGCACGTGGTATTGTAATCTATTGTAGACCCAGGTTCACAGGTATTTCCCATGGGACTAAGACGCGGCGGGAATACATCGGGAATGGAACACGTTACAACTATAAGAAAAGTTTAATGAAAAGAAAAAAAAATTGAAACGAATAAGCAATATGAAATATATAAACTCATAATGGTTTCAAGCTGGAAACGAACAGTGTCGTAAATAACTGTGTTAATCCTCTAAACCGTAATTTGCCTCAAAGGTCTAACCCACTTTGTAAAATACGTGTACTACGTGTGTGCGCGTATAACATGCAGTGTGAACAAAGATGTACATGGAGGAAAATGCCTGCCACAGAAATAATTTTCGGGCTTATTTTAAATGAATAACTGATGATTACATGAACAAGTTCGAATGGTACGTCACATTATAAAGAAAATTGCTGCGCCTATATCATGCTAACAGACCATACATCACACCAAGAATATCTTCATCTAAAACACGATAGAAACTACTTTCGAAAAATAAACTCAAGGGCAATTTCAAAGGCCTGTTGTATTACCCATAGAAATCAGGTTCGGATTACGTAATACGCCATAGTAATGTTCGCACATTTCTAAAGGTGATAGACAGGGCTATTGAAATTGCCTTCAGTTGATTTTTCGAAAATAGTTTTTATCGCGTTCTAATTATCCTTATACATTAAAGTAAGGAAACGTGTAGATCAATAGGCAGGAATAAAATTCATCTTTAGGGATACCTACATTTATTCTTTTGGGCGAGATTTCCTTTAAGGCAAGTCACGGTTTAGAGGCATAAATTCAATTATTTTACATTGCATGATCGACGCAAAATCTGAATCCGATTCATGAGTGATACACAATAAAAGCTAACTTACATACGATTAAACATTGTTACTACTTTTTACGATGTTATTACCTACATGATCTAAGCATAATTTAATTGAGTATATAAATAAATATGAACGTGTATAAATCTTACTTGATAAATTGAAAACTTGCGGACATGACCTTTTGGGGTCATCCTGCAAATAAAAATTAATATTTCAAAACCTTTTGTATGGTGCACATATTTTAGAGTTTGGATGAAAAGGCAATTATGAAATGAAATTAACAACAAACAATCCTAGATGGAAGTCATGAGTTATCGGAGTTCAATAAAAGTGCTCATATTTACTTGTACAGTTTGGTAGATCGGCGGACAAGGCTCCACTTTCTGTACAAAATAACGACGTAGAATATGTTTCGATGTATCCAGTATCACAGCTAAAAGAACATGTAGTATTGTAATCTACTGTAGATCCAGCTGCACAAGCAGTTTCGATTGGACGTAGATGTGGCGGCAAGACAGCGGGAACAGGACACGTGATAACTATGAAATGAAATTGGATAAATTGTTCAGAAAATACTAATTATTTTCTGAATAATCTTCATTCTATGAGATAAATGACTGCAAGATATTTAAGTGAAATACGTTAATTTGATTTTTATCAAGTGAAATTTTTTGTAAGAGGATACAAAAAAATCAACACTGACGAAACTGGGTCGTCAAACGTGTTTGATGCAGCGCGGTCATTGTTTACAAATTGGCCAGACGCGCCGGCGGTCAAAACAACAGCTACGGTCTAAAGCATTTCTGGTCTAAGCGACAGACGCGGTTTAGAACAAAGGGACAGGCCGTGGGAAAGGCAGAGGTCCGCAATTCTCAAAAGCGCGCAAGGTTATAAGCGGTTTCCTTTGTATCATGAATCCAATATCAAAATTTTACATAGAGAAACTGGGCATTCTCATCTAAGAGTCCGTTCGAGAAACATGTTTCCCCCCCCCCCCCCCCCCCCACCACCCTCCCCTCCATTCCTTGCTGGGCGACAGAGTGTGCATAGGCTTCGCATATGTTGAACGAGAGCAGAAACACCAAGGTCAAAGATCAGCAATGTGTGAGATTTTCCGCGCATCAGCCCAGGTATGCGAGGAACCGTGCTCTCGCCGCGCTGTATGTATAATATATATGGAGACAGGCGGTGAGGCTAGGCGTGAGAAAGAGATTTTGGGCGTAAGAGCGCTGATGCGTGACTGTCACGCCTAATGCGTGAGACTTGGTAGGTCTGCGGGAGGCAGTTTCTTCAGTATATGTTTGTAGACATACTCTCGGGAGCCATAATGGGCTTGTTTGTCGTTCGTTAAGCTTGTTTATTTGTCATGGTTGGTTGGGCTTGTTTATTGACAAGGTTGGTTGGTTGGGCTTTTTCAGTGACATGGTGGGTTTGGCCTATTCATTGACTTGGTTGGTTGGTTGGGCATGTTTCACGGCCATGGTTGGTGGTTGGGCTTGTTTCACCGACATGGTTGGTTGGTTGGGCTTGTCCATTGACATGGTTGGTTAGGCTTCTTTATTGACTTGGTTGGTTGGGCTTTTTCATCGACATTGTTGGTTGGGCTTGTATTATTGACAGGGGTTGTTTGTTGGGCTTGTTTCAGAGACGTGATTGGTTGGTCTAGTTCATTGATAGTTGGTTGGATGGGCTTGTTGTTTTACATGGCTGATTGTGCTGGTGCGGTATTGAAAAAAGATCGCGTATGAGGGGGTTTTCTTTCTTTTGCTGAATTGTACTCATTTCCCAAATGCCTCCAGGGGAGGAATGGCCAACAGCTCCATGAGCCAATGGTGGGGACAGGCTGGGATAACCAGATCTTGTGGTATGGGAAGCCAATAGCCAAGGAATCTGGGCTTACTGGGTGGAGCTACCATCCTCCCAGCTGGTCACTCGACACGTGACCTCGGTTTCCATATATATTGTTTGTGTAATCATCGAATCTCAGCCTGTCGCCTTTCCTCCACTGCAAGTACATTGTATATAACTCTGAAAATGTTTCATGTAATTTCATATCAATGATAATGGTTTTATGTCAAGTTGGAAACATGCTAAGGAATGCAGAAAATAAAAAGATGAGAAATAGCAAATTACATGTATTACTTAGTCTTTCTTCTTACAATGATACCATACATCATCATTAGATTAACGAAGACTATCGAAGACTAATTCAGGCTAATTCAGGAACCATAAATGATTTTTTTCCGAAAAACCTCACAACTTAATTCTTAAAACCGTATTTTAACTTGTATATGTAATTTGCTGAAGAGTCCCAAATAGATTATGACTGTGTGTTTTGGGTGCTGCGTTGGAAATGTTTTTGAATAAATTTTAAGAATTCAAACACAGGATATTAGTCTGATGTTGGAAACAGTAGTTAATGAGAGAGCCTTGCGTTGATAGTCGGACATCAAAGATCCTAATGATATATAATTACTTGTGCAGTTTGGAAAATCGATGGATAGAGCTCCACTTTCAGTACAAGATAAGGACGTAGAGTCTCTCGTGTTGTATCCAGTATCACAGGTAAAAGAACACGTAGTGTCGTAATCTATTGTAGATCCAGGTGCACAAGCAGTTTCGATTGGACTTAGATGTGGCGGCAAGACAGCGGGAACGGGACATGTGACAACTATGAATTAAAATTGGAGATAAATTGTTAAGAAACGACTAATTATTGTCTGAATAGTCATCAGTCTATGGGATAAATGACTGGAAGATTTTTAAATGAAATAATACCATACATCATCATTAAATTAACGTAATTGGCCGCAAAAAATTAAAACCTCATAAACTAATTCTTAAATTTAACTTGTTTATACTGTATGCCATTTGGGGAAGAGTCCCATATAAATGATAACTGTGTGTTTTGGGGTGCTTTGTTACTGAGTTGATTTAAAGAATTCAAACACATTATATTAGTCTGATATTTGAAACAGTAGTCAGTGAGAGAGCTTTGGGTTAACAATCAGAACCCAAAGATCCTAATAATTGTCATTTCTTGTGCACTTTGGAAAATCAATGAATAGAGCTCCACTTTAGTACAAGATAAGAACGTAGAATCTGTTGTGATGTATCCAGTATCACAGGAAAAAGAACATGTTGTGTTGTAATCTATGGTAGATCCAGGTGCATAAGCACTTTCGATTGGACTTAGATGGGACAGCAAGAGAGGGGGGATGGAACATGTGACAACTATGAAACAAAATTGACAGAAAAGAAATGAATCTAAAGATATATGGCAGGCTTTTTTCTGTTCTTTTTTTTTTCAATGTAACATGAAATTGTCGTGAATATTGCGGTAAATAGATGAAGCAGTACATTATGTAGGTTCTAGTTCTTGTCGTTGTGATAAATTTAAAGCTGGCCTTATTAAAGAATCAACGTGGACATTTCCAAATAAATACAAACATTACCTTATATATCCAGAATCCCATCCTGAAAAGTTACAGGGCAATTCCAAGCGTTACGGAATGATCCTTACAAAATATTTTCAAGTTTAAAAGAATAATATTATTTTATCATGAAGATTCTTTTTTTGATAGTGCAATACATAAATCAATACGAGGTACTTTCACAACTGTTTCATGTCAACCATTCATCAAATTTAAGAAATATTAACCATTATATTGCTTCGTTACCGAATTTCACAGAAAGGACATGACTTTTCAACAAGAAAAAACATTGCTCAAACTTTGTGAACTTTGAACATTCATCCGGTTTTTAAGATTGTTATGGAATTCTGCAGTATGTTGGCTTGATATGACACCATGTTCCTTGAAATCTGTTTGAAAATATTTGAAATATGATGCAAAACATGAAATGAAGCAGCGTTACGGTTTGACCGTTACGGAATGACTTCAAAGTCATTGGGAAATAGTGTATAAAATTCATATTATGTAAATAATTAGTAAAACATAGACTGAAACACAGATTGAGCAAACTATTTGATAAATATTGATGATCCATGATATCTGTTTTAAAAATAGCTCTATTAGTGTTAATTAATCTATAATTTATGCAAATTTTATTCCCAAATTCATATTTTTGTTGATAATTAGATTTTTGAAAAATCATGAAGAGTATTCTTTTTTTAGTGTAAAATGCTTCTGGTAAGTCTAAAAGACATTCAGATAGATTGTTCATTACATTCAATTTTATATTGCATGTATTTCATTGATTTATGGATTTCTTATGTAGTCTATTGTTTTTTATTATTCATAAATTTCTTCATATGATATGTTCTATATGATACTATCATCTAGATCATTTTTTAGGTCTAAATTACGGAACAGTCAAACCTATAGAGGAAAGAAAAACCATTCATTAACAAATGGAATCACAAATCACCGTTTTCCCATTTGTTTTGTATACAAAACTACAAATATCAAAATCATTAAATTTTATATCATTTTTCATACGATCCCATCATCTCTACTTTAGTTGATAATTGTCCGATATATTAATCTGAACTAATATAAAGGATCAGGGTTTAATTAATTTATGCAAAACCGATTTTAATGTCATTCCCTAACATTATTTTGTTACGGAATGACATAATTAATCATATCATAATTCATATGTAAAATATTTCTTCAAACCAAAAGCACATACATTTTGTAGGTATTAGATACCTTGATTTACCTATCAACTTTCATAACAACATGATTGTCCTTTTTCGAAATTAAGTTTAAATGTGTTTTGGGCGTTACGGAATGACAGGGTTTTCTTTCTTTTTTTTTTTTTTTTTTTTTTTTGTTATGGTTTTCAAGGTTACTGAAGTATGAGAGATTATGCAGAACATAAACTAATGCTATTCTTGGTTACTATGTTACTTAAACTTTGTGTATCAAGTGTATTTCAGCCAGCAAGTCAAATTATTATAACCTTTACTCTTCTTCTACAATTATTCATAATTGGTATCAATTATTGATTTAAGGATTATGTTTATCATTTATGCAAGTTTTCAGTATTCATAAGTGTAAAAATATCTTATTTTAACAAATTATGAAACTTTGGATATTAACAGTCAATTTGACAACACAATTGATATGATTAGGCAGATATGGAATTTTGGGGTTCATGTCCTGTTTTGCTTGGAATTGCCTGGATATTCATCCATGGGATAAATGACTGGAAGATGTTTAAATGAACTTATACGATTCATCGTCATTAAATTGGCATAATTAGCAGCAAAGATTAAGACCATTGCAGGAACCATAAATCATTTTTTTCGAAAACCTTATAACCTAATTCTTTAAATCGTATTTTAACTTTGTAATATGTAGTTTTCGGAAGAGTCCGAAACATGTTATCTTTTGTATTTTGGAGAGCTGGGTTAACTAGGAAGTTCAAAGAATTTAAACAAACAATACTAATCTGAAGTTGAAGATAGTGGTCTAAGAGAAGGCTTTGTTTTAAAAGTTTGACACCAAAGATCTATTAGTATATTACTTGTACAGTTCGGAAGATCGATAGATAGAGCTCCACTTTCTGTACAAAATAACGACATAGGATCTGTTGTGCTGTATCCAGTGTCACAGGTAAAAGAACACATTGTGTTGTAATCTATGGTAGATCCAGATGTACATTCACTGTTCATTGAATTCAGATTTGGTGGGAAGACACCAGGCATGGAACATGTGATGACTAGAAAACAATATTGAAGAAAAGAGTAACTAATACAAATGTCATATATATTCACTTGAACGTTAACCTACTTGAAAGAAATATTCTTCACTTTAATGTTTTAGACATACTTTACGATGAATCACAGTCATTTCATCTTGAATAACCAAATTGAAACTTTTTAAGCTCATTCATGTTGAAACCAATAAAACAAAACTTATTTATATATATATATATATATATATATATATATATACTTTTTGTTGAAAAATTATTTCATTATTTTAAAATTATTTGGCAAATTGAAGAGAAATTTATACGATTAATTGAAAGACTACCACTATCAAGAAAATTACATCAAAGGGGCAATTCCACGGTTACTCACATTACATTTGTAGAGGTTTTGAGTTACATCTTAAGCTCCTGTTCTCTTACTACAGATCTTAGGTAAATGAGTTTTAGTTACAACAATGCACACATATTAGAGTACCTAAATACAGTACCAAAACTTCAGGAGAAGAAAACTTTCTACCAACCCTGCTAATGTTCGGTTACTCACTTTAATTTTGTTTTTTCTTTTCCTTTTTTATTATGTAACGTGAGTAACCGAATTACATGACGGTATCAGGTCAACAGCTCTGGCTCTCTGTTTCTCTACTGCCGAGTACGCCTGCGCAGTGTGGGGACGTTCAGCCCATGCAAAGAAGATAGATCCTGTGCGGAACACAAGCTGTCGCTGCATCACCGGTTGCATGAAACCCACCAAGACATACCACCTCTATCTTCTCTCTGGTATCGCTCCCCCTGAGATAAGACGGACAGTAGCCAGCCAAAAGGAACGTCTCAGGCAATCAGAGGAGGAAAGACACCCCCTCTATGGTCACCCTTTGGTACCTCAAGGCTTGAAATCGCGGAGACGTTTCCTTGCTTCTGTCTCCCCTTTAGAGGGCAGCACAACTACACGCCTTAAACTATGGGAAGAAAGACTGGAGAAACTTCAAAAGGATACGCACATGGCTTTTGATCCACTCCCAGGTTCTAAAGTATCATGGATTACATGGCGTAGCCTATAACAGACTGTGAACAGGCATGGGGAGGTGCAAGGCAAATGTGCTCAAGTGGGGATATACCGACACTGTGGCAGACTGTGAGTGTGGGCAGGGCCTCCAGACTATGCTCCATCTCCTGAGCTGTGACCGGTTGCATGACACTTGCACCGAGAGGGACCTGGCAGTGGCTAATGACGTGGCTCTTACATGTGTAGACATTGGGAAACAGTAGTGTGATGACTTGAAATGATGATGATGATGGTAAAGGGGGATTATATTAGAAGTATCAAACTCTAACGGTAACTAGTAAATATAATATTACCTGTACATACTGGGGGAGCCGAGGAAAAAACTCCGCTTTCTGTACAAAATAACGACGTGGGATCAGATGTGTTGAATCCATCATCACAAGTAAAAGAACACGAAGTATTATACTCTATGGTAGATCCAGATGTACATTCACTGTTCAATGAACTTAAATGTGGCGGAAAGACAGAAGGAACGGAACAGGTGACAACTATGAAATGAAATTGAGGGGAAAGAAAAAAAATCGCAACAAAAGTTTAGCTCATTTACATTAGCATTATACTGAAATTGACGAATGTAGTACATGCATGTTGTTTCAAGCTCTTCTTTATTTTCCACATGATGTATTTCGGTGTTTAACATAAGAAACAAAATGCAATATAAATACAAGTTGACATAACATAATATCAAACAAAATTACGATAAGAAATGTTTACATAAATGGGAAAAAATAAATTTGAAGTACAGTATACATATAATAAACAATTATCATAATTCAGTAAAATTAGGCATAGTAAAGAAACATAAGTGGAGGAGTCTATTGAAAAGCACAGCTTATTTTACAGACCCCTTTGTGAGAAAAAATAGTTACAAATGCTATGAATACAGTGTATATATGCAAATAATAACTAAATATGATATACTTTGAATGATCCTACCCACCCTCCCCCCCCCCCCCCCCACCTACTCCACAAAACAGAATAGAAGTGACACTAGTATATGTACAAATAATTATATTGGAAAAAAAAATAAAATTGATGATTTGAGTTGGAGAAAAGAAAGAGAGAGGGGGAGAGAGATGGAAGATGAAGAATGTTGTGATCATTAAATGGGTGGTAAAGTTGATTTAGGTGATACAACAAAACAGCAAAAGACCTCAATTCATGTCTTCAGGTTTAAGATTATCTACAGTTGATCCATTTAGTAATCGACTTTTATACTTCTCAATATAGAAAAAAGCCGTGATTATGATTTTTTAAGATACTACAGTGCTTTTTTTTATAGCATAATTTTTCACATTTATTTCTAAGTTTTATACTTTATATTTTGGGGAAAATATAAATGAAATCATCCAAAGCTAAGAAACAAATCCCTTTTCACAAATTTTAGTTAGGGGCTGTTTTACCTGTACAATTTGGGAGATCGGCTGACAAATCTCCGCTTTCTGAGCAAGATAACGACATATCATCTGTTATGTTGTATCCAGTATCGCAGACAAATGAACATGTTGTGTTGTAATCTATGGTAGATCCAGATGTACACTCGCTGTTCAAAGAACTGAGAAATGGTGGAAAGGCAGCAGGAACGGAACATGTGACTACTACGAAACAAATTGACGGAAAAGACAAAAATATTATGAAGATTTCGGTTATTTTCATAAGAATTGAGATGGATACTTAAAATAAAATGTTTATAGTAACTAAATAATGAGCGATAAGTTCCATTTAGATGACACTTCAACAATTCAACCATAAAATACATCCTATTTCAAGACGTAAAGTTCAAAAACAATATACAACCGATCTAGTCAGGAATTTATAATCACGCTTCTCTAAATAATGAAAAAAAAAAGTGACTTTTTTCCTATTGGGTGACTGGTAGAGAAAACTAGAATTATAATATTTGACGATTTTTTTTTTTTTTTTTTTTTTGCTTTTAGGAAGAAAGATGATTGAATACAAATGTACATGTACCAATAAGAGGTTACTAGATTTTACCTGTACAATTCGGAAGATCGGTTGAGATAACTCCACTTTCTGTACAAGATAACGACGTAGGATCAGTTATGTTGTATCCAGTATCACAGGTAAAAGAACACGTAGTATTGTAATCTATTGTAGATCCAGGTGCACAAGCAGTTTCGATTGGACTTAGATGTGGCGGCAAGACAGCGGGAACGGGACATTTGACAACTATTTTAAAGAAAATAGAAAGAAACTGATGCAAAATACAAATACATGGATTTTCACATAACATTCGAGTATTCAAATGTCAACCTTAGGCAAAGTAATTTTTAGACGACACGATACTGTTAAATTGACTCATAATCATTTCACATCAATAATTAAATCGAAATGTTGAGGTGACTTATTTTGAAACCAATATCTTGGTGTATTAGTCCTGTCTGCATAAATCTCAATCTGCATCCAAAATTCTACGTCACAATACAATATCTGTAATTCTTTTTTTTTTTTTTTTTTCAATTTTTTTCTTTCTTTAGGTGTTCACTTACTGTCGCTCTGATTTTTTTTTTTTTTCATTCTCCAGATAGCTCCACCAGGTCCGTGGATTTCATTTTGAAAAAAAAAGGAAAAAACTGATATGATATACATCCCTGGAAAAAAATATTACCCCAGATGCATTTGGAGGCATATAGGTAGTGTTAAGTCCATTGTCTATGGAACTGGGAAAATTATTAAGCAGCTAATTCATTATTAATGGACTACTACTTCCCATTACAATTACCTTTGTGACAATTACCCCAACCCAATTACCACTAGGACGACTACAGCAAGGACAAACAGCCCCCAACAAATTTCCCCAGACAATTACCCCCCCCCCCCCCCACATTCAAATATGAGAAAGGGCTTTTGACCACATAATAGACTATAAATGTCTGAGAGGATAAATTTCAAGTGTTATTTGTCTTGGTTTGAGCGATCAAAAATAAAGACAATAGAAAAGTGAAGTTATCAAAAAAGAACAGATTCTGGCTACATGAATGAGCTGCTGTGAAGAGAAAAAATGCAACACCTTATGGACAGCATGACACAAGGCATGGCTGCTATCACAAAATGTAGCGGGGTAATTGTCCTCGGGGTAATTACCCTGGGGGTAATTGTTTGAGGGGTTAGTTATTGTAGGGGGTAATTGTTTTAGGGAGTAGTCATCCATTCATTATGAGTTAGCTAGTAAAAATCAATTTGAAAGTTCAATAACTGATGTAGCCAACACTTCCACATACGCCTTTAAAAGGAGCTGGTCTAATGATTTTAGTTGAAATGATGGGCTCCTCAAAGTTGCCCATGGCCATAATTACTTGTACACGTTGGAAGATCGGCTGACAAAGCTCCGCTCTCTGTACACGCTAAGGACGTAGAATCGTTTATATTGTATCCAGTATCACAGGTAAAAGAACACGTAGTATTGTAATCTATGGTAGATCCAGACGTACATTCACTGTTCAACGGCGGTAAGACAGCAGGAACGGAACATATGACAACTGTAAAACGAAGTGAGGGAGAAGAAAGAAATCTTAAACTAAAGTAAGTTTTCCTTTTTCAGTGTTACCATATATATTGAGAATTGATAATAATAAATATCATGGAACTCATTCACAGAGATACTACGATACTATAAATAAATCGTTAGTAGGGCCTAATTTACATGCTAAAATCTAAATAAAATCCACAGCTGCTCCCTTTAGGGATTATCCATTACAATTTCATATAAACAAAACACATAGCCTTTATTATCCAGAACTGATATGAAAAATAAAGGACAGCACTAGTAAACAAAAATGTACTATCTACGCCCGTCACTGTGAATAGGTTATGTTTGGGTTTTTGTTCACCAAACTGAAGTTCGAAGCTGAAAATGAAAAAAAGATCATCAAAATATTTGTTAGTTAGTCACTGTGTAAACATGAACAAAGCAAGGATTATCCAGACCTTGACCTTGAAATCTTACAATGACAATCAGTAATGATGATACACGGGTTTTGTCTATTTTCATTACTGTGGGGGGGGGGGGGACAATGGAAACGACAAATAGCAAACGTACCTATCACATATCATGGAATATTAGTTCAAGTGCTCCTTTACCTGTACAATTTGGAAGATCGCCTGACAAAGCTTCATTGTCTGTACAAAATAAAGACGTATCACTTGTTGCGTTGTATCCAGTATCACAGGCAAAAGAACACGTGGTATTGTAGTCTATGGTAGATCCGGGAGCGCAGTTATCTCCAGTTTCACTTAGATGTGTTGGGAAGACATCGGGGAGGGGGCAAGTTTTAACTATCGGAAGATGAATAGAAAAAGAAAAATAGAATACATGCTAAATAATAAATTTGGGTTCTCAATTGTTGCTAACGTTAGCATTGCGCTCTATGTGGGCAGGTCCAAGCTATTTTTAAACTTGGATTAGAAAATTTATGATCCCATAATACTTGGAAACATATGGGACATACCTTGGAATAGCCCATTTGCAATACAGATAAGGTCATAATGAGAAGTAAATCAACTTTATCTTGAATAACATAGCTATTTCGTACATATCATAGCACAAGTGAAGAAACAAAAAATGATGATTTGGGGGTGTAAAACATCGGCCCACATGCTTACTCCACTTTCCTCTTTATGAACACTATATTAAGCACTTGAAATAAAAAGTGAATAAGTAAAGGTAATTGTCAGAATATGGCATTATCTTTTCATGATTTTTAAAGCTTTTAGCATCTTATTAACGGTTACCATGGTTACAAAAACGATCTATTAGATCAATGAAAGATATTACTGAGGATAAAGATAAAATGCACGTAGCATTATATAAGACTCATTGATCCGAACGTAGAGTCTTTCTATATTACTTATTGCGAGAAACGTAATTACCTTGGCAATGTGGAAGTTCATTTGATATTTCTTGATTACTCTGGCAGGTGGCTGTCAAGAATTCGCCTACTAATTCAAAGCCCGTCTGGCATCCGAACGAGCATGACGTGTTGTATGTTATATTCGACCCGGAGATACACGTACTGCTTGTGCCGTAAAGATGAGGAGGGAATTCTTGAAGCGTGCAGTTCACAACTGCAGACATAAATTGTAATAAACAACAAAAAAAATTTAATACACAAATAATCGGAGGACTTTTCGCGATTATCGCCTGCTATTTTAGAGGATTTATAGTCTAGTGGTCTAACCATTCAACTGGAGATGATGAAATGTAAAGGTAATGCCTTCCAGCCCCTGCACGGGACTTATTCTTTAGGCAAGGAATTTTATTTACATCGCTCCTCTGCCCCTAGGTGTACAAGTGAGTACCAGGTAGATATGTCCGCGCCTATAAATGACGACTGACCGGCTGAAATGCTCCCAAATCCTTCAAATTATACTGTTTGTGCGGAATGTGAGCCGTTCCATTTAAAATGAATACTGAAAAATATTTTACTATACTGAGCTATTATTACATATATATTATCCTTTGTATTATGCCATTTGATTTATATGCTTATAATTTGCTTCCTCATTGTAAACACATTATGTAAACTGATCGTGGAAACAAATAAAATAAAATGAAATTTAAAAAAAAAAAAATTACTAGATGAGTTTAACGCTTCGTTGTTGGTAAACGATATATTAATTGTTGACTATTTCTACTCTTGATTCTCTTGAACAGATTTATCAATATTCTATTTAAAGAAATTATTAACAATTCTCTTATCAACTGTTAATGGAACAATAGAATTCATTCACAATCGCCTTTTAAAATAGCAAGGCATTATCGGTATTGTATAATTAACGCTGCCTTCTTTTTTCTATGAATTGAAATCACTGTCAAATGTGTTTTATTCAAGATAAAGATTTGAAATAGATTTTTTTTTTTAATTCTTTCTTGGGGGGGGGGGTAAACTTACTCAGGCATTCATCTCCAACTGGAGTGAAACCGGGACAGCAAACATCCCGGAGTTCGGTTACATTTTGTGTCATGTACACTGTCTCGACTCGGTAATAGATCCTATTGTTAAAAAGATATAAATAAAAGAAAATGGGATTCCATTAATAGAATATGCATTTTGTCATTCGGTCTAAAAGCCAAGATATATAAATTGAGCATTATGCTTAGAGTGATGGATCAAGAGAATAAGATCGTGTATCATCTACTTCATCTGAATGTCATATAGCAGCCTATTGGTAAACAGATAGCAGTAACTTCAGTAGCAGATCAAGGTAATTTGCATTTTGTAAATAGGCCTACCGGATTCGTAATTTCTAAGGTCAGTGATGGTGGTCGATCAAGGGAATAAGATTGTGTATTTTCAAAGGATTTTTAAAAATAAGTGTGTCCTCCAACTATGTATATACAACATCAATATATATTTTGTCATATTTTTGTTTAAAATAAATGTACATTATTTTGTCTGTTAAATTATTTGAACAAATGATCGACGTGATATCGGGGAACAGTACCTGTCATTATACGAATTATTTTCTTTTGCAGAGTGATTAATTTGTGTAATTTGGTGGTTGTAGAGTTCCCCAGGATAGGTTGCAATATGATAGATATGGTAGGATAAGAGAACTGTAAAGCATACGGAGGATGTTGTTTGGTAAGATGTGTCATAGTCTAGAAATGATGCCAATGTTTTTAGAGAATTTGCTTTCTGTTTCAAGAATATTTTTCTTCCAAGACACAGAACTATCAATGTGCACACCTAGAAATTTTGTGTTTTCAACTCTAGATAGTAGTACGTTGTCGAGATATATGAAAATGCTGTCTAAATCAATGTTTTTTATTGTTATGAAAGATCATATGGTTACACTTTTTAAATTGACAGTTTATTCGCCTTAAACCACTCGCATACAAGGGTTACATGTTGATTAACATTATTGCACAGTGAGGTAAGATTAGATCCGCTACGTAAAATATTCGTGTCGTCGGCATAAAGAACAAAAGTTAATGTTGCCGTTGATTTGAAGATGTCGTGTATATAACGAATTAAAAGTAATGGACCAAGCAACGATCCTTGAGGTAAACCACATGTGATATTACTCGTATTTGAGACGACCGAGTCAAATTTAGGGCACTGGAGGCGATTACTAAGTTAACTTGCAAGACGTTACAAAATAATAAACCCTAGTTGGTTGGTTCGATTTGATTGGTTATCGATGATGTTATCGATAAGTGTTACAGTTGATTTTGTAATACGCGATGGTTTATTGATTAACAGATAGCATGAGTTACTGTAGAGGACATTTAAGAATTTCTTAGATAAGTTTGCACCGTGTTGCAAGTCAGTATTGAAATCACCCATTATATAAAGTTTCTTATTTTCTCTTGATAAACAAGTTAGCAGTTTATATATGGCATAAGAAAAATCGTTTGGATTTATAGAGGGCGGTTTGTAAATTGTCCCAACTATATATGTTGTGCATGTCATGTTCCTTATGTAATTCTAAAAGTATTGAGTCGCAAAGTAAGGCATCTATACATATGTCATGTCTTTGAGCAAAATTATGATGGTTACAATATTACAACTCCACCATTGCGTTTTGCTTGTCTATGTTTTGAAATAAATGAGTAACCTTCCATGTTTATTAGAGCATTATTGTTCTTTAACCATTTTTCGGGCAGGCCGATGATATCGAATGGAAAATTTAAAAGGATGAGGAAGGTTTCTTAGAATGCTCCGTAAATTAAGGTGCATAGTGGGGGATCATCATTGCGAGTGTATTTTTTTTAGCAAATTCTTCGACTTGATAGTATTTAAATGTTGTATATGGATAGTCATTAAAATAATTGTTGTCCGGGTCTATGTGGGCGTTTACGATTTGCGTATATCCTGTTTGTGTATCAAATGGGTCAAAGTTAAGATTTCCAACAAGAGCTGGAATATCTAACTGACTCATAGGAGTTGTATCTACATGTAAGTCTTCAACGGACTGAAAATAATCAGAGCATTTTGATAAACATTCGTTCCAGTTATTAAGTAGCACGTTATTATAAATACTATAGTGGAGCAATTGATTACGTAACTGAGTGGAATTCACGACAGTTGCAGGACTATTCATAAATATACATGTAGGAAAGGTCGTTAGCCAAACGGTTTGAACGTAAGTTAAGTTTTTGAGTGAGATGGCTAAAGCTATTATGCACAAAAAGTGAACATCCGGTACGTTGCTATCTGTATGAAGTGGCAGAGGGAAGAAAAGTAGAAAGAAAAGTAGGAAGAAGAAGAAAGAACTAAATATGTGGAGAGGGAAAGGTGCACCTGCAATGAGGAGGGAAGATAAAGGAAAGTTGAATAGTTGAAAGATAAGTTCGGCGGTGAAAAGTACAATAAGACAGAAATTGTAATGAGAAATTCAAAAATACATGATATAACATTATTGTGTTATCTTAGAGACACAGAATCGTTGACGGAGCTCCCGTTAAATAAATGAAAAATATACAAACAAATCAAATAACTAATAATTCTTTACGACTACTGAAACAGCGGTGTAAGGTCAACTACAAAATAGGTCAGAACAGAAAACCAAGAGTTGTCATCATATTAAAGCCACACAAACTGAATTTGCTTCTGTACATAATTATTTTAATTCTTTTCGATGCAGACTCTTGCGCTATTGAAATAACAAAGCAGTGCAATTGTGTGTCGATTATTAAAAAACGAAAACGAATAAACGAAAGACCCATGCAAGTGGATCACCTTAAAGTAGATATTCAAAGCAAATCACAAATATGCTCAATAATGTATCTCTAGAAACTAGAAAGCTTGCAAATGGTAATCGTATAAGTTTTACGTTAATTGCGTGTTTGATGATTAAAAAATGGCACAAATAAAAACGCTTCTCAGCATCTGGGATATCCGAGCGATTCGCCAGAAATATGCCCATGTTTTCATGACGTCACATCAGGTACCAATCCTGCCTAAGCAGACGACGTCCTATATCAAGTGAACGTAACTGCAATGCAATTATTTTTAAATTATAAAGAGTTTGGTGTGTTTCACCATGACCGTATTTCACATCATTCTAAAAGGTAAGTGAAACCGTTTCTAGTAACTAAAATCTTTTGTTTGTAAAAAGTCATGATAAGGGTCAATGATCAATCAAAGAAATCACACTTTCGAATTGTAAAGCCCGCTGAATTATAGCATGGATGGTATTCGTTCCCTCTTGAAACGCCGACATGCCGCGGTGCATGCAGCTGAAAATACAATGGCATCTTATTTTGTTTACAAGCGATTGATTCCTTTATTTTTTTAACGCTGCATTTTTCATCAAAATAATACCATGCAGGAAATTTAGAGTGAGGCAACAAATAAACATTTATACTGACGCTAGCGAAGTAAGAGAAATAAGTGAAGATGAGATGACAAAACAGGCACTGAAAATGTGTAAGATGTTATGGGGCATCGTCTGCTTAGGAAGGATTGCTCCCCGGTATGACGTCACATATCTCAGCAGCGTTCAAAGAGCTCTATAGGTGCTATAGCGGGGCTGTGTTATATCACTTTATAATTGATAATAATCATTACTTCAATTGTTTCCAAGCGTTGAATTTTGATGAACCTTGTTCAATCTAAGCTTCATTAATAAAAATTAAATCAATATTCAAAATCAATGAAATTATACTTTAAAACAGGCAAAACCTTTACTAGCATTGTCATTCAAACGGTTGAAGAAAAAAGAAGGTATATCCAATGAAATGAAAAGTTCCCAGGTGTAGGGAATTGGTTCAGGAAAATCAGAATGCACATACATTTAGTTGTCCGTTTATCTGTCAAGGAGTTTCGAAAATAATGTAGAAAAATGCAAAGTATATAGCATTTCTCACAAGTGGTCATGAAATCGGTTTCAAACTCAGATAGTGATAAAGGCATACATTGATTATAGCATAGTGGCGATAAATCCTAGAAAAATGTATGGGTATGCAAAATAAATTATACCTGAATGGAGAATTAGATATTTGTGCACACAGTTGTCAACTGAGATTTTGATAGCGTCAGAAATCAATCAAAAATGGAATCGGCTTCAAACACTGAATAAGGATAAAGGCATACTTTTGTGCCAGAGTGGCATATAGTGCTTGCATATAGTATACATGAAGGAGTTTCAAAATATATGCGGACTAATCAACAGTACAGATGTTTACAAACGCAAATTATGTTAGGCTGTACATTTGCGATAAAGGGAAAGAATTTAAGTGATACATCTGTAACGGAAACATTTTCTGTCACTACTTAATAGACCTGTTTACTAATTTTATGCATACTTCTTGAACAAAAGTTTCTCTTGACGACTCAAAGGCTTGCCAGAGGCTTGCCCAACATAGCAACAACTAATGTATGCAAAAAGGATTCTATCCTTAGAGATGCCATTATGCATAGCAGGTGTATTAAATAGCTGGTAACTAAGGATTCTGGAGAGAAACATGCATAAATTAAAATACATTAGAAAACAGGTCTATTGCGTATAGTATATATCAAGGAGTTACAAAATAAATGCAGCGTAGTCAACGGGACAGCCTTTGTTTACAAAGGCATACATTTGTTACCATAGTGGCGATGAATACAAGAAAAGTATGTAAAGAGTATGCAGTACACCAATACAGATTTAACCCGACTGAAGAATTAGATATTCGTGCACACAGCTGTTAAATGAGATTTATGATAGGGTCATGAGGTATGATTGTCACAATGAGAGAGATATAGGGGGAAAAAACACCAAAAAACAAAAAAAAAATTGTGCATTTATTCAGTACACAGCATGTGAACTTGAAATGCGTATGTTAGCATGAATGAAAGAAATTTTTTTTTATCTCTTTCTCTCTTTTTTGGGGGGGAGGATATTTTATGGTATATAAAATTTCTATTTGTAGTCATCATGCCCTATCGATACAGATGCAGACTGTGTGAAAAATATCAAATATACGTAGTGTTGAATAACGCCATGCAAAATCTGGAGTTTGCAGTTGTATGAATTGTATCCTAAAAATATACTCAGGACAGCTTAAACATAATAATTCGGAATCATGGTCTTTCATTATCAATAAGTACAGTCTACAGATTTAACCCGAGTGAAAATATTGTTAAATAATATTGATAAGATGCAAGTGATCGATATCAAGCAATGATGATAATGAAAGTGGCAGTGATCATACCATGATCAGACCATGGTCATATGTTCGATATCGAATCAGGACAAATAGCAGCGTTACAGCGTATAAAACGCATCAAACTAGGAAAAAACGGGGATAATAATTATTTATGACATTAGATGGGAGCGGTGCTCTAAAATTGTTCCACCGTCCTTAGATGGGCCATAATGTATGCATAGCCGTATGAGGCGGGGGATGGAGGCTGCAGCCCCCTCTCCCGAGAATATCAAAATCACTCGGCATTCGGGCACCCGCCACCTCATTTTCGAGCAGTAAAATGGTCTCTCTGTAATTTTTATATCTTATCTAAAGCAGCACATTTTGATGACGAAATTTCATTTTCACGGTTCTAAAATGGTAATTTTTTGCTCGCGAGCTTGCTGAATTGGAAAAAAAAAAGTTAATACACAATGTATTCGGGCAAGAGACGTCAGTCCCATACGTCTTTGTATGTACATGTATATGTAATACTCGGTGGTCCTCGACGTAATTTCAGGGATATTTCCGGCCCGCCGGACAAAATAATCAAAAACCCAGGCCATAGACTAAATAAAAGCTGACCTGTGTTGGCGTTCTAAAAAGATATGACAGGTTTGGAGTAACGACAAGTCACTTGTCTCGGAATTTGTCACTGGTCTTGGCAAAGACTGCTTTCTGAAACACTTAGCGGACAAGTTGAGCGACAGTGTCAAGATGTCGCTGATCCTGTAGTTATGATAGTTTCGTGAAACGACCCTGTAGAGCACACAAATGTAAAAATCTACCACAAATGTAGAAACATTGCACCTGCAAATGTCAAAATAACCACAAATGTCATAACATGTCAACCACAAGTGTAAAAATTTCCATTTTTACCTTAAATGTCATAACATGTCAACCGCAAATTTAAAAACTCATTGCTTGCATAATGCACCTATGTAAGAGCAGTTATTATGAGATGTATGTGTGTGCGTGTGCGCGCGTGTGTGTGAGGTTTCCTGACCAATAAAATGCCTAAAATATCGAAATACCCTTTACCACAATGTAAAAACATGTCAACTGCAAATGTAAAAATTCATTAAACTAGTGGTTTACTAGTGTTTTCACTTTTTATGATCAGTTTACCGTTTACAGGGGCGGGGGACGGGGGGCAGGGTCGAGGAGCTGATCATAAACTTCAGTGGGATATGTAATTGTGATATATGTTACATCGACTTGATACCGACTCCAAACGATTCTTGGCAATTCGGGGTAATGTGATTTTTCTTTCCGTCTGCTGTCGGTTTGGTGTCGGTCTCCTTTGATATGACTGGGGTGTAAGGCAAGACTTTCCAAACTGTTCTATTTGTTCTATTTACAGCATATTTTTAATAAAACTGATATGAATCGGTTCAAAATACACGAAAAGGGTTATTTAAATGTCATGTGACCACGACCACTTTTAGCTTAAAATTAGGACAATAACGGGACCTATAGCTTTGTCCATAAATGAATTGAACCATGATGTACGTTTACGGATTTTAAATGAAACAGTACAGATCTTGTAATATCATAATTCAGTAATTGGTACATTAACAAATTACTAGTGGGAAAAAACGGCGTCCACAAATATCCCTTTAACATTTTCTAGGGGAAATTTTTATTTTATTCGAGTCTTTGTATTCCTTACCTTTGTTGGCCATCTGATGAAGTCCCCAAAAACGATACTCTTTTCGTCATAGATATATTCATAGGCGTTCTGGTAAATGAAAATCAAACGCAACATGTACATATGTTAATACAGAGCATCCCAATAAAAAGAACAAAATTCTTTTATATATATGTATATATATAGAGAGAGAGAGAGAGAGAGAGAGAGAGAGAGCGAGGGAGGTGTGGATGTGTGTACCGTTCGGTTGAACCATGTTCAATTTAGATATGTGAACAGAGAATGATGGAACGGAATGAAGCAGGTCACTCGGTGTATTTACAAGCTTTCGGCTCCTGGCCTTCTTCAAGTTCATTTGCTAAATCAAACAGAATGAAACAAATAATAATAAGAAGCAACTTAACAAAACTAAAGACAACAGAACAGAATTATCATAAAGCGGGCAAAATAAATCAACAGGAGTAAGTGAAATTGAAAAGAATTGGTGAGTAACATCTTTTCAATTTCACTTACTCCTGTTGATTTATGTTGCCAGCTTTATGATAATTCTGTTCTGTTGTCTTTAGTTTTGTTAAGTTACTATTATTATTATTTGTTTTATTCTGTTTGATTTAGCAAATAAACTTGAAGAAGGCCAGGAGCCGAAAGCTTGTAAATACACCGAGTGACCTGCTTCATTCCGTTCCATCATTCTCTTTTCACACACACACACACACATAAATATATGGTATATATATATATATACCATATATTTAGCAAGAATAAACTTCATTATCACGATTATGAAAAAGAATAACTCTTATGTTTTCCGATCATACCATACCACTGAACACTATTGTCTTCAAAATTAAAGGAGGAAACGATCTGCACAAAGATTGCCATAGATAAGAATCCAAATTCTTATCTGTGCTTGTAGACAAGACTTTTACTGCCTTCCGCAAATCTTTGTTTCTTTTTATTCTGAAAATTGGCAGGATTTTTTTGGGGGGAAATAAATTTATTGATAAAATGTATACATACATATGACAAAGTCTCACAAATATCATACAATCAATGGAAATTATACCATCAAAACAATTTTGTGTAAAACATGCCAAATTTTCCTTAATAACGGTGTTTTCAAAAATACATAAACTTTTCGTTTTACAATTCTTTTCCGTTTCTATGCGATTACAAATCAATCTTTTAAACAAACTTAGTATAGAGAGTTCATGAAATACACATTTATGATTTTCTCCCCGAATGAATGTTAAATAAATTGTATATTTTCATAAACGATAAGAAAATTCAGACTTTTGAACTGTTTGTTCTCCAAATCATAACCCTCAATAAAAACAGAGTCATCAAAAGAGAAATCAATGTTATAAAGTTTCTTAACAATGTGACTAAATCTTAACCAAAACAGTTGAGTTTTTCTACAATTTACAAATAAGTGAATATTGTCGTGTACTTCATTGTCAAATTGACAAAGTGGATTATTACTTAATTTGCACTTATACAAATTATACCTATGTGGTATTAAGTTGTGTAGTAATTTGTAATTGAATTCCAAAAATTTTCTTTCTTTTATTGCCTGTAAATTAAATATCCAAATAACATTCCAGTTAATCTTTTCTGTTTTGTTCAACAATTCTTCCCATTTATATTCAGCTTTAGGTTTCACGATCATATTATCTGAAATCATAGAATAAAAGAACTTTGATTTTCTTTTGTTATTCACATTCATTAAAACGGTTTTCACAATACCCTCACTATCTAATTGGGTCAAATCTTTTACCTGTCTAAACATATTATCTTTCCATACTTTTGGAATAGCATTAATTACAATATTGTATTCTTGAAACAAAGAAGCATGTTTTTTCTGAAATAAATGCTGAATTTCCTTTAAGGACATGAATTCTAACTGCTTAACAATGTCTTTGATTTTCAAAAGACCTGCATCAAACCATTTCTTATAGAACAATACATTTCCATTGTGATTTTTTATATTCGAATTTAACCATAATTCTTCATTATTAATATCAATGTTCTTGAAATCTTTTACTGTATTGCTCTCAATTGTTTCTTTTAATTGAAACCAGGCATATATCATTTTCTTATAATATTGAGGCATTTTTATCTTGTCAATGTAAATCATTATTTCTTCTTTCTTACAACTGCTGTTCAACACATACTGTAAACTGCCTACCTTGTTAAAGAAACCGTCAATTATTTTTCTCCACTTTGAATTTTCATGAGAAAAATAATGCAAAATCCATTTAAGTAGAAAACTTTGAAGTAAAATATTTAAATCAACCATTTTCAGTCCTCCAAACTCATGTTTCATACAAACAACCTTTCTCTTTATCTTATCTTTCTTCCCATTCCACAATAATGAATACAGTAGAGAATTAACACGCTTCACAACATTTTGTGGCATTAAAATCATTTGAGCATTATATATAATTTGAGAAACAAGAAATGATTTGATTATAGTTATTTTACCTGATAATTTTAAACGTCTCACCTTCCATAGACGAATCATATTTTCTATTTTTGAAATTTTCGGAGTCCAGTTGTGGTCTTCTAACTTCTGTTCATTTCTTCCAAAATGTACTCCTAGTATTTTTACTTCTGAATTGGTCAACGGAATACCATTTATATTTTCTCCAGTCGTACCACAACTGATATTTACTATGGAACTTTTTGATTATTCAAATATAATCCAGAAAAAGAACTGTAATTCTCTACTTGATTTATAACCTTTTTTTAAAGATAGTTTATCGTCAACAAAAATTGTTGCGTCATCTGCAAATTGCAGTATTTTTATTTCAACTGTCTCAAAACGTGTAACTCCTTTAATTTACGGGTGGCTTCTTATCTTAATAGCCAATACCTCTGCGGCAAGTATAAACAAGAGTGCCGAAAGGGGACACCCCTGACGCACACCCTTTGATATGGTGATTTCTTCAGTTAACCATCCGTTTACATTAACATAACTTTTTACGTTTGTAAATGGGTCACCCCTTTATATACAAACGTTAAAAGTTATGTTAACCATCTGTTTACATTAACATAACTTTTAACGTTTGTATATAAAGTGGTGACCCATTTACAATTTTTACATTTACATTTATAACACCGCGAGTATAGTGTTTAAGAAAGAGAACCCTTTATGGGTTCTAAACCTGTTCCCTTATTTATAACTTTAAGAGGGTTATCCAGTGGAACCTTTATATAGGATTCTTAAAGCTCATGTACAGTATTGGTAGCAAAAAGGAAATTGGAAAGAAACATGTTAAATATAGTCTCATGTTGTTCTCCTTGTATCAAAAGATATCTGTAAGAGATCATTTGGTATTCCATCTATGATTTCTGGTGAATTTCAGTGTAAATAGCTGTAAGGAATGTTCGATCACAGCCATTATGCTAGGACCCTTCCACCCCGACGGCTCCCAGCACAGCAATCTTGGGGCTTCGCATAGAGACAGCATGTGTATCACTGTGTGTAGCTACTCATTGGTTTTACACGTGTGTGTATACAGTGTATAGCACATGCTGCCTTTGTTTGGGATTTTACGTGCCTGTCCCGGCACATAAATTGGTTTTTGCCTCTTATTTGTTTAATATTAAAATTTAGGAGGCGAAATCTTCACAGTGTCTTAGTATTGCTAGTATTGCTAGTATTGCTAGTATCTTTTATTAATCAACAAAAATTGAAGAAATCTGACGAACAGTTTTTGAGAGCTTACCAAAACTATATACATGACCTTTAAGGGAATTCAACTGTCCTTAGTAGCGATAATGAAAATGGTTTAAAGTCATTCGCTTTCATTCTGATAGAATGAATAGGAAACGAAGGAGAGAATTATGAATGACCACCTCCTCCAACCAAGGCATCAGGATGCAAAAGTATTTCGGCCATCAATTTATTTGTATGATGTACTTGAACAGGGGCGGCGCTATAGGGGGGGGCAGAGGGGGCGACCGCCCCCCCCCCATGATTTTTCAAGTAGTGAAAAAAAAAAAAAGAAGAAAAAAGAAGAAAAGGAGGAAGAAAAGGGAAGAAAGAAGAAAGAGGAGTATTCAAAAGAGAGGTCTGAAACATATAACTCTATATTACCCCTGTTATTTAATGGAGAAAAAATATGACGTCATCTTTAGGTCGTCTTGCCCCTCCTATTAAAATACCCTGGCGCCGCCCCTGTACTTGAATATCAATTCCACATTTTCCTAATGGGTCAAAAAGGACTGCTTTCACCAACTATCGAGGTTCTTAAAATTCTTGCAGAACCGGTTTTTATAGGTTCCTAGGAGGAGTGTGGTTCTTTTTTAAACCACTTCACAATTTCAAGAGCCCCTTAAGAACCATTTTTCTAAGAGTATACGAAACGTACGTGGTTGTGCATGTTTTTATACTCACGTGACACTGACTTGACAGACTGGCTGCAGCTCAGATGAAGTCCATGGTAAATCGGTAAACAGAAAGGTAAGGACAATCACGCCGATGAGCTCTTTGGTTCCAGAAAGCATAGTTGTTTCTTGACAGAAAATGTTTAAAGTAATTTATACATATATAATATATCGCAAGTTATATAATATTAATATTTAAAAAAATAGTTGTCGAAGTGTGTACAACTGCCTCATTTGCCTGGAATAAAATGCAGATGCGCCATCCCACGTACAAAATAGTCCCTGCTTATCAATACGTGACACTTCCACACCCAGAACAGTGTCATATAAATGAAGGGGGGAAAGCTCTTTGATGATATGTACATTTTTTGAAACTGTTATTCGGAAACAAGGAATGTTTCGCCCGAAATTTTAGGTTTCCTTTTACAGGGATACCCTGATTTTCCTTTATATTATTCTATCTCTACTTGGTCCGATATAGGCTAAGAAGATATTGGTCCTTTACACTCATATACAATATTTTCTTAACTGTGAAATGCCAAAAAGTAGTAGGAAGACCAAAATGAATGAAGTTGAATAAACCGATGAACAAATTTCTTTTCTGATACTTATGCACTTCTCTTTCATTTCCCTCCACTAAACTCACTCTGTCTGATCTGTGTTAGAATTTAATCTGACACTATCATGGGAATTAATAAACTAACCCCCAAAACCATATTTTAGATAGCCGTTCTATCTGAGTAAGACACTTTTCAAATAAATTGCATCCACTAAATTGATATATGTATTGAAACTGCATGTTTCAGTAAGTACGTGTATTCCAATTTGTAAATTACATTTATCATAATCTGTTAAAGTATCAGAGAAGAACAAATTTCCAGAACATGGACAAAGAAAATACTCAATTCAATTCAATACACATGGCTCGTTACTTATTGTCACTCGTAAGAGCATCCATCACACGTCGATCAGGTTCAAATAAACAGCAAACAACAATGATATCCTAGTCAGCAAATTGAACTGAATACCGCTCTTGACATTATTTTTTTATCTAGCTATCTAATTTTGTTCATTCTATAGGATGTTGAAATTGCTTTGCAGGAGAGTCATGTATCACATAAAACAAATAAGATACAGGGTTAACTCGTTGACTACTGAATTCTCTCATTCCCATAGGCTTAATACAGGGATCACTCGGTTCAAGTGGGCAATGGATTAAATGATTATAGAATACCAAAAAATAGAATAAAAGACCAAAAAAGCAAACAAACTGATGAAGTAAACACGGAAGCAAGTATTCGACTTTTAGTCACATGTTAACCACATTATTCAACTAAGAATGTAAGTTTATAAGAAATTTATGAAGCACCACAGAGGGTTATAATTTCACTGTACATTTTCAACGTATAATGCCGATTAATTATTTTCCTGATATTAGAACGGGTGTAACCAATAATCAAGATTGAAAACTATGATGTTTTGAATACGTGCTCATCGTCCTGGAATTCAGACAATTTTGGTGTGACGTCATAGGTTAAAGGAAAAGAAATAAGAACACGATCACCTAAGGCACTTTCACGGCTTTGTCCATCACTTCTTGAAATGTAGGAACATTACAATGACGTGTGAAATAATTTGAACAAGATTTCTACAGGGAATAAAATAGGGTATGGAATTTGCCCTTGAGTTGATTTTTAAGTCTTTGAGATTGTGTTTAGGTTTAACCTGTAAAAGTATAAGATACTCTGATGAAAATAAGTTTTACACTTTTATGAAGTATGAGGTAATAGTTTGTTTGTTTGTTTTTTCTACACATTAAAACAGTTTAAATGAGTATTCTGAATATTATCACTGTCATTATGCTACCAAAACACTTATTTATGTATTTGAAAATTAACATCTTATTCAAGAAACTAGTAGAATGATTGGGGACAATTTTTCTAATACTTTCTTGCTCCTTTGAATGTTTCTCTCTCCTCTTGTCTCTCTTGTCGCTGTCTGTCTTTCTCCCTCTTTCTCTCTCTTTCTCTCTCTCTCTCTCTCTTCATTTACCCCCATAGTACTGTATGATATTAACATAAATATGAATGTGTACAGTAATTGTATCTTGATTTATGCTTTTATTTCGTAAATTCCTTGTAATTCAACCTTCGTGCTGTCGTGTAGATTATCAACAAATACTTTACTAAATAATTTACTGTTCATTTAATAAAGGCTGGATGTCTTATAGTATACTGTCTATATTGTGTGATTTTAACAAGTTCCGTTGACTTTTTTGGGGGGTAGGGGGGTCTTTTTTTCAACCATTAACTCTAAAGCTAAGGCTTTGGTTTAGGACTGAATGGTGTATCAGTGGTTTATTCCCTTTTGATTGAACATTTCCTCAACGCCCCCTTCCTGAACTCCTACGCAGTATTACCAAAATATCCGCATTCGCTGTCTCTCCTTCAAATATTCAACCACTTTACTCATGAATTCAATGATCCTTAAAATTAAGTTGAACTCTCTTACGAATGACAAATGATGTTGAAATGGTGAACAATATTACATTCCAAGGTATCTATTTTTGTGATTAATGCCTACAAACCTAACTATGCAGACAGCACCGGATGCACATGGGACATGACTGTTGTAAAAAAAATATATATATAACAAGATAATAAAACGCCACAAAAATGTGGTGATCTCATGTTCAATACTTTTGTCGATAATCCAATTTTTAGATCACATTCCACTGAACTTCAAACATATGGTAGTTTTGTAATGATGTGAGTTGGTCTAGCAGTACTGTTGGCGCTATACGGTCAGTTCTATGTCTTCGCCTACAAAGTGACTCTGATCTGAAAGTGAGTCACGTTTTTGGGGAGAGTGACATAAAAGCTCGGTCCTCAGACGTAAATATCCATAGCTCATTAAAACAAGTCTGTTAAAAGGAAACAATTACACACACGCGCAATCTGACATTTGACATTAAAATACTGAATGTTTTATATAGCGCCTTTGCAGTTGCAAGTAATTACCACAATAACATCTGCTACTTATATCAGTATTCTTTTCTGAAACTACCGGAAGACACCCCCCCCCCCCCCCCCCCCCCCCCCCATCTCGCCATTACCCCCTTCAATATCTGCACCCACGCTACACCACTAGCTAACATAGTTATTTCCGTATTTCCGGCTGTTATAAATTTGAATTTTTTGCAGGGTTAGGGATAGGATTACATTTCAACATTAATGCCTTAATTGCCCATATCAAGCATATAACAAGCTTATTATTTTCACAAATTTTGGGGCTCGTATTTTTGTCATGGTTATGATGATATGCAAACATATAGATTGCTCACGTGATCCCATGAACAATTACGTTTTTTTTCTAATTCACTCCTTTGTCTGGAGTAAATTAGGTAGAGTACCTAAGTTGTTTTTATCTCGTGCTCGTGATCAAAAGTTTGTTTCTTGGTTCTGCCTGACCCTTTTGACATTCCAATGAATATCAATTTTAGGAATGTTTTTCAGCATTATCAAAAGTCTCCAAGCAAATGCATTACCCGTAAATATCTTTGTTACTGACAGCATATTTTCAATGACTTTATTTCATTATGATGTAAGCATTGTGGGAAGAAATTTTAGATTACATAATTATCATCGAAACAATAATATTGGACCATGATATTACTGTTATTAGCCTTGGTATATAGGTAAGAATGACTATTCAAGATTATTCCCTTTATTTCTGCTTCATCTGCTTCATTAGTATTAAAGCAGCTTAAAGGGATTCCGACCTTCTTCCCTGTATTGCCATTTCTTTAATTGATCTTAATCTTACTCTATTTACATACTACTACATGTATTTAAAAATGTTGTCAAATTAGACAAATCACTAGAAGAAAATGTTACAGAACTGGGTTATGTATTTTAATATAACAATCAGCTTTGATCATGAAAGGTCTTTGAATTGATCTTTGAAAGAGTCTCCATACCCCGCACGGAAATAAATCATAAGGTTATAATGAAGGAAGATTTATTTTTCAAAGAAAAAGGGTTTCCTGAGAATTATCTCTGATTTTACACAAACAAAATATTTATCAAAGCCATAGGGATCATTCTGACTAAAGGTAATATATATATATATATATATATATATATATATATATATATATATATGTCAAACAACACCGACTAGTTAACACGACAACCTTGTTTACATGAGTCCTAATGAAGATCACAGATCGAAAGCTTGACGAATAAAGGAGGATAATAAAAGCTATGACTGTCTCATAGTGATTTATATATATATATATATATATATATATATAGGTTTTCCAGGTCAAATGTCCGTCGTGTCAGAGCAAGTGTCATATTAGGTAATTCAAATGTCAATAGGGAAATCAAATGTCCCCTTAGCAACACCAATATCCCAAAAGGTACATAAGATGTCCATAGAGAAGTCAAATATCCGCACAATAGAAATTCTTTTTAATAGGGAAACCAAATGTCAACTTTGCAAAACCAGTGTCCCAGTAGGTAAAGAAAATGTCCATAGAGAAGTCAAATGTCCGCACAATAAAAATTGTTGCATAATCCTGCATAAATTAGAACAGTAAGTCTTCCATAGGTAAATCAAATGTCGTATAGGTAATTCATATGTCAGTTGACAGTTATCAGTTCAAAGTGAGCGGAAAAGATGCCTTACGCAAAGATATCAGAGGAAGATAAGCAGCGGCTGTTTGATGCCTTTAGGCAGGGAGAAGACTATGTGGAAGTAGCAAGGCTTCTTGGCATCAAACGCGATACATCCGTCGAGCAGAGGCAAGAGATGGGGTAGTTTTGGTGGCACGTGGTGGTCGTCGTCGCAGACTTGTGACCGATGAAACAAGAGATACAGCTGTACAAATTGTTGGGGAACATCCAGAATTTACACTGGAACAAATCAACGCAGAGCTTAGACTTCAACTCCCCAATGCCCCTCATTTTTCTCGTTCGACCTTATCCAACATGTTGACCGTCAATTTGATCGTGATGAAGAAGCTGGAGGACGCCGTGGCTGAGCGGAATAGTGATAGGACGAAGAGACTCAGAATGGAGTTCACTGTGTGGATGATGAACATTGGGGTCAATAGGGAGCTCATCTACATTGACGAAGCTGGGTTCAATCTCTGGACCAAGAGAACTCGTGGTCGTGCAAGGCGTGGGCAACGAGCAGTGAGGGTTGTTACAGGACGCCGAGGACCAAGTCTGACAATGACCTTCGCAGTGAGCAACAGAAGAGGGCTTGTTCATCACGACTTGATTCAAGGTGGCATGAATGGAGAGAGGTTCAACCATTTCTTGGAGCAAGTTCCTCTCGTTGCCGATCAGAACACGTGCATGCTCTTTGACAATGCTCGAGCACATGGTCGAGCACGAGATGCAAACCTGCCAGATCTTGCCGAGGTCAGGAATATTCCGCCATACTCACCGTTTCTGAACATCGTTGAGAACTGTTTCTCTACCTGGAAGGCTGCCGTGAAAAGGGAGTTAGCGAACGTCCGAGAAGAGCTTCTCCTTCATCCTCACGAGGAGCGTATGGCGACGTTGGCACAGATTGCAGAGCAAGTTGTCGACGTCATCACCCCATGCTCGAGCCAGAACCTATTCCGGCGAATGCAGAGATACTTACCTGAATGCATGAGGCAGAATGACATTTTGATGTAAGACAATCCGCAAAGACTCTCCAGAATGTTAAGTTTTTTTATTTGTCTTTGTTTTTGTGGAGAATATTTGGATTATGTTGTTGAGCAGCAGGTAATGGAAACAAGTGAAAGCTAAAACTTTAGATTTTCCATCTTTTTTAATTTAAGGAAATATATAGAACACTTTAAAGAACATTTATATGTGTATACATGTATATACATATACCGAAAGTGTGAAGGTATTGAGAGTACATTGACATTTGCATCTAAATGAGTTTTTAATGGAGAGAAAACATCAGGTAAAAAGATTGAAGAAATCATTTTCCCGTTTTCCTTAGAAAATTGAATGTCATTAATATTTTTTTTCATTTAAAGAAAAAAGAAACACGAACAATAAGATTATGCAGAATATATTTTGTGGAAATTTGTTTGATATGCCCCGTAAGCTACATGAGTGAAGAAATTGTGTTTCTAGTCAGGTTGTGCAAAAGAAACTTATCTATATATAATCTGAAAGCCATTGATATATATAGTTTGTGATCATATACAAAAGTGCACATGACTGTATATTTTTGATGGATATTTTTTGTGATGTTTTTGAAAAGAAATATATATTCACAGAATATACTTTGAATTTTGTTTAAAATACACGCAAGTTTCAAGAGAAAGCAAAAAGATTCCGTAGTCCTGTGTTTGATGTACCGTGATGTTTGCAATATACAAAATATATTGTTTGAACGATGAGGGTATGATGTTCGAGAAAGCACTGTTATAAACAATGGACAATTGAGATCACTATTCGACATTTGTTTTCCCAAGTTGGATATTACTCTCTCTACATGGACATTCAGTTCCCT
Source organism: Heliocidaris tuberculata (assembly GCA_025618425.1). Taxonomy (NCBI): domain Eukaryota; kingdom Metazoa; phylum Echinodermata; class Echinoidea; order Camarodonta; family Echinometridae; genus Heliocidaris; species Heliocidaris tuberculata. The sequence continues at coordinate 35,006,188 of CM046838.1, read as the reverse complement.
ATATGACTTTTGGTCTCCCTAATCGGATATTTGACATGTATACATACGGACACTTCGAACCTACATGGACATTTGAACTCCCTACATGGACATCCACATTCTAATGTGGACATTTATTAACCTACATGGACATCTGTACTGCCTATATGGATGATTGGTTCCAATCAGTGGACATTTGACCTGGAAAACCTATACAAAATATATTGTTTGAACGATGAGGGTATGATGTTCGAGAAAGCACTGTTATAAACAATGGACAATTGAGATCACTATTCGACATTTGTTTTCCCAAGTTGGATATTACTCTCTCTACATGGACATTCAGTTCCCTATATGACTTTTGGTCTCCCTAATCGGATATTTGACATGTACATACGGACACTTTGAACTCCCTACATGGACATCCACATTCTAATGTGGACATTTATTAACCTACATGGACATCTGTACTGCCTATATGGATGATTGGTTCCAATCAGTGGACATTTGACCTGGAAAACCTATATATATAAGTGTAAGGAAATAACATAATTATACAACAGCTTTGGTATCTCTCGTGGAAATAAATACAATGTGAAAGAAAATGAGATAATAATGTTGTCCTTTTGACATTTTTGCAAAGGTCGAAAAATGCCTCCACCAGGAATCGAACCGGGTCTGGGAAATTTTGATTCAAGCTACGCAACCATTATTCTCTCATTTCCTTTTGCATTGTATTTATTTCCACGAGAGATGCCAAAGCTGTTGTGTATGTCATCTCCTTACACTTGTATATAATTATTATAATATCTACATGTTTCTCAAAGCATTCGCTTGGATCAGCTGAGGCATGCCACTTGTAATTGTTCAAAACTCACCTGCCTCCGACAATAGAATCAATTAATGAGGTTGAAGATCTGTTAATCTATCGGTCCATAGACTGCTTCGATAATGTATGCAAATTTTATACAGACCTTTCAAACAAAGGTTGTTCTTGAAAACCTGAAATCTTGCCGGAGGCTTGCCAGACATAGCAACAAGTAATGTATGCAAACTGGATTTCAACCATTGAGGCTCTTTCATAAAAAGCAGGTTAATGGAATAGCTCGTCACTAGGTGCTCAGAGAAGAAATGTACATAAATTTTAATACATTACAGAACCGGCCTATTTAATCTGGTGTCGCCCAATCCAAGGGCCCGTCTCCGTGGTCTAGTGGTTAAGGCATTGGCGTTCTAAATCAATGACCCGGGTTCGATTCTCGGTAGAGACATTTTTCAACCTTTGCAAAAATTTCAAAAGGACAGCTCTGGGGAACTTTAATTTAAGCTACGCAGCTATTTTTCTCTCATTTCCTTTCACATTAAATAAATATATATATAATACAGTGCTTGCCAAAAGTTTCGGTACACCCTGGATTTGAGATGAGTTTTTACTTCAGTGTCTATTTCCCACATAATGAGCGTGTCTAAGCCCTCACAAAATATCCTAAAGGTTTGTTACATGTTTACTATATAATATGTTCTGATACAATCAGGTGTGAATTACTTTAACGGTGCTTGGTTGGATACACACAACTGATGCAAAATGACGAATCAATATATGCAATTTAAGAGTATACTTTTCTCTTCAAAAATCGAAAGAAAAGCAAAGTATTCATTGAATTGTCTTAAGTTTGGTTATTGACTTCAAATGTAACATATTCCCTTAATGAAGTTCAGATCATTTTCCTGTTACGATGAGAAAAAATCAAATTTATGCATTTCTCAAAGAAAAAGAACGCTGCTATCTTTCACTGAGGAAAACTAGTTTATAAGTTTCAACACAAATGTGTGCAGTGACCATAGGGACCGTGAACAAGTGTCCCCTGCCTTCACTGTCCCCACTGTCAAACATGGATGAGGGGGTAATGTGGAAATTAAATAGTCTATAGCTGTTTTCATTCATGATTAAGTTGGTGTTTTATACAAGATTTATGATATTCCTGACCATGAATTCAACAACATATTTCCAAAACAAGCAATGCGACATAGTCTGTATTTAAAAAGGGAACATTTTACACAAAATCACACTAACAACCCCCGAAAACATGTTTATTCAGGCTACATAATATGCAAGATCAGTGCATGAAAAAAATAGTAAGATGTAACATGGAATAACAATCTCAGTGAACTTAGTATCTGTACCAGAACCCTAAAGGGCATAGGTGGGACGAGTTGAAAAGAAGTGACGAGGAGACATTTTGGACTGTTGCTGCAAGAATACTGGATGGATATCTAAACATTATTAATAATGGGAGTACAACTTGTGGAAATGGTAAATGTATTTGATTTACAAGGCTATAACCTAAACAAGCTGTGGTAGATTTTAGGGAATTCTAATATGAGTCAGTTTTCTATCAATTTTGCCCCCAAAAGTGTGTTAAAAGCAAATCATTAGGCTGCTTTTTGCCCGTTTAATTTTTTTAATCAAAACGGAATAAAATAGACATGTACACTCTAAAAACTTAAGTGTTAAATCACCATTTAAAAGGGCCGAGGAGTGACAGCTTTTTCAAAATGGTAGATCAACTCTTTTAAATTGCTGGATTCAGCCTTTATAGTGTTGTACCCAGCATGTTAAAAGTGTTAATCTACAATTTTGAAAAAGTTGTCATTCCTCTGCCCTTTTAAATGGTGATTTAACACTTTAGTTTTTAGAGTGTACGTATCAAAACGTACACTCTATACGTAGATTATCTAGTATCCAAACCTGTAAAAATGCTTAAGGTCATTACATGGAAAATAAAAACTGATGTAAAAACTCGTCACAAAATCCAGGTAGTACCGAAACTTTTGACCGGCACTGTATAATATATACAAATCGCAAACAATAAATGAAGACTGTCCGTAAACAAGTTAAAATTACGAATTTTCGCCCTTAGGGCTTTATCATTTTTATCAAGTATGATTTTTTTTAATGACACATTATAATGTTATCCAAAACAAAGATGGTTCAAATATCCACATACGCATAAATAAATACTTGAAAAGCCCTAAGGGCGAAAATTTGTAATTTTAACTTGTTTACGAAGTGTCATCATATTTTATTTGCGATTTACATTTCATCTCCGAGCAGAACTTCTATTATATATATATATATATATATATATATATATATATATATATATATAACTAATCTCTTGCTTAATTAGACCAATAGGGTCATAGTACAGATGTCATAGTAAAATGACAACTGTTTTAAGATTATATGTATTTATATACTATTACCTCAACTTAAATATGGCAATTAGTTTTAGGGTTAGGGTTAGGGTTTGGGTTAGGGTTAGGGTTAGACCCTGTTGCCATATTTAGGTCGAGGTAATAGTATATAAATATTTATACCCTTAAAATGACAATAGCTGTCTTTTTAGCGGTATCTGAACAATGACCCAATTGGTCCAATTAAGCAGGAGACGGGGTCGATATATGTATATATATATATATATATATATATATATATATGTAAGAAGAAGAAGAAAGAACCTGAAAACAGTCAAGTGGTTCGCCATATATGTATCCAACTGTTTATTTTTCCTTAACAAAATTTTCTACCCGTGCCTCGGGTCTTCCTCAGTGTTTAGACAATATATATATGTATATATATATATATATATATATATATAAATATTTATTTATGCGAAGATACCAAACTTAGACATTTCGAAGGCGTCTCAGTAAATTGTATAGTGTGAGGATTGATGAGACAGGAGACAAGGACGTTAGCTGAACTTCAACTTTATTAAAACAGCTTTCGGCCTTCCTGGCCTTCTTCCATGTCTTCAGGCTCTGAAGATAATACAAACATATAGCATATACTTTAATATACACACATATAATTATGTGTTTTTATATTTCTGTTCAATATTTTTAAGTTACAAGTAATAAACTGTGGTCATGAAGGTATATGCTGATATCAATATGCAAATGTATATTTTGTTATCAAATGGAATATAAAAACAATTATAAGTGTGTATATTGAAGTATATGTTATATGTTTGTATTATTATCTTCAGAACCTAAAGAAGGCCAGGAAGGCTGAAAGCTTGATCTAATAAAGCTGAAGTTCAGCTACGTCCCTATATATATATACTTTGATTTAAGCTACGCAACCATTATTCTCTCATTTTCATTTCTCAAAATTATATTTTTATATATATTATATATATATATATATATATATATATATATATATATATATATATATAAATATATATATATATATATATATATATATATATATATACCACTGTAATCATTTAATTGTGCATTTTATAATAACTATAACGTAATTTTAGTGTAAACATGAGAAAGGAATACAAAATCACGGTTTTACACTGCCTAACCCGATGATCCATCCACCCCGACAGCTCCCCGCACAACGATCTCAACGCTTTGTTGAGATATCGTGTGTCGCATATTTCCAAGCGTTATGGAATTACATTCACTGATCATATTCAATTTTGAAATGGAAATATCTTGAACATTTTAATAAGTATCTACAAATTAATGCTTAAACATATACACCAATATGGGGTATTTTCTTGACAGTTGATTTTTCGTATCAAACATTCAGGAAATTTATGAAATATCGCGTTTCATATAGGATTGTTACGGAATGACGTAAAAGGACATGACTTTTCGTCCCCAGTAATCAGTGCTCAAACTCTGTGCATGAAGTTAAAGTAGCAGTCTGTAGTATGTTAGCTTTATTATGTAACCATTTATAATGAAATCTATTCGAAAATCCAGTTGTTATAATTTATTTCAATGTCGTAGATACGAACGCACTTTCTATTGTTAGTGGGGGGATGATGAAAAGATCATTCCCCCCCCCCCCACTAACAATGGATAATTATGCGTGTCTACGCCCGTGATTTATTTGACCAAAATTCTATTATGTAACTTTGGGGCAAGCATCATGCAAGCATTGCCTTCTTAGCATGTCCCTCCGTTTCACTGTATATTTATGTTACATCAATAATGATCCGTTTTAGTAAATTATTTTTTGTATATATCCATTTATTATATTGTTTTGAGTTTAACATAGAATCGATATGTATCATGTATGTAAAAACCAAATTAAATCAAAATATTAGAAATCTCATGCAAAACATGAAATGATATTTATGATTATGGAATGACCGTTTCGGAATGACTTCTGAAAGTCAATATAAAATAATGTTTAAAATCCATGTAGTGTGAACAATTAGTTAAAATATATTTTGGAGCAAAGATTATGCAAATGATGTGATGACTCTAAATAATCATGGATATCTCTTTTAAGAAATAGCTGTCATAGAATTTATCAGTTATCAAAAATTATGCAAATTATGTTCATTAATACATATTCTGGTTAATAATTTTAATTTTAAAGACTCTGGAAAGTAGCTTTTCATGTATAAAGCTTCTTACAAGCCTAGATGATATACTGGCAGATGTAAATCAGTCAGTTCCATTCTGTCTTTATGCATTTCATTGTTTTATGAATTACTTGTATGTGTTTTATTGTGTTTCCATATTAATTAATCTGAACTAATGATTTGTTCTATTTGATACTATTATCAATATCAATATTCGGATCTAAAATTATGACAATTAAAAGCTTAAGAGGAAAAATACATCTCATTATTGAGTACAATTTCTTTCCATTTGTTTTGTACACAAAACCAAAAAATGTGCCGATTATTAAATTAAATATAATATTCACGTTGAGAAAGTAAACTCTGAACATGTGAAAAATGTATAATAAACAACGAATATCTGGAAATGTTTCCACAATTGGTTATTTTGGTCAGACATAAAGAAAAATATTTACAGAAACAGAGGAATGCATTTGAGATGTATAAGTGCCTATGTATTATATCATAGGATCATAGTACTTGTTCCGGGTATCAAAATTTACGGGGTTTTTTTCTCTGAGTGTATTCTTCTTCTTCTTCTCCTTCTTCTTCTTCTTCTTCTTCTTCTTCTTCTTCTTCTTCTCCTCCTCCTCCTTCTCCTTCTTCTTCTTCTTCTTCTTCTTTTTATTTTTCTTCTTTTTCTACTTGTTCTTCCAATTACTATTACTATTATCATTATTATCATTATTACTAGTATTATCATCATCATCATCATCATCATCATCATCATCATCATCATAATCTTTCATCATAATTGTTCAGACTGTAATTATCTGACCATGGGAAGTTTGGGGACTTTTTAACCCGGGACGGTCAATATTTTCATTAAAAAGAGCCAGTCAAGGGAAAAAAAAATTTCCGAAATTTTAGTCCCAGTCCGCCTCTGTCCCTTACTTTCCCTGATATTAAAGTAATGTAGAGTTTTGGTAAACCCACAAAAGCTTTTCGTGAGGTTTCTTCCATTTTTGTTGATAAATAGCAAGATACTAGTAATACTGAGACACTGTGAAGATTTTGCCTCCTAAAGTTTAATATTAAACAAATAAGAGGCAAAACTGATTTGTGTCCCGGGACAGGCAAGTAAACTCCCAACAAAGGCTGCATATGCTATACACTATACACACACGTGTAAAACCAAGGAGTAGCTACACACAGTGACACATATGTTGCCTCTATACGAAGCCCCCCGATTGCAGTGCGGGGAGCCGTCGGGGTGGAAAGGTCCTAGGATATGGCAGTGATCGAGCGTTCCTTAGAGATATTTACACTGAAATTTACTAAAAATCATAGATGGAATACCAAATGATCCCTTACAAACATCTTTTGATACAAGGAAAACAACATGAGACTATATCTAACACGTTTCTTTCCAATTTCCCTTTTGCTACCGATACTTTACATGAGCTTTAACACTATACAGCCATTCAAGGTAATATCACTCTGATGCAACCCACAAGTGTGTTTCCAATTTAAATATTTATTTTATTCAGTGTTATGAAAAAATGTCGATGTTGCAACAACATATCTATTTCTTTATTTGCGTATTACACAAACTTTATTTATTTTTATCATGAAAATACAGCAATTACTGTCGATCATTTCATTGTTATGTACTTCGTTGTATTTTTATCTGTATATGAAATCCAACTTAATTGTATATATTTGAAATGAATAAGCGATAGATAATCCTGTTGTCAAACATATTCCTGTACGCGGTAAGCATAACATTTGGAACCCAAAACTTTTGGATGCCTTATAGACAGTGTGAAAATTGTGAATTTGTGGAGGGTTTTTCTCTCTCTCTCTCTCACACACTCTCTCTATCTCTCTCTCTCATCTCTTCTCTCTCTCTCTCTCTCTCTCTCTCATCTCTTCTCTCTCTCTCTCTCTCTCTCTCTCTCTCTCTCACCAACAGACGGGTTGTTTTCTACCTACAGATAGCTTGGTAGGAACTGAGTTACTATACTTTGCTTCACAGTATTTTTTTTTCAAACTATACTTTTTTCAGATATAAGGGTTATGATAAGAGACATTAGAGGACCATACTAAATGTTTTCTTGTGTTTCTTCTTTGTATGGAATGTTTTGTGTGGAGAAATGCGACTAAAATCACGTATTTGTAATAAGTGACGAGTAATATCTGAGATTCACGAAAATATGTATTCAGGTTGTCTCTCTTAAAACCCTGCACCGTTTTAATGGCATTCATCTTATCAATAACAGAAGTTCGTTAACTATACTCGAATCCAGAATTTATATGGGGTCACACGATTTACCCTCTCTCCCCTCTCCCCTCTCTCTCTCTCTCTCTCTCTCTCTCTCTCTCTCTCTCCACTTTTATGCTCCAAAACCTGAAAACATAAGAAAACTGCGATGTTTGAATAATTGCATGTCTTACCTTATTAGTAGAGATCTCTTCACAATCATAAATCCACAACGTAAAGAAATTTTTAAAACCGCCAGTCGGTAATGATATATGAATGCAAATCCAGGTTATCAGTAATGGAATACATGTATACAGCAGCCAGCTGAAAGAAATGAAATCTCAAAAGGTAGACTTGATTGTCAGTTCACCGCTCTCGTTTCTTTCCTGCTGCAATCAACTCGTATGTATGGTGCTCTAAATAGTGATGTGTCTTCTCATATCAGGCCAGACTTATATATCCTGAGGAAGCACCTTCGTGCCCCATCTTCTTTCCCGTGTGCAATGTATGGAGTTAGGTGTATAACGATGTCGACCAGTGGAAGGTACTTATCTGTGGGGGACACGGTTCGCCTGTGATCCAGCGTGCTGCTGGTAAATATGTATTTTTTTTAATTTTTTTTTGGGGTGTACGCTCTCTCCCTCTCTCTCTCTCTCTCTCTCTCTCTCTTTCTCTTTCTCTTTCTCTTTCTCTATCTCTCTCTCTCTCTCTCTATCTGTCTATCTATCTCTCTTTCTGTCTCTCTTCGATAGTCTCATTTGACAGGTAGTATTCTCCAGGACAATGCATTGTTACTGGTATTATAATCTTTTTCTTTATTCTTTTCCGCATGCCTACCCCTTGGCATTACCTTTGCGTTTGGATTAGTGCCGCAGGATACGATTCAACTATATTAAAGGTGATACCTCGTAATTTACATTTTTTCAAGGGAGAAAAATAAGACAATGATATCTTTAAGTCAAAAGAAGGATCATATTAATTCTACTGCATTGACAACAATTTCGCCTCTTTTGAAATATATTCGTCCCTGAATTTACTTTTTCAACTATTTAGTTTAGGAGCAGAAATATTGACGGCCTGTATGTCATATTAATCCCCTGTCAATTTAAAAGATTTCCTGAATTTTCCTCTTAGCCACAGGCATGGGTTGGGAAAATATTTAATACAGTTCGTTCAGCTCTTAGCTGCTATCTGGTCGCTCATTTATTTGTGTGTAACAATACTGGATATCAATTCAAACTCAAGAGCAAGGACACACTTTTGCCAATTCAAAAACGTTTAGATGAATATTCTATTGATACTGATATTATGATAGATAATCTAACAATGATATGGTAATCATGATGATAATAAGGTCTCGTTTACCCAGGGGTAGCCTCATCAGTATTATACTGCTTTTCTGTATGACCCTGATGTTACCAATTCGTCAGGGTTGCCACATACCCACTTGATGCACCTGGGTCAAAAGGAAACAAATGTGGCTAAAACACCTTGTCCAAGGATGGAAGTACTAGAAAAATTAATGGCCCTGTGGTTACAGTTGTTTCTTCAAAGTGGGAAATGATTGCTTCGAATCAAATGAACCAGGCCTTTGTGACAATGCATAACTCCTCAATTACCTAGTCCTTTCACTAGGACAAAATCTTGATGTAGTTGACTGGTTATTTTTCAGGTTAACTGTCTTCCTGGTATTCTGGAGGAATATACTCTTTCATATATAAAATGCCTCACTTGATCGAAACATGCTAGGCATGCTTGGGAACTGGCGTCTATTACCTTTAATTCAACGGGGGTGTAGGGAAAATAGTTCAGTTTTATCCTATGATAAAATTTTGGATTCGGTGGATGCGTTTCAGTAATTAATGTAGAATTAGTGTGTTTAGAATTCAGAAAATTTCAATACATGAGCTGATTTAGGTCATTTGGGTAAAAAATTATCCTTAAGTCAATACAATTACACCTTGTCTTTTTTGAAGAAGAAAAAAATGTCTTTCTGTCAGCTAGCTTGCTTAATATCATCGCTTGTGTCATGTTCGTCAGACTGATTTCTTGTGATTTTATGGCAGACTGGCATCTGGGGGCAACAAAAAGGGTTTTTCATATGCCACCACCTTTTTCAAAGTTAAAAAGAGCAGTGTTTCTGAGAAATCAAAAGGTCCTCATAATATTATCGCAAACTGAACACACTATCACGCCTGTTGTAGAAACATGGAGCCGACATTCCAAGGTTGACCCGTCAGATCTACAAAGAGAAGTTGCAACTTATGGATGTAAGGGATAAAAATTTGCACCACCTTTAAGGCGCTGCTATTTTGCGTCAAATTCAAGTCTTGCCTTTTTACAGAATACATTGTATTAAAAGAGAAACGTTTCAAGTAGTTAATGAAAGAGTATTCTCGAATCGTATCAGCCATCTCATTAACTTTTGGGTAACAAGTTTTCAACTTGATATCATTGTCTAGTTCATTATCCGGTGTGCCAGGCGCCACTGGGGTGTTTTGGAAACATGGAGGTACTTGGGAAGATTGTCTTTCATATCATCTATGTGAAGACAGTAACGTCGCCAAGGTCACATGTGAGTTGGTCTGACTGTCAACTTTCTGGTTTGCCTATAGAATTCGGGTATTTCGAGTAGTGACGTTTAAATGTTCGGTCTTCAGTCGTAATTATGATCAAATCTGATTGATACTCGTCTGCAGAGAACCCAATTACACTCACACACCCTCAATATAATTACGCGCATACGTGCATGCACATACACACGCACACACATTCCACACGCCCACACAAGAATAAAATCTTTTCCTCAAAAGACTTGGTGTAAAATTTTACGTACCTTACCTTCAAAAAATCATAATAGTTTGATTATTCATTAAACTTTTGACGAATGGCTGATGAAAATGGAGCAAATGTAACCTAAGTAACATAAGATAATTTACGAAACTGACGGTAATTAAAAAATCATAAGTGATCCAATCGCATATCAGGAAAATATAATTCTTTATTACCATAATGTTGCTTCTTTGACATGTGCAATGAAGGAAGTAGATGATTTCTTTTACGGAAAAATTCATTTCTGATTTGCTTGGTTAAATGTTCAAATGTGAAGGAGTCATGGGTATGCTACACCAAAAATATTAGACATTGTACTTTTACAGTCGTGATATTGGTTACAATAAATTTATCTTAACTAAAATAATTAGAATTCAGTATCAAAAGACCGTATATCATTCGTTCTACTTTCTTCTTGTTTTGTTATTCGCTTTAACCAAGTTAGTACTAGTTGTGTCATCCTGCCGATGAAGCAATTTCTTTTTTGAACATTGTACAAGAATTAATAATTAATTTAGTTAGTTGGTAATTTCTGTTTGCTCGGAGGAAGTAATAATAATCTACTGCTTTGAAATTTCTCATATTCAAATTTCTCATATTCAAATTTTGGCTTTAATATTTAGACAGAACAAAGAAGCACTCCCTTTACTATTCGCAAAACCTTCAGTTTCATTCCATCTATCGGTAACCTAGACCCTATACGCTGAAACAAAGAAAGATCAAGCAAGCGTAAAACGCATGACAGAAAGGACAGAATGTCTACAGTTCAAGTTCAGTTTAAGTGCCACCTTACTGCAAAGTCAACTGTGTTTTGAAAATGTCTGTGGCTTGTATTCGATGTTTCTTTTGTCGTGAGGCGGAAAAAGATTTGTTCCACCAGCTTTGCAATTGATGGTCTTTTATACAGTATCGAGTGGGTGTCCCATGCACAGGTATAAATAAAAAGTAAGCACTCCGGGTGGCTGTCTAAAGCGATGATACTTTTGAATCCTTGTATTCAGATTGATATTTGCTTGGTTTTAGCTCACTGTGAGTGTTTTTCAATGCTTCTTTTCACCTTCCCATGGTAGAAAAATCAATATCTGTGGGATACTGTTATCAATTGCTGTTTTCATTTCGGCATTAATGTTTTGATCATGGTGATAAAGCAAATATCGTCGTGGTAGAGAAGCTGTGCATTTGTGAGGATAAGAGTGACCCTCTTATGTGTTTATGTGGGTAGATTTTTACAGATGTTTATCAATCAGATTTGATTAGTTTCTCCTGGGAGCACCTTCCGAAAGAAACGACTTGGGTTCGAAACCCTAGTCTGCTAAAAGGAAGAACAGAGAACCGTTTGACCTTTAACCCCCATTCAATTTTCCATGAAGAGGTGGGGCTCTTTATAGAATTAAAAAAGCGGCATAAGGGGAGACTGGAGAGGATGGTCTGGAGAGGTCAAAGAAAATGAGGTAGGAAAGAGATGGAAATATGACAGACAGATATATCGAAGTTAGACTTTTCCCCCTTTCAGGGGGGAACATTGTTTGTTGTTCCCTTGGGAACAATAATAACAACGAAGATCAACGTCACAGTGTCGACACCCGCACTGTTTAGTCAGAATGACAAATACCAGTTATACAGTACGTGGGTAATAAATGATTTCTGCTCTGTATTGTTATGAGTATTATATTTGTCATACATTCTCGTATGAATGGGCGAACATCGAACGGATATCGTAGTAGACAACAGACAAAATAAGATGGGAAGAGGTGAAGACCAGTCGTTGCACTGATCAGTCTAGTCTAGTATATCAATACACAATGCTTTGAGAGACTCTAGTTGAAGCTATGGGGTTGCAGTGACTATCATAGTATTTTTCTGAGCTGAGGTGCGCAGCCCCGAATGAAATGGTATAAATGCGATGATAAATCTCATAATCACAAAAAATGGCATTTCCAAACAGGAAGAAGTAAAAAGCAGGTATATCCAACCAGAGATAAAAGCATTTCTTGTCCTCTTTTAATGGTCAACGGTGACTGAACAATATTAATTTTTCGAAGAGATATTACCACCTAGGTTCAGCAAGAAAACACATTATATAATCTATGATTATGACAACACTGTATTATACAAGTAAGTATCAATGTTGCTAAACTTTTAATACGACTTGACACCAAAAAAAAGGTATCAAGAGTGCGATAAAGCAGAAAGGTATCAAAAAATTAACCAAGTGACATTTTTCTCCCAACGAATTCGTAGATTTCACAAAGTTTCAAGAGGCATTTTTTGGCATTGTGTTTACTGGACGGACATTACCAAAAAGAGGCAGATTTCTGTTGCTGATGCTGTTGTTGTTGTTATTTTTCAACTATCTGTTATCTTTTTGCAGGAAGCTTTTTGCTGGAAAGACTTTTAAAAACCAATAAAGTTGTAAAGGTAATGTATTCTTTAAATGAAATGGCAGCTTTCTGCCACACGTAAACTGGAAAGTGAAACAAAATCAGTACAGATTGTTATGAGATCAAAGATTTGCCTGAAATTAATGAACTGAAATACTAGATGAACAAAATGTGAGAGAGTGCAGCGACCGATTGGAAACGGTAAAGGGTGGAGTTGGCTCAGTCGGTAAAGCGCCCGCCTGTCGAATCTACCCGGGCGGAAGACTGAAGCCTGTGTTGTGTGTTAACGTGCCCCTCCATCATGTCCATTTTTTCATAGACGCAGGCTATGTCACAGTGGAAAAAACTCTGTCCCTCGGATAGGATGTTAACTGGAGGCCCCGTTTAGAGGACAGTCACCACTTTTGCACGTTAAGAATCCACTGCACTATTCGAAGAAGAGTAGGTGGAAACCCCGGTGTAAGTGGTACACCTGCACATCCCATTGAGTTATATCGGGAGGAGAGACCTGAGGGTTACAGTGATTCAGTTCGCTTTTCCCCTCTCCAGCACAGGTGACGCCAAATAATCAATAATAATAATTTTTACGTTTCTCTTTCTTATCTTTCTTTCTCTCTCTCCCTCTCTCTCTCCCTCCCGTTCTCGTAGTCGGAATATTTTAATGTTTAACAGCGCTTAAATAAATGATGAATTCACTGGCATTGTAACAATGCAACTATGAGTAAATTTGAAATATAGTTCCGCCTAGTACAAATGACACCTCGATGACTTTTCAAATACTGTTGTATCATAGGGTATAGACTTATGAGAGGGTAATAAATGAAGTGTGGAATTAAAATTGCACAAACCATTATTCATGTCGTGTCATAAACTAATCTTTACCAGTCATGCCAAATATTTTCAGTTATCAAAATAAAATGCACATGGTCCATTGTTTTGTTTAAAGATCCATGTCGAAACCCATGAGTCAAAAGGACAAGCAATGATTATATTTGTTTAAAAACTTTTGAAATCTTAAATGGCTAAACCCAAAATCTCATTAGGTGTGTGATTTCATGGAGCTGTAATTCAAGGTTGTAATCATGGTAATCTACCTATTTTCTTTTTCTCTTTTAATAAATATCGCGTCACTTTAGTGACAACAACAAATTCATAAATTTTCCATACTTCACAACACATGTCAACAACCTGACATTCCAAAATAGTCACTTATCATTTTCAGTTTCTTCGCAGAACAGTGGAGATCTGTAATATATATATATATATATATATATATATATATAGGAAATTTTAGTAAATCGAAACAGTACAAGAAGGTTGAAGGCAATAGAGGCGGTACGTGCATTCTTATAATCTTTGGTACATAATGCATCTCCTTTTCATCATGTCCGATATATAGGCTACAACTTCACTTCGTTACTGTCGTTTCACTCTTGTTTTTGTTGTTATTATTATTATTGTTTTGAGTGGATTATCATGTTTAACATGATCTGATCAGAGTATAATTGAGCTGTGATGTTCATTCCTTGAAGTTATATCTTTATACCAAGAGTGATAAATTCTTATACGACGTCATAATATTTTTGATACACAAAGTGTATCACCTTCTTTGTATAAATGATAAAGGTTGCAACTTGATATTTGTTACTGTTAATTTGCTGCTCTTGCTACTCTTTAGAGTGGATGAATGAGGACATATAATTGTAACTTTTTATTCATATTTTGTTTAATCAGGTTAATAGATATTGGTTATAAACCGCCCATGTGATCATACATAATGTTTATTTCAAATCCACTGAATTTCTGTTCAAAAGAGGACTTTGCCACATACATCACCAATACAGCGTTTTCGTTTGCTAGTCTAGACGTTAACTATTGTCATGTATTATTTTCTACAACACAAATTTATCGGACTTCACCATTATTATCACACTACTACCTTATTACTTTTTTGTAATAATAATAATTATAATAATAAGAGTATCGATATCCGACAGCTCCAAACTGCTAAAGCTACTCTTAGTATTTGCAATGATATTTTGAATTGTGCAGATGGAGTCTACAATATGTTATGAAAACAATGACTGTGATTTGTTAAAAGACAATAATATCTACAATATGTTCATGAACATGTTGTAATGTCTAACATATTCATGTTATCAGAGGATATCCCTTTATGTTATAAGCACTCTGTTGGCCTACTGCATTGTTTCTGGACTGCAAGAAATAAGGAATACTGCATGGCAATTTCAAAGGCTTTCTCTATATTAGATAAACTTCGAATATGAAATACCTGCCTATGGCGGGGGAAAAGAGCATAAATCTCGTTATCAGAAGCCTCAGTCATGTCAGTAGATTTTAGGCATTTTTCTTAGCAATATTTGAGAAGATTGATGTTCTCATATCATTGATTTGATAACTTTAAAATTGTTCTGTGTAGAAAACTATGGTGCCCACTTATTCTGCTAGTGAGCCTTCAACACCGATTTTCTCGGATCCAATATGTTTTCTTCATAAACCAATTATATCATTATCGTAAATGATATCAACTTGTTGATATGTGACTTAGCCCTTAATTGTTTCGGGATTTGGATGATCTGTTTCTTTCTACTCCATTAAATCACCTCTTTGGCTTAAAACTTGATGGCTATGATCTGTGAAGTGGGGTGATAATGATAATGACTGCATACCGTATCTGTTTTGACAGACGTGGTTAATCACCTTCATATAATTGCTTTTCATGTGTGACCCACAAACCGCAATGGCGGAATTTCAGCGACATTGACTTCCTCTATTAGAGTAGAAATTTTGGACGTGCCAATCCTTTGAAAAATCTCCGCCTCCAACATGTTGTTTGTTACAAACCTCTGGCATATTTTTGTATTCAGGTTTGACGTTCTTGTATCATAGAAATACGTTGTTGAAGAGTTTCCACTAAAAAATAATGACAACTTAAAATTGTATAGGACAAAGGGACCCAACCCAATTCGAGTTCTTTGACCCACTTTTCACCCGTCTCTCTCTCTAACTCACTGTCTCTTTCTCACACACACTCTCTTTCTCGCTTACTCCTCTCTCTCTCTCTCTCTCTCTTCCATTTTCTATAGTATTCAGCCTTGACATCTGTGGTTATTAAACTATTCTTGTTCTATTTACACCTCTTTAAAAAGATTATTCTTAGAGATTATCAGCTTACATAGGATAGATACACATCTAAATTAAATATGAAATAGGTCACATGGACTATCGTAATTTTCAATGATGTAGTGCAATATTATGCATCATTATCCCAAGAAGCTATTATGGGGTCCAAAAACACTTTTTATGAAATGGTTTGAAAGCAAATTTAACCAAATTTAACAAAGGTTAATTCTATTCATATTCCTATAATATATAAATTGTACTATTTTAACAGATGTTAAATGTTGACAAAATCGAGGGGGAAAAGTAAATGTTAATTTGAATTAAACTGAATTGAACTGAATTGAATTCAAGTGAACAGAACTGAATTGAAAATATATGTGTTATATCAGCATATTACAAATACCACTACTACTACTACTACTAATAATAATAATAATAATAGTCATCATCATCATCATCATCATTATCATTTTCATGTCTTGTTTACCCAGGGCAGCCGCATCCGTACTATATACTGTTTACCCTACATGAGGGCCCTGTAATCGTATTGTAAACCTGGCTTTAGGACGGCAACCATAGCACTCATTGAATTCAAGGTATGATCTAATGTAGCCTACACTGTTGTTGTTGTTGTTTTTCTTACAACTCAAAGTTAAAGCTCTTTATTTTGCTTTAATAATCGAGATGAAGTCAGGTCAGTTCAGGTCAGTTCAGGTCAGTTCAGGTCAGTTATCTCTTCTATTACTGCTACTAGTAAAATGTAACCCAGTACTACCTGCCGCATAACCCTGACCTCCCATTGGTGGTTCAGGCGTATGAGGAACCTTGTTCCCACCGGTTGAGACAGCGGAAGTGGATGTGGGGGGGGGGGGGGCAGGAGGAGCTCTCATCCTTGGTCGGAAGTCCTCCTAAAGAACTCCTAAAGAAACTTGCAGCTACCGACGCCGTTTTACATGTGGCAGTATCTGTACCTGTGGGACAATGAGCATCGGTAGGCGAGAGAGTGGGAAAAGGACTGCACAACTCCTTCTCACTGAAAAAAAGTCATTTGTGCTGGTCAGGCAAGCAGGTGTGCCGGATTGGGGGTGGCACTCTCCTTCCTATTACCAGATATGTATCAAGTCCTGCGGCGATGGAGAAATGGTGTAGGGAACAGGCAGAGGATGCTGCTGGGAGTTCTTAGCCATGACTCTGCACGCAGGCTGCTGTGAATTGATGGTCGTCCGTTGTACATCTGGGAGCAGATGCGAACGCTCGTATCCTCTCACAGCG
The DNA here is from genome assembly GCA_025618425.1 of Heliocidaris tuberculata. Taxonomy (NCBI): domain Eukaryota; kingdom Metazoa; phylum Echinodermata; class Echinoidea; order Camarodonta; family Echinometridae; genus Heliocidaris; species Heliocidaris tuberculata. The sequence continues at coordinate 34,988,939 of CM046838.1, read as the reverse complement.
GCAGAGCAGCCCTATTCAGGGACAGCACTGCTCTCCCCACATGGGGAAGGGAAGATAAAAGGATTCCTACAGAAAGCCTGCCCCTATAGCTCCTGGCAGGTAACCGCGCCTGCCTGGACATCCACTTGATGCGGTCGAAACAAAAACAACAGTAACAAACAATGAAGAAAGCCCCTAACTTTTGGGGCATAGAATGTTCGTACTCTGCTTGACAGAGGCGACAGACCAGGGGCCCGTTGCACAAAACTTGCGTTTAATCGCAACTCCTAAAAATCAAACGCAAGTCCTTAATGCGCACTTCTGATTGGCTGAAAATAAAGTTGCGTTTGATTTTTCTGAGTTGCGTTTAAACGCAAGTTTTGTGCAACGGGCCCCTGATCGACTTAGCAGCCCTAAGTGAGACCAGATTTGCAGATGAAAAGCCTGCAGATGCTCCAAGGGCTTCAGGCGTTGGATTTGCCATAAGCACCCAGCTTGCTTGGCGGTTGGACAGTCTGCCATGCGGCATCAGTGATCGCCTCATGTCACTTGAAGCTTGCAAAGGACTGCTTTACCACTGTTATCAGCGCACATTGGATTGATTAATGACTGTGCATAAATAGTGAACATATTCCACTTTACTCGGGAGCATTCCAGCCTGGCAACAATTTTACAGGCAGACGTTATGCTATTCTAGTCACAATGACATTCGCATCCTACCGGGTACCCATTTAACACCTGGGTGGAGAGAAGCAATGTAGATAAAATGCCTTGCTTGAGAGCTTAAGCGCCGTGCCGAGGCTCGAACCCACGACCTGTCTATCCCCTTTCTAATGTTAAATGATATAATGTATAATGGTTTAGGCCTACTGTGATTCACATGCAAACCTATCTCTGAAGCACACTGCTTATTACACATTGAGTTGTAGCTACGCTTTGGCTGTTGAATGCACTTCCATTTTATGCGTAAAAAATTTGGTACCGAAAGAGTAATTTTTGCTCACTTTGTACTAAAAGATGGTTTTGATTGGGCAGAACAGTAGACGATTAAAAAAAAAGTTAAATCAACATTAAAAATTTTGGAGGAGTGACGACATTACCAAAACGGTAAATTAACACTTTCAGAATGCTGCATCCGAGCTTCATACGGTTGGATCCAGCATGTTAAAAAGGTAAATCTACCATTTTGAAAATGTTGTCAGTCCTCCAACCTTTTCAAAGTTGACTTAACATGTGAGTTTTTAGAGTTAACTAGGCATATACTTGCCAAAAAGTTAGTCGATCACAGAAGTACTCTCATGTTAACCCTTTCGAGACAATAGACCACATTTTGTGGTTTGGCTCAATAACTTTTGATTTAGAGCTCTAAAAAATATACCAGATGCATGAGTAGAAAGAGCAAAATTTTCTGCACACACCATGTCCATTTTTATTGCATGACCATATTGCGTTTGATGCCAGGAATTTTAAAAACAAGAATAAGCTCTGAGATCCTTAAATTGGCAACACATTGAGAGGTTTAAAATCATTGTTTTTCATCAAAATTGGCAGTTTCTTTCAACTATTCAACAAATTTCTAACCATGTATATTGTTTTCAAAGACATTACACCTTATTTGAACAATGTAGCACTAAAAGAAAAATATTATTGTTGCCAATTTGAAGAACAAAATGTGATCAATTTAGCCCTTAAATAATTCCTGTCCTGAAAGGGTTAAGCAGTTTGTAGCCCTGTGAATGAATAAGACAGGTATCCCAAATAATTTTTGTCTTTCTGTTAGTAGGAATGAATGTGGTGCACTCTTTGTGTGTGCGCATGGATTCGATGGCCGTTGTAATGAGATGTGAGTTACTTATAGACTTCAGTGTTAAGTGCTAGAAAGATCTTTACTTTTAATACCATTGAAGGAATTTTCTTCTCTCTTTTTTTTAAAGTTTTTATTCTTTTCTCCTATATATAGACAACTGTACATAATTTGTAACATTTGTACAAAATTACAAATAATCTTCACATAAATAAAACTGCTAACTAAAGTTTGAGCAGGGTTTCCCTGGTTTCACATTTCAGAACAATACAAATTAATTTTCATGTAAACTGTATATGCGAATAGAGCTACACATTTCAAGAAAAAAAAAATTCAGATAAACCAAATTGTAATTAAAATTTCACTTTTAATTATAAAAAGTAATAATAAAAATTACAATTACGATGTATTTTCACATAAACAGATCGCAAATAACGTTTTAGACCTCTTTCACACTCCCTGTTAGACCGCTCCAAGTTAGACCGCTCTGTAGAAACGGTTCCTGAAGAACGGTTTGATTGCTTTCACACTCCGCGCATATTTTATGTCTCAAATCGCTCAACTAGCCAAAGTGGTCTTGTTGCTATGACAGCTCAGGTCAGCGGGTTAATTTTTTCGTGCGGAATTCAAACCGTATACTGCCCTGTTTTTCTGTTTTTATCGTTCTTTCATTTTCTCTTTCTGTCTTTCCTTGTTTTCTTTTGTTTTTGTTTTTATCATTCTATCATTTTATCTTTCTATCTTTCCTTGTTTTCTTTTGTTTTTCTTTGTTTTTATCATTCTATCATTTTATCTTTCTATCTTTCCTTGTTTTCTTGTTTTTCTTTGTTTTTATCATTCTATCATTTTATCTTTCTATCTTTCCTTGTTTTCTTTTGTATTTCTGTGTTTTCATTCTGTCGTCTTTATTTCTTTAGACTTCTTTTGTTTTTCTTTGTTTTTATCATTCTATCATTTTATCTTTCTATCTTTCCTTGTTTTCTGTTGTTTTTCTTTGTTTTTATCATTCTATCATTTTTTCTTTTTATCTTTCCTTGTTTTCTGTTGTTTTTCTTTGTTTTTATCATTCTATCATTTTATCTTTCTATCTTTCCTTGTTTTCTTTTTTTTTCTTTATTTTTATCATTTTATCCATTCCTCTTTCTATCTTTTCTTATGTTTCTTTCTTTTCATCATTCTATCATGCAGCGATGGCCTGCACTTAAAGGAAAATCAAGGAAAATCACACGAGATTTCCAGCGCAACACACTCACTTCCAGTCGAAGTACGCTTTAGGATCGCTTTCGCTTTCACACTGCACGTTAGAGCGGTCTAACTAAGAACCGTTCCTCAAGACCACCTCCCGTGGTGGTCTTCTGGAGCGCTCCAGTAGAATGCTTCCTGGACCACTTTAGCATTCACTTTCACCTCAGAACCGCTCCTGTGGAACGGGTCTTAGCTAGACCGCTCTAACGAAGTGATTGTGAAAGGGGTCTTACATCGTATGAAATTGCTTTAATAGCCTGAAAAAGGGTCTAATTAGAGCCTAATTAACTGACAAATAGTATTTTAACAATTTTTCACAATGTATTTTCATTTCCTTCAGAGGAAAAGACGAATTAAAATGAAAAGAACAGGAAAGATAAAAGAGGAAGAAAGAGGATAGAAAAAAGAAGAGAACATACACCATCGCCTCCGCCCCAACCCATGACAACACAGAACAAACAAACAAAACAAAAAACAGCAACAACAACAACAACCCACACATACAATTATAAACATTTCACATTGGTTGCTTGATATCGATATCGTGTCACGAAATATAGTTTTCCAGATGGACTTAGGACAAACACTTATTTTTAACGGTCTTTGTTGGTATTCTTTCTTTAGATGACACGATATATATACTTGTTTATCTTGAATATAATACACCTCAATTTACTTCCACCCTTCCCCTCATCCCAACCCTCATCCCAAATATGGCGCTGCTGCTGCTGCTGCTGTTCCTCCTGCTCCTCTTGCTCCTGCTCCTCCTCCTCCTGCTCCTCCTCCTCCTCCTCCTCCTCCTCCTCCTCCTCCACCACCTCCTCCATCTCCTTGTCACCGTCCATCTTTCCTTTCTCACCCTTCTACTCATGTCCTTATTCTTCTCCAACTTATTCTTTTATTCCTCCTCCTTTTCCTCCTCTTCCTTCTTCTCCTCCTCTTTATTCCTCATCCCATCCTCCTTATCCTCTTTATCCTTCTCGCCCATGCCTACATGACCTGGGGCCCGTTGCACAAAACTTGCGTTTAATCGCAACTCCTAAATATCAAACGCAAGTCCTTAATGCGCACTTCTGATTGGCTGAAAATAAAGTTGCGTTTGATTTTCCCGAGTTGCGTTCAAACGCAAGTTTTGTGCAAGAGGTCCGTGTACTTTTTTTTTTTTTTTTTTAATCTTTTCAACTTTTGTTGGTTTTCGTGGTATACATAACAACAAAAAAATAAAAATCACATTATAATCAAACAAGCTTATCAATGACATACATGTACATAGAACATTAATAATCTTGCGCAAAACATCTTAACGGTGGATAACACTTTACTAATAGCACCATCTACAATAGATGTTCAATAGCGGACGGCGTTCTAAAATGAAGGTGTTCTTTATTCTTGCAATAATTAATTATGTACATTTGATTTCTCGAATAAGGGCAATAAGATTGACTACCGAATTTTTGAAGTTTTGATTATACTTACCTTTTTCCTTCCTCTGTATGTAGGTACATGTACATATAAACACATTTCGGTGCCAGTCCGCACTTCTTCATTTTCCTTCTTTCTTTCTTTTCTTTTTTTTTTTTCTTTTTTTTTTTTTTTGTTGAATATTTTGATGACCAGCCCCCCCTGAAAAACAAGAATTAAATAGATAAATGCATTATTAATACAAATCAACAGTGGTTATAAGAATGCCTTATTGCAAGAGTAAGTCTCACATGAAATTATATTCTAATTAAATTATAATCAAAAACATAATAGGAAGTAAATATAACAACGTACATCTTTAAATCAAAAATTGGCATCTCTTTGGGTAAAGCTATCTCTTTTGTCATTATGATCCCGGAGGCAATAATTGCGTCTATTGTCCGCCATTCATGTTGTGGGAATTGCGGCTGCATTGCAGAGACTGGGTTCGAAAAGACTGAGATTTCAATGTTTTGTAGCATTTCTAAAGCTGTCCTAGTTTTCATTGTTAAAACGTAACGATTTTCTCTTTGAGTGTCCCAAAAATATCTATAGCCAGTCTGCACGGCAACATGAAAGATAATAGAATATAATTATTTAAGGTGATCGCATTATGTTGCATGATTTGTGCGGAATAATAATTTCTCCTTTTTCCAAAAAAAATCTCCAAACTTCCAGTAGTGGAAAGATAGTTATGATTACAACAGAACCGTGTCATGTAACTGATAACTCTTAAATATTATTGATTACTTTAATATGATGTATAAGAGGGTAAGCCGACACAATATCCAATTTCCCACTCAAATTTGTTACTTGACAATTCAAATAAATCGTAGATAATTAAAGTCAACATCTTTCCCCAAGAGATTAATGCACTGATATCAATCTTTCTTTTCAGAGACGGCACACCCCGCTACTTCCTTATACAGAGTTTGATTCTTGCTCTCACGATACAGACGACGTGCTATTATTTTGCCCTTGTATCTCCTGCTAAACAATCATAAAATATTTATTTTCTATGGTGGGTCTTGCCTGTAACAACGTGTCTTCTGAAAGCAGTATTGAAAGGGTGCAGGGGATTTTGAAATGTACAGGTCAATAAGTCTGGAACGTGTTTGTGTTAAAGAAGAAAGGGGCTTTGTGGTGGCCTGTCAGCAATAGGAAAATTTATGTTATAGTATGGATTAGCTTTAAATATTTTAGCCATATTTTCGCCCACACAATTAAGACAGTTCACTGGAAAGGATTAGCCTCTTTTTTTACACGAGAAAATTCGTGAAAATAGCCCTACTTTTATGGATTCAGTCCTCCTCCTTTGAGGGATTCATTCGAGATGAAATAGAGCTACTTTTATTAGTACCTGTGGAAGTGTTAGTTGTTATACATTTCAATCCTTCTCTTTTTAGAGGTGTAGATTGGAAAAGAGATATGTATATTAAAAATTAATAAGATAGGATTTCTTGACAATGCAAACAGCGATCGATGTGCAAAAACATAATGTGTAGGCCTACACTTCTTCTTACCCTTTCTTCAACACTGTACATCGAAAGACCTCATAGTGATAACGTGAAATGTATCTTAATTATATATGCATAGCCGGAGAGTAACTTTTTCATGCAGCAAATACTATCACTTTCCATCTTCAAACGTGCCGATTGGATATTGTGCTGAAATCATTTTATTCTTTGTAGTAAGCAAATAATTTAGTCAATACATAATATTGTTATGATAATAGGCAGAAGGGCGTTAAATTGTGAGTCAACGCCCCTCTGGCTCTCCAAAGACGTGCTTAAAGGTAATGTAGAGTTTTGGTAAGCCCTACAAAAAATTTCGACAGATTTTCTTCGATTTTTGTTGATAAATAGCAAGATAAGAGGAAAAGACACTGTGAAGATTTCGCTTCCTAAAGTTCAATATTAAACTAATAAAAAAAAAAAAATTAATATATATATATATATATATATATATATATATATATGCCGGGCCAGCGACGTAAACTTCCAACAACGGCAGCATATATGCCCCCCCCCCCCAAAAAAAAAAAATACAATCGGACTTTCAGCATCAATAGCTTTTAAACTTGTGAATTAATCAGATTATGTTCGGGATTGTGATCCTACTTAGAAATAAGGGTTAAAATTTGCACCCCTATAGGGTTGATACAATAGCAGCTCCCCAAGGGGTTCAAAATTTGGACCCCTGTATGGGGTTCAAAATTGCACCCCAATATAAGGCGCATTTTTTGCACCCTCTGGGTTCATAACTGCACCCCAAAGGGTGCATTGTCGATTGCAATCGATCACCATTCTCGCCTCTTCCCAGCAGCAGACAAAAAAAAATATTGGCCATCTGTCGAACAATCAAACACCTTAATTTGTCAATCACTCAAAAGTATTCACCGACCGGCTCCCATTACTCCTAGGACATGATGAATAATGAGGTAGCACAATCCTCTCCTTTACACAGGGCATTTATGTACTCCACTGTTCATCAATATAACAAATCAGTATAGTAACAGTTATTAAAACTAGCACTTTCACTTAAAACGATATAATCCCGACTGAATTATCAAATGTAACTACGTATTCTTATTCAAATGACTTTTCTGACAAAAAAAAACCCATCAAAATGAGCTATGATAAACTTCGCATACGATTTGAATATGCGAATTATGCAAATATTCCTGCCTTAAGCCCTACAAGTACCGATGATACGTTGGTTGCTGTCAGCCTGCAAGCCGGTTTATATAGTCTTTGCCCGATTACTCTCTTGAAACACGTCATTACGGAGATTTTTAATTTAAGCAACTTTACGACACAAGCTGATCGAAATGGATTTTTTTTTTCTAATTTCTATGCTTTTGAATAATTAGTCTTACTCCATTGAATTAAATTGATTGAATTGAAAAGGTCTTTATTGAAATATGTCTGGCAACCAAAGGTCGAATTGCGCAGATATACATGTTCAAAGGTTACCCCAAAAATATAAATGGACATAAAAATAAAAACAAAGTTATACATAAATATAAGAATCAATGTGAGATTTTGTGACATAAGTGTCAACAATGCTGGTGTGGGTATTCATGTAGGTTAATAATTCTGATCGAAAGGTGCAGAATTCAACCTTACACAATTTTGAACCCCGGTTTCTGCAAAGCGCACCCGTACACGTGCAAGATTCTACGCGAGTAGATATGCGGGTGCTCCGCCCAAATTTGCACCCTAAAGTGAACCCTAATTTCTTAGTGTCTACTATAACTAATTATCTGTATCTCAGCGAAAACCATATCTGATTTGCTTCTGTAGTCACGAAGAAATATGGATTTATGGAACGTATGTCATAAGTCCCTTCCATCCAAGATTTGACTAAAGGGAGACGTACAAAGTACAAAGTACAATGAATAATTCCACACTCCTTTAAAATGGTTTGAAAAGGAACTTACTGTTTTGTTTTTATCTGCTATAATTGTTATGGCAATGCTTTATTTATTATTATAATTATCATCGTTCTTCTTGTTATTTTTTTTTTATTTCTTTTTTTTTTTTTTTTTTTTATTTGTTTTTTGTTTTGTTTTGTTTTTGCTTATCGGAAAATTGTTAGAGTCGCCACTGAGCGACTTTTGGAGGGTAGGCGAGAGAAAAAAAAAATCACTTCAAGCAGTTCCCCAAAGTTAACAGCCCTATTTTGCTACCAATACTGTACATGAGCTTTAATCTGGAATATACAGCCAGAGATACACGATATATATAATTTTGGCAAGCATGCATGTTTAAACACACTGAACTTCATAATATATTTGTATCTAATGTTTAATCTTGTATGTCAATATATGCACATCAAATACTATGCATCAGTCTTGTTACTGATGGTGTGAACTAACCTATGTATTCCGGACGAGCTTTATAAGAGATTTTAAAATACGAATTGCAGCCAGAATTCACTCATTTAGATTGATCGAATGAATAGAAATATTACCTGCCTGACAGGGTCGTCGCTAGAGGGGGTGTGAGGGTGTCACCCCCCCCCCCACACACACACACACACACACACACATACACTCAAAATTGCTGTCGGCAAATGCGCCACCTCTGTCGGTAAAAAAAAAGGAGGGAGGAAGGGAGACGGAAGAGGAAAGAGAAAAGGAAAAGGAGAAAAGAGAAAAGAAAACGAAAAAAGAAAAAGTGAAAGGAAAGAAAAACAAAATCAGAAAGAAAAGAAGGAAAGAAAAAGAAGGAAAATTTTGCCTTTTTTCTCTCACTCGCTTCGCTCGCTCCCAAAAACAGTGGAAAGTTAATATTCGGACAAAAGGCGTCCACCTTCGGCAATAGGCTGCATTTTCCCTAATATTCATTATTGATGCAGTATCATATATTGGCATATTTTAGTGTCATTAGCACCGGTAGTTTGCAATGCATTTGTCGCATTTTGCGAGCGCGGGAAGCGATCAACCATACAAATTGGTCATGCTTCATCTTGCAATGATTGACACTGCATAATGATAAAGGAACTGCGTTAAATTTTGCATTGCTGAATTTTTAATTAGAAAATACATGCCATCAAGACCCCTTCTCTTAATTTTTGAAGTTTGGTTTCATAACTTCCGCATCCTGTAACCGTTTTGAGAAATGAGTAGATGATTTTTAGGAAATATTCATGAGATACAATTTGCATTTAGGTTATTATTTATCTTTGAAAAATCCCTCCTCCTCTTGTATTGCAGTTGACCAGCTCCACTTAACTTAATCATAGGGAAAAGGGAACAGGGAAGTGTTTCTATGGCAAAAAAAAAATGTAATACAAGTCATGTATTCCAGGAGAAAAGGTATATATCAGGATTAGGGGCATTTTGCTCCCATTTCTCCCTTTATCCCCCCCCCCCCCCCCCTCCGCACACGAAGTCCTATTCGAGGGAATGAAGCAAAACAATCTCCCCCCCCCCCTCACCCACACCCTCACTTTTCTGAAGCCGCCTTTGTTTGACTAATGGTTGATCGGTGGTGTTCTCCGCTTAATCTGTTGCTTCCTTGTATCCTCGGCTCGAAAGATGGTTTGTTTTCTTGCTTATTTGTTTGTTTGTTTGTTTTTAGTTTTGATATTCCAAACACCATTTATTTAATGTACGATAAAAGAGCAATGTAGATAAAATGCCTTGCTCAAGGACATAAGTACCGTGCCGGGGATCGAACCGACTCCACTCGACTCCGACACCTGTATCTGTTGCTTTTCCTTAACGATATCAACAAGTTTTGTCTTCTTGTAATCCTAATCATAATTAAGGAGAATGTGCGGATAGCAAAGTCATCTTATTCCCCGTTCTTCCATAAGATCATATTGATTAATGAAACGAATGAATGAATCACCCAATCAATCAATCGAGAATTACTATCAGTTACTGTAGGATAATTAAGATTGTACAATGTGTTTATTTTTCATTAAGTGTCTGGTTTTTAACTGTTAACTGTTAGCTGTGTTAATTAATTATTTCCAAATGAGTTCATTAAACAAACACCAACGCAACTGCACTGTTGTAATGCGTCGACTGGTCCCGGAGCACAAGCGGTTGGATCAAAAGAATATTAATTTGAAGAGCGGAGATCAAGAGATAATCGAAGGCACAGAAAGAATGGAATACATTCTATCTATTGTGTGGTTTCAAGGTCTTGGCTGCTCTTCCATAACGCTAAATCATCGAACCAGACTAGAACACGTAACACGTACGTGAGAAACAGATATTCTATTCAATTTGGATGTCATTGTTGCAAATCGCGAGTTCCTCTTTTCTTTTTTTAGGTCTTTGTTACAATAATTATACCTTAACTCATTGTTGGAATGTTATTTTTTGCGCTTTTTATTATATTCATTTCGATGTAATACCCTTGAAGGTCAAGGTCATAAACTTATAGGGAAAAAAAGGTACAGGCAGTGGCGTAGATACCGAGGAAAGAAATGGGGCACGTCCCCCCCCCCCCCTCCGGCCCTTTAATCGAATGGCAAGTGAGGGAGAAAGAGAAAGGGGGCACGTGAAGGGAAGACAATACGACCCTCCTCCCCCCTCCCTCCTTCCCCCTCAAACATTCCCCCTCCCCCACCAAATGGCCCTGTTCTTCCCGTTCTCTTTCTGTTCTCCCCCCATGCCCCACATGCCCCACATGCCCCTCATGTCCCCCCCCCCCCCCCCTCCGCTAGAATGATTTAGAATTTCCGGTTGACAATCATTGTTTAATGTATAAAAATACTATGCAGTGGAAACTCACTATAACGTGGACCTTGATGGAACCATGAAAATTACATTGTTATATCAGGAATCTCCTTATATCAGGGTAAAAAAAAAAAGAACATAAAGATCAGGGACCAGCAAAATTGCCTTGTTATATCAGGAATCATGTTAGATCAGGGCCCCATTGCATAAAACTTACCATTAACGGTAACTTTTCCATCAATGGTAACTCCCATGGAAACCTTGATTTTGATTGGCTGTTGAGTGATGTTACCATCATGGTAGTTACCATTGATAACAGAGTTACCATTAATGGTAAGTTTTATGCAACGGGGCCCAGAGCTCTTTATAGCGAGTTTCCACTGTATAGGAGATTATTATGTGATGCAATCGTACACATGCAGGGGCGTCACGGGGATCCAGCCTTTGAGGGGGCACTGATGTGATTGGAGGGGGACTGGAAATATTTTGTGGATGCACCGTTAAGGAACAAGGCCACAGAGTCACAAAAATGGTATGTGAGTGGGTCATGTCTTCTTTTTTACGTTGCCTTCCCTTTTCCATCTCTTTCTGTCTCCTCTCTCTTTCTCTCTTTCTCTATCTCTTTTTTTTTTTTTTTTTTCCTTTGGGATTCTTTTTTTTTTTTCATCATTCACCTTGGGGCAAATACTCAGTGCCTTACATACCTATGCCACTGTATACATTTTATCTTTAGGGGAATGAAATCAGAATTTTATGGTTTTTGAAAGATACAATGCTTTTACCTCATAACATCACAAACATGATTGAAATAAATATGTGTATGTTTTGAATTAACCAAAATAATGAGAAATGATGTTTATGGGACTGCACACATGTGACATGAAATATTGTCTAAGCATTTCAGCTTTCTTTATAGTCATAATTTCGAATATGAGTGGAGATGGAGAGCGATAATTTTCTGAGTATTTTTTTTTCCTTCTTCTTCTGTGATATTCTTACAAACTGATGTTAGAAGAATGAGAAAGCTTGCAAATGATTTCCACCCCCCCCCCCCCTTTAACAGAACTCAACATTCTCTTTAAGTCCTCAGTAAATGTAATCAGTTTCTTGAAATATGATTGGTTAAAAAATGTTTAAACATGTGCCCCTGCTATGGATCATGACATTTCTATTATGACATATGTTTTGGCCGACAGAATATTGAAATTACCTTCATCAGTGGTACCATATATGTAAATGTACATGGGCGCAAATCCAGGGGGACAGGGAGACATGTCCCCCCCCCCCCCCCACCACCTTGTTGAATAACCTTCTTTCTTTTCTTTTTTTTGCTTGTCAGAGAATTTTGGAGGCGAATGTCCCCCCCCCCCCCCCCACCTTTTTGAATAACTTTTCTTTTTTTTTTTTTGGAGGCGAATGTCCCCCCCCCCCCCCCCCCCGAATTTCAAAATGGATTTGCGCCACTGTAAATGTATTTGACATGTGGAAGCAATGTTTGATTTTGATTGGCGAGGTTTGTTGAGCACAGTCAAGTTGTTCTTTTTTTTTCAACTGGCAATTAGCAAAAGGAAAGTTTTCTCTGAAAGTCGTCACAAAACGATACAACAGATGATGGAAGTGAAGTCATTAACAGCATTGTTGAATTTGAAAAGCTATGTACACATATGTGTGTGTGCTCAAATGAGATGAAAGTGATTTATTTAGTCACTCACATTCCAGTTACATATTGGAAAGTTTCAAGGAAAAACTGAGATAATATTGATTCAAAAAATATATTGCCTTTGTTGAAAAATTGAAGCAATCAAGAGTTGTGAGTTAGATTTTATGAGGTACAGTGATCTCAAAGTGACAGACGTCGGGCTAATAAGAGAAATTAAAACAATATTACAGAGCATACATATGAAGTACACTGCAATTACGGAGTGATCATTTTTGTATTCCGTATATAATATAATCAATTGTACATGAATAAAATTGCATCTTATATTCTTGAAAAGTGTACCTTCATAAATATACTTTTAATACATATAATAGAAAATTATGTATAGTATACATAATACAAATAAAACTAAAATTCTTTTGATAGTTCACTGATTATGATTATGATATAGGGTCCTTAACATAGCAATGTACATGCGGCTTTACATACCGGTAAATGCACATTTTCTGCTTTTTCTGTTTTTAAGATGCAAAACCCATTCAATATTTTATTCAAAATCATGATATTAATAATGCTGTAAGCACTTTGGTCGGTTATACTGTGGAAACTCACTATAAAGAGGACCTTGGGACCATGAAAATTACCTTGTTATATCAGGAATCTCCTTATATCAGGGTACAAAAAACAAAAGAACATAAAGACCTGGGACCCGCAAAATTACCTTGTTATAATAGGAAATTTATCATATCGGAGCTCTTTATAACGAGTTTCCACTGTATTGTAACTGGTAAGGCGCTATATAAGAAACAGCTACATGTATTATTATTATTATTATCATTATTACTATTACACAACAAATGAAAGTGCTCAGACTCAGAGGGTACATCACAGAGTTGCCAATATATGTTTGATCAATTACAACTCTGAAAGTTAAAAACTTCCTAATTCTTTATCAGACTTTCCTCTAAATTCAACTGATCTGCTTCTTTCGTGCTATTGTTCAAACCAACTTAACGCCCGAGTGGACTTGTATGCAATTTAAGCTTTCCACAATAACACATTACATTGTGATATGGAATCAATTTTGGGAATCCCCAAAGATGACATCCTCCAGATGGCGCCAGATGTCTGGCGGCAACACTACATTCAGTGCTTACAGTATATGAATGGTCTCGGCTCATCTAGAAAATAATGGACCTGGCAATTTGGGGCAGTTTAAAAACTACAGACCTATGTCTACGTTCGATATGACTAGTCCCCCGAAATCATTTTTGTTGTTGTTGTTTTGTTCTGCATATTTTGTGAAACTAAAGATTCCAAGCTTTCCAACGATGTATAACACTAGTAATTTAATCCAGCAGAACCTACTTCAATATCACACCATGTCACTAAAAAGCAATAACAGATATTATTTTTTTCATAGAAAGCACCTTCCCACCCCAACCCTCCATTGTATTAAAGCCCGCTGTAGTGGGATTTGGGGCATTGAGCCACAGGATCACAGAGCCAAGAGTAGTAGTAGTATTCATACTGAAACTCTGATGTTTTGACTAGTCTACCCTAAGTTGCTTTTACATTTGTTTAGTATAACAACTTTCAATTTCTTTAAGACATAATATTATCTTATTGTTGATGATAATCCAAAATTGGGGATTTTAATTCAATAAATGGATTTGATTTGATATGATTCGATTTGATTTGATTTAATATTCTAAGCTACCATTTTCCATATAGCTCACCAAAATAGAACCCAGACATTTAAAGCAAAATACTATGGGTGATTGGTCCCCTAGGGAAAACTACCCCTGTAGAACAAAAAACAGTTCAACTCCACCCCTCTTGTTGCTATCACAAAGGAAATTGGATGCAGGGGGTAATTTCCTGGGGGTTAGTTGTCCAGAGCAACTGGTATTTCCCTTGCTAGGGCCAGTCCTTGGAGAGATCATTGTTGGGGGGGGGGGGGGGGGGCTAGCAGTCCAAGTGTGGTTGTACACAAGGTTTGTTGCTGCAGTTTCACCATTTGATGATCTTATAGAGCTAGAGCTAGATCACATAGAGAGCTTTCATTTGATCTCCTGGAGCGTGGCCTAGGTACTTCTCCTGCACCCATTCTTTCGGGCAATTCCAAAGATAATCTGCTCAGCTGGGTCCACTGAATTCCGACTCTTTATAATTGTCTCCTCAACCAAAATGTGAGATGTATACATGGAGGAACAGACATTATACACATCATCTGGTGCAAGCGAACTGGTACGAGCGAAATGCAACACAATGCACCGTTTTTAAAACAGCCCAAAGCTGAGTTGTCCCTTGTTGGCCGCAGGGACTAAATGTTTTCTCAGCAGATCAAAGAGGTCTTTCTTCAGTTCAGGAATATCCACAAACCTCCTGAGCTTAGCATCGCGAAAGTTCCAGTCCAAAATGACATGCTTCATATCATTCACTGTAAATGATCCTGAGTCGAGAAGGCTGGCAACTCTGTGTGGCGTCGCTACGGCAAACTGGACCCGATGACTTCTCAGGAACTTCTCTTGCTCGCTGATCTGAATGCAAAACAAAAATGAAAGACAGAACGATTGAGTGATTGGTGTTCTTATTCTATTCTTATTCTATAAGTGTTCAGGTAAGTCTATACTTGCTTGTAGGTTCAAGAGTATCACATGGTTTTACCTACATGTACTTAGCCTGAGAAGAGACTCAATCCTGTTGGAGCCCAACATTATCTGACTTATGAAGCCTAAAAAGGCTTTAACTGAAGTACTACCATGTTGTCCAGGTTGACCCTCCTACCTAAGTTCTTGACACACACCATCATTTAACTATTTGTAAACTGGGCAGATATTCTTTTTAAACCTGTTATTACCGGTACACTAGGTAAAATCCTGTTTTTACTTAGGCTAAGGATAAAATTACAGAGTCTGAAGCACGTTCTCATCTTTTACATTTGTACCTTCATTCGAATTTAAATCTATTATTGTGTAAACCTACTGGACACGATCATAACTGTAAGAATGCTGAGCATAAGCTTCAAACATGTATGTCAAATTTCTAAAATTAATACCTCACGACTACATAGAAATTGCTCCTACCAATGAAATTTCAAGCTAAGAGCTCATAAGACTGAAGATCTAAAAGAAAAACATCAATTTGGTCTTGTGGATCTTCCATCTGTAAATACATTTTTGGTCTAATGAATTTCTTGTTTACCAGCCTCTACATAAAATTATATTACTGCATATCCAGAAGATTTTGTGCCCTGAAACTTCAGCAAAATGTTTCGACAGACCAACTTTCACCAATTGCAAAAATTCAAGGAAGAAATTTGATTTTTGGGCAGCATGAAACTTCACAAGTCTGGCCCACTTGCGAATTTGGCAAAAGTGTCTGACTTTACCAGTATCCAACCTCCTTCAAAACTTCATAATCAAAACATTACCCACTTACCCGTAAGTGCTTAGCAAAGAGCTTTGCTGTGACACAGGTTCCCTTGAATGCCTGAGTGTCTCTGTTCAAGTCTACCGCCCTCTTTGCACTGGACGTGAGAAGCAGAACGATACAAGACTGGTTTGGGGTCTTCTCTTTCTTCTTGTGTTCATCAACCATGTCCTTCCATTTCAGTATATTCCTTGAGAGGTAGTCTGATATAGGAGCATTGTCGCTGTTAGGTGCTAGGAAGCAGTCTCCTGAAAGTGAAAGCAAGAAAACAAAAATGGACTCTTCCATGAATAAATGTGATGTCTTTGGAGATTTCTCAAGCACACATCTCCCTTCATCATTTAAAGCTGGTTTTGCCAGACTTCAAATGTGGAAAATCACTTTGTGTTTAATTGACCACAACTTAAAAGCTCTTATCCTTTGTCTGATTTTCCTCAAACTTCCACTAATATATTTCATCTCATTTCTCTGAACTCAAAGTTAACTTGATGTAAGACTCTCCATCTCATCGAACAAAGCAATATATGGACATGAACTTCAATTTATATTTGGACAGTCTCCAGTATTCTGTTCAAGCAGGCCAGTGGCTACCAGCAGGAATCCTACTTTCTGTGTTCATGTCATGCACTTTGATACATTTTTCTTTTATCCATTCTTTCAAATATATATACATACCATCAAGAAGAAGTTCCTCCATTTCGATGGTCGATAGTTTATCATGGAAATAGGTTGCCATGGATACTTGCAGATCATCTTTTGTTCCTGGTCGATCACCTACTGATGCCAGATGAGCACTCAGCGTTTTCTGTTGAAGTAAGTAGGAGATGACATGTCTCAACATTAGTCTATATGGATTGTTTTGATTCAAAACTGTACAGTGCAAGGGCTCCACACAATTCATAGCAGGTGTGGATTTCAGTATTTAAGGTTAGAATTGTGGAAATTTTGAAGGTCCAGACATAGTGTTTGGGTGCCCATATACCCTGAGAATCTGTTGGCAAACCCTACAGTTTAGTTTTGTTTCTAGTTTACTTCACATTCTAAACCCCAAAAAAGGTGTTTTTCCACATTAACATTTCTCACACAGCACCAAAGTACTGGTATAACATACCCCATGAAGCAAGACAGGGGCCACCTAATAACTACCTAACAAATAAGCTGAAAATATGATGGTTTGAACAATAATTCTGCAAATCAGTGCAGACCAAGCTAGTTTTTCTGTATGTCAAAACCTTTTGATATTCATGAACCAGGTCTTTGCACTCCTGTTTTACCATATACATGTGAATTCTCTTCTCTTCAGTGAATGATTTTTCTTCATATTTCTCTTTCTTTGTTTGCCATTGATACTATTCAGTCTTGCCACCTTGCAATAGTTTTCATTTTCTTGTAGTTTAGAATGCTCAAGATTTTGTCTATTTAAACGTATTGTTCAGGTTTACTCACATCAAGATTCACTTTTGGGACAATGCCTCCTATTTGTCTCTTCTTCTCGGTCAGGACAGTCGACAGAGAACACATTTTTCAATGAATGACAACGCTAGTGAAGAAACTCACCTTCTTTCTCTTCTTCTTTGGTTGCTTTGATCGTTCTCTATTCTCTTGATCGCCTGGGGTTTGAGGGTGCTTCCTCTTGTTGTTTTGCTGCTGATTTTCCTTGGGCACAGATGAGACTTTCTGCTGTCCAGGCTTCTTTGCAGGAGGGACTGTCAGGCATAAGTGAGAGAACAACCAAAAATAAATTACAAAATCAGAATAGCCATGAAAAATGATGAAGATGTAGAGTATGATGAGAACTTTAGCTACTCTTCACTTTTGTGCAGAAAATGAATGACCAACTTGTCAGTAGGAGGCAGTTCTTAGATAAAGTTGAATTCTGATCATGAGATTACATTGCACAGGAAACTGTCTCAAAACAATTGGGACAGGTTGATTATATAGAACATAAGAATTGGTGTATGCTGTGAAGTTTTGGAATCACCAAAATGAGAAGAAATTGACTCAATCCTACCGAGAGTCACATGCACTGCACACAGAAATGTGTATATGGGACTACACACACATGTTCGGCCCAAACATTTCAGCTGTTTTTTGTCATATTTTGAATGTGAGCAAATGTGGCTGAAGACCAAGGTAAAATTTGATAGTAAAATGGCCGGGCAATGCTGCATCAAATTCTTTCGTATTTGATATTTCTATGAAAAGAAATTGGAGGGTAATGTTTCTTGAAATATTAAATCATGTACCCAAGTTTGCAATAACTGTTCAAATAAGGAGATTTCAGCGGAATTTCCGTTAGAAAACTCAATCCAACATTTTCTTTCTGGGCGTAAGCTGTGCTCTGGTCAAAATGGGTTATTGCACATATCAATGGATAGCTCTGGGTATGCTTCGTCTTTTCATTTACTTTCAGGAAAAAAACCCAGATAATTAATAGCGATGCACAAGCACTCAGAAGTTAGCGAGTCATTCCGAGGAATAAAGGAAAGTTTCTGAGAGACGGTGCCGCACGATCCCAAATCCCTGATCGCCCGTTCTCTACACAGAACGTAAGGAGAAAGTAGGAGTCACGTAGAGTTTGTGTGCGAGGACGGAGCGGTCAACAGAAATTGACATGTGACTAAAAGGCCTAGTAATAACTTTTTTATTGCAGAGCTGTCAACCCTCTTGCATTTGGCGGGACTCTAATGCCACCATGTCCCACTCACGGGACCATCACTATATGGAGCTGTGTCAATTTCATCCTGTCACGACCTCAAAGTTGAAGAGGTAAAAGCACCAATATAATCGGCAAAATTTTGAGAAAATACTTCCTTCTACATTTTCGAATGATAGAATATCTAATTTCATGCCAGATCCTTTGATAGGATCTTTATCATCTTGATCAAGTGAAATTTTCAGGCTGTTTTGGTCAGTGATCTTGCTCCTCTGCCGCACACATATGTGCAAGATATCACACACTTGCTATGGGAGGCAATTGCTCACGGTATGAAGGTACCGAGTGCGAGGTTATCTCCAATAACCTCGCATAAGTGTGAGTGACCATGTCCATGCTCATTCTCTCACCGTACCATCCCACCAGCGTTGTGGCAGGAGACTCCTACCATCACGCCCTTCCATCTGCCATGCCCGCTCTCTTGCCAAGCATGAAAATCTCCCCAAAGGCCATCCAATATCCAATAACCTCGCATATTAAGTGTGAGTGCCCAAAGGCCAAAGGCCAAAGTTGACAGCGCTGCTTTATTGCTTGTCCAATTTTGTGCAAACATTCACCAGTCTGCTTCTCTGATTTTTCCTTTTCCTTTTTAAAGCAACTTGCCATTAAGGTTGGATTTCCCTTTAAAGCCTAACCTTGTACCCACTTGTATACACAGTCTCTCATAGAGCTAATACTTTTTTACAATGCCACTCACCAATCCTACAATTTACCAACATATTTCACAACGATGTGGGACTGAAGTAAATTCATGCAGCTTAAAGCCGACATTAAAATGTACTTACAATCACAGAAATCTGGTTAATATGGAATAATATGAAAGCTATGAATACGTCATTATGACGTGGAAACGTACCATCGGGTTCTATATCGTCTTTTCCTCCCTTTTCACCATCCAACCACCACTCTTCTCCAAGATCGTCTGCCATGCTGCTTTTCAAAATTTTAATGTGGCTGTAAAGCCTGTAATAAGACTAGACCAAACCCCCCCCCCCCCCCCAGCAAGATTTTCTCTCTCTCCCTCAGACTCCCACTTAGTTAGTTTTTCTGTTTTTGTTTTTTTTTACGCAGAACAGGTAGGCCTATGCAATACTACAAATCAAAAGGAATAATAGATGTAGCCTATTTTTAAGATTCTTCTTGGGGATGCATGTTCAAGAAATTATAGGGTCTGTTGTGTGACAGAAAATGGAAATTAGATTACAAGATTGGGAGGCTGTTCTTGCATGTATTTTTAATAAATATTCAAGATAAAATGTTTTACTATAAATTTGAGTATATATCATATCTGTTAATTTTAGAGTGGTTTAACATACAGCAAAAAGGCCTATACCTTTAATATACACGTTGCCTATTTGAGAACAACTTAGGCCTACAAATGGAAACATAATTTTATTATTGCATATCTTAATCATTGCTGTTATCATGATTCAAACTTAAACAGCTCAAATATACTAGCAACTTGAAACAGAAAGACATACATGAAAGAAATAATTTTGTTGCAGAGTGAGAACCTAATTCTTGTAAAAGATAGGGAAAGGAAAGTGAATGAAGATAATAAAGACCAAATAAATCAATCTTTTTCAGTATGCCAGATATGCTGAACAGCGAAGTGTGTCAAAAATATTGTTTTTGTGTGAAATAGGTCGATCA